>JADWQK010002239.1:0-326538 GCA_017933935.1 Sesamia nonagrioides
TGCTGCGTTGTGTGCTTGTTCAGTTCAACCATTTTTTTTCCCCTGATTGTGAATCTAGTGTATAAGTGATCGAATCTGTTCAGTAGTTTAGGCGTGAACCGGAACAAACAAACATACTCACTTTCATATTTATAATATTAGTAAGGATTAAACCGTTGTTCGGCACTTTTGTATGCACAAATAGTTGTCAGAAAGTTGAAGCAGGTCTATGTATGTACCTATAAGGAGAAAAACGGACCAGAAATTATAACGATCTCTCTTTTATTTGACACCCACAGAGCTCGCCGGCGTGTTCCAAAAGTACCTGCGGGAGTACGCGAGCTCGGTGCTGCAGGGCAGTCTGCCCACAAGTGGAGCCGCGACCGGCCTCCCGCTCGGAGTGCCCAGCATCGTCACCAACCTGCACACGCTGCTGCGAGACGACAACAACGACAACAGATACACCAGGTAGGTGAGACTTCTTCTTCAGCCTATAGATGCCCACTGCTGGACAAAGGCTTCCCCCAAGGCTTTCCACGCCGACCGGTCTTGTGCTGCCCACATCCATCGGCTTCCCGCGACCTTGACCAGGTCATCGGTCCAACTTGTTGGGGGCCTCCCTACGCTGCGTCTTCCAGTACGTGGGCGCCATCCCAGAACCTTACTGCCCCATCGGCCATCGGTTCTACAAGCAATGTGCCCTGCCCACTGCCACTTAAGTTTAGCGACTCGCAGAGCTATGTCGGTGACTTTGGTTCTTCTGTGGATCTCCTCATTTCTGATTCGATCACGCAGAGAAACTCCTAGCATAGCTCTTTCCATTGCCCTTTGTGTGACTCTGAACCTTCGTATGAGGCCCATTGTGAGCGACCACGTTTCAGTTCCGTAAGTCATCACTGGCAACACACACTGGTCAAAGACTTTAGTCTTGAGACACTGTGGTATCTTGGACGACGAGAAGATATAGCGTAGCTTCCCGAACGCTGCCCAACCGAGCTGGATTCGACGAGACACCTGTTTCTCGAAGTTGGACCTACCTAGTAAGACTATTTTTCCCAGGTATATATACTCGTCAACAACTTCGAGTGCAGAGCAACCAACTACAATTGGAGTGGGTGCAGTGTTACCAACTCTTAAAAATATTTATCCCTAAAGTTGGTGTCAAAAACCCCTAAAATCGCCTTAATTCATTTGTAATAATTCTTTCCCCTAAAAATTCTTAATGCTTCATATTCGATAATGGTTCGATCCCCGCACAGTGCAAATATTTGTATGCATGAATATGAATATTTTCAGTGGTCTGATCGTGTCTCGGAGAGCACGTTAAGCCGTTGCCATACGAACATCTAGTGGCAGTCGTTACGGGTTGTTGGAGCCTGGAGCCCTCAAACTCTTCAAAGTTCAGCCAAAAACAGCAGTTAGACTGCTAAAGCGGACCCCAGACTCCAAAGCTGAAAAAAGCTTCGGATGCAACTGGAATTAACGCTGAGATGATGATGACTGTAATATGTTTCAAAATCTTTATTGCAGGTTATATAATACATTAAATATTTTGTCTTCATCTGAAGATTCAGATTTTTTTAAATCATACATATTGACATTGAATTACTTATAATATTTTATTGGATGGATTAAATGTTACACAAGATCCATCATTTCGATTTAATATAAATCGGACAAGCAGTCACTAGGCAAGAAATAAATATTAATAAAGTAAATTTCAAAAATAACAAAGAGTCAAAAAATCCCTGAAAATACCCCTAAAAATTTCAGACCCCTAAAAAAATCCCATCTCACTTATTTACCCACTAAATCTGGGGGGAAAACCCCTAAGTTGGGAACCCTGAGTGGGTGCGACATGAGAGTTCGACATGATCTTCGTCTTATCTATGTTCATCTTTAGACCCACTTGTTGGGAAGCTCTGCTGAGGTCATTGAACATTTTGCCTAAATCTTCCAGGGTCTCAGCCATGACAAAAGCGCGAAGCGTCATCAGGGGATTTTAAGACCACCTCCCGTCTTTCTTCCATTAGCCGACGGGTGGGACCGGGAATCTTCTTCTGTCCTTTTGAACAGGAGGATTTTAAGTTTATCTTTAGACCCACTTGTTGGGAAGCTCTGCTGAGGTCATTGAACATTTTGCCTAAGTCTTCCAGGGTCTCAGCCATGACAAAAGCGTGAAGCGTCATCAGGGGATTTTAAGACCACCTCCCGTCTTTCTTCCATTAGCCGACGGGTGGGACCGGGGATCTTCTTCTGTCCTTTTGAACAGGAGGATTTTGTAAAACTTGGACCTTACCGTTTGGAGAGTTTCCACAAACCTGTTGTTATAGTCGTCCGCATCTACGCATTCACCGAGGCATTCGAAGCGATTTTGTAGTTCGATCTGAAAGCTTTCGGGGTTTTGGAGGTGGGATCACGGAGACAACTTTGAACACTTGCCTTCTGGTTGACATTATGAAGCCTAGTTTGTGGTCTGACCATCGGGGCTAATCCAGGTCCACTTGCGGTGCAATGGTTTCTTGAAAAAAGAATTCATCGCAAAGAGTCCTTCCTTTTCCATGAAATCCATTAGCATCTGACCTCGGGGATTCCGATTTCCAACTCCAAATTGCCCCACTTTCGTCTCGTCCGCCTCTCGCATGCCCAGTTTTGCGTTAAAGTCCCCCATGACAACACTGTAGTGGGTTTTGGAGGAATGTATGGCTCTACTTACGTCCTCATACATAGCCTCCACCTCATCGTCGGAGTGTTTAGAAGTCGGAGCGTAGACCTGTATAACCTTTAACGAATATCGTTGGTTATTCTGAGTACAAGGTACGCCACCCGAGTCGAAAGGCCCCCGACTTTAACAACGTTGTTCACGAGGGACTTGTGGACAATAAACCCGACGCCACCCTGAGACAGCTGGTCGCCTTCCCGTAAATAGAGCAGGCTGCCGAACTTCAGGATTATCGAGTCCTCTCCCTCTCTTCGGACTTCAAATAACCCCACAATGTCCCAGCGCAACCGGCTCAGTTCTTCCTACAGTTCGACAATCTTCTCATCGGTTCGTAGTATGCGCGTGTTATATGTTGCCAGGGTCAAAGGTGGTCGATGGTGATGGTAGCTGGATCTCTTCCGGAGATTCTTAGCACCCCTTGCTCCGCCGTAACCGAGCCCGCTACCGTAGACTGGAATAGCGGAGCTGCCGGGGACTAGGGGCCTGGGCTGTGTCGTATGCATCATTTGGGGGTTGCCATAATCCCCACGCTTGGCAGGCGGGTTGGGGATCGCAGTGATTTGATATTCCACAGGAGAAGCGCTGCTGCCCGCTTCTCTGGTGAGAGTTCCCTTAGTGGCCCTTACGACACCCACGGTAGCATATGGGTTGGTGTTATTGTAAGCCCAGCACTACACGGGGCAAGACTTCGGGGGTGAGACTTCTAGTTCCCCTATTTTACCCCGCACCATCCGCAGTTCTCTGCGCGGTATATTGCTAACGCGCTGCATATTTCTGTCGTATTCTAAAAGTGCTGAATGCGCTTCTGATGGCCAACCCTGAATGTGACGTGTTTGCGGATGAATGGAAGAAGCTTATGCGTGTATGTTTGGTCTTCTCTGAAAGAAAGTATGCGAGAGAGTCCACTGTTCCATGTTAGTTTTTAAGTTAATTAATGTAATTGTTTGTCTCTATGTTGGTTAATGTAATTGGTTTTGTACGGTATTAGCTAACTATAAATAAATAAATAAATTTAGACAACATAGACATAATGACAGTTTATACCTGTCGCATCATCGTCGAAAGAGAATTGGGTGTGTTGTACCTCCAGGGTCCATCACACTGCCACTCCACAAGCCCGATCCGCTCAGGATCAAGGCCACCTGAGGCAAGCCAAAATGCGACGCCTCCACACGGGTTCCCGACCCTAGGCCCGCCAAAAACAGCCAAATAGAAATTTCAGCCAAATCACTCGTCGTCCAACCACATAGGGTCCATGGCGCAATCGCCACCCTCGCATGCCAGCACCGCGAGCAGACCAAAAGAATCTTCTAGCAAAAACGCACCAACCTCTTAAATGATTTTTTTCCTTGAACCATAGACAAGGTGTTCCACGAATTGAATTTTGAGACTCTTGAATTGGTTTTTATTTTTAATGCGATAATGTTACCTATTTCCTTTCCATTTTATTTTATTTAACAAGGTAATCATTTATTTAAATTCCGTTATTTAATTATTGATCGAATTATCGCGGAACGCCATCTCTCGGCTCGATGGCTCAACTCTAATGTCGTTTCCATCTAGATACGGGAGATGTCGCCCGCTGTCACACTTTGCTCCGGGACAATATCATATCACGTTAAGTACAGTTTATCGTACTCTTTTAGTTTTGATTTGTTTATAAGTGTAATAGTGTACTCCAATAATGGCTACAGATAGAAGGATCCTAACTTAACTTAAATATTCACCAGAACGATTCAATAAACTACCTACTTCCTTAAAATGCAGAAAAATTGTTATCTTTTATAACACGTAAGATGATGATGTACCAGAACCCTACAACACACTATTACTATCGATTTGAATCATTTTGAAGCATCATCAATCATTTTGAATTGTACACTTGACACTTAAGAATTCTGATAAAACCCTAGCTTGTTATACCTTGTTAGATAGCTAATGAAACGTAGATATTTTTGAGCACATCTGCAGCATAACTGTCATAGACTTTTTTTAATATTTCGAAAGGAAAGTGATGCTTTTTCAGAATTTATTTTAGTTTATAACTATCAATCGTCTACTACGACCCAGTCGGTTCAGTAAACTGCAATTTTAGTCTTAGGAATAATAAAGCAACTTATCTAAAACACAAAAATCGCTAACAGAAAACAATTTGAAGAAAAACAACACAAAAAAAACATGAATAGACAAAAAATTGGCAAATTGAAAAAAAATGTGCAAAGTCCAATATCATGAAAACGGTTCAATTTAGGATATGGTGTTTCATAGTCAAATCAGTCAGGAATGATGGAAACTACAACCTGTTAAAGGATTTAGGTCGACTTAACCTGTAACCCTGTATACAGATAGATAATTAGTGAAAGAAGGCCAATTAAAAGTTTCCACTGACAATACATATTAGGTTAGCACAAGAGATAGTAACAGGTACAGCACAGGACACGAAAGTGAAATTAAGAACAAGTTAGCACTCGGAGAGTATTTAGTAAAGACTGAAAATGTTTTAGTGATTAACAAAGAAATTATCACAAACAATTTTTTTTAGTTTAGGAACACTGGTGGAGAATAAATCGAGATCATTAACCCTCTGACTCAACAAATTATATGCTCTGCTAGCTCTTATCATATAAGAGTTTTGTCGGTATACGCATCGCACAGAGGGAACATACAGAGGCTGATGATTCCTTAAAGTGAAGGATGGAACACGCAGCCCAATTTTGCTCAACAATTCAGAACAGTCGATTGAGTCATTAGCCATATTGAACAGAAATACCATGTCGGCAATTTTTCTCCGCTCAATTAGTGGAAGAATGTGAAACTTTCTGCAACGGTTGTTGTAATTAGATAACTTTGTAATTAACAAAGTTTTAGTGAAATATGTTTAAATTAGAAAAATAAATCGCCTAAAAACTGTAATTATTAGTACATTACGATATTAGTGCGTAATGATGGTTATAACATGCGAGGCGGAATTTCAGCCCGAGCCGAAGGCGAGGGTGTAATTGAGCCGAGCATGTTATAACCAATACGCACGTATACCGTACGACATTTTTTTAACACACTTGCGAGGAAACAGAAAAAAAGATATTCAGAATACAAGTGCAAAGAAAAGAAAATTTGAGAAAAATGGCGCGAGGTTATTTTCTGCCGTAGTTGCGTGAAAATGTTGGCAAAGATGCTAGAGCATGCAGTCAAGTTTTTAAATTACCGAATAAACTGTTTTTTTTTTTACAAATACTCATTTAAATACAAACAAATACAAATTTGTTTGTTTCAAATAGGACATCAGTTATTTTAAATAAACTCAATCTGTGAATGCACACTGTTGCTTTCCCGCCATTAGTATTATTATTTGCCATTTCAAATATGGAACAGCGCGCTGCTCACTGGCTAGAGCCACGCGGCGGCGATCAGTTCCACAATTATTTGAAATGACAAATAATGCTGTTATGGAATTTGTATGGACTATAACTTAACTATTTGCTTTGATAACACACGCGTTTGTTATGGCCCGCTTTACATATTTAAAACCGGTGGGATTACATCAGCTTTACGAGCAAGGGTGTTAAAAAATATTTAACAGGGGATCGCGAGAGGGCGCTGCGCGTGGCCTAACGTAAAGTAAAAGTGCTCCGTAATAAAAAACTCTTTAAAAATATAAATAGTGTATAAAACTTGGTACATAAACAAAACTTTCAGTAGTTATCAAGTGATAGTAATTGTGTTAGTGTTATTGTACAGAAACAGTGGAAATATAAGAAAAATCTTTAAATTTGTGAGCAAAGATAAAACAATACACAAAGTGATTATTTTCAAAACAAAACAAAGTTTAACTTTCATAAAAACCCCTAATTTACAAACATTACAAAACAAATAAACGAATTATAGTAATAAAACAATAATAACAGTGAAATATTGAAAAATAAGTGCAAAAGTGACTCGTACAGTAATTTGAATTGCAACCGCCATTACCGATTGTTTATTATTTTATTATAAACAAATAAAATTCAAGACAAGTGGTCAATAAATTCAATTTGTTTTCTCATGTACGGCTGGCTTAGTGCATAAGCGTTCTACTTTTGCCGATCAACCAGTGTTACACGAATGTCCGCGAGTTCAAATCCCACTTGCAATATTCACTTTTCGTAAATTTCTAAATTTATAAAATAATAATTAAATACATTTGAGAAAGCAAACACAATGAACTCTAACTTGACAAGAAACAATAACAGTGCTCGAAAGATGGCGCCACTAGTAACTTGTTACAAATGTAAAAAAATGGTCAATATAAAAAATACTGCGCTATGCTCAGCCTGTAATAACAGGTATGAACTAAATTGCGATGGCTATCCCGAAGCGACATACCGTCTTAAAGACGCAGAAGCCAAAAAGAAATGGAGGTGCAAGGTTTGCATCAGAAATAAAAAATATGCCGAAACAGATATTACATCTAATATTACGGTGCGTAGAAAGCAAACCTCGATAAAATCACTATCTCCAACGCAACAAGAAGCTGAAGCTGATCTAATAAATGAAAATATGGGTGAAGAAACATTGCGCCAATCTCCAGTACAACATAGCACATTATTATTTGACTCCCATATACTTACAGAACGCGAAACATCTGATGAGTCATATAATACTCCCAAACTATCAAGAAGTGTTGACAGAACAGTATCTAATTTAGTTTCAACCTCAGAAATGAAGTACACTATAGCTCAACTCACACGGAAACTTGAAAGCACCGAAAATGAACTGGGAAATCTGTTGCTCGAAAATAATGACTTGCACAAACAGATTAATAAATTAACTTTAGAAAACCAAAGTTTAAAATCTATATGCCATTCTGCTATGATTTATGACAGTCCTAAGCTCAAACAGAAGAAAACCCGTGCCCTGTCACATCAGCATAACACGTATTCTACACCAATCTCCCCATCGTCAGACAGTTACAACATTAATACCAACGACTACGGTAAAATATCACTGATGAAACAGGAGATCGTCACTCTACAACAACAATTAGAAGTCGCTGAAAGGGAGATCTCAACCCTCACTGGGCGCATTGAAGAACTTATGAGGAGTAGTTATATCTCTTGTGGAAATTTTGCTCAGGAACCAACGCACGCAACGAGTCAGAAGTCAAATAATAGTGCAAAATATCGAAACTCAACTGCTCTGAATGTACCAAATATCTACCCCGGGAAGAGGATATTCATCTTCGGATCCCAGCGTTGCGTCGGACTAGCAGCAGCCATTTCACGTTCGCGAACAAACACACAGTACGAAACATACAGCGTCGTCGCCGAAACAAAGCCGAATGCATCGTCCAGCGAAATTTTGGCCAACTGTAGAAATCGTGAATTGTCTACCGATGACAAACTTGTTATATGTATAGGGGAAAATGATCGTAACTCAAACCTCACCTTATCTCAATTGCAAATTATATTAGATATATTCAAAAATAACACTATAATTGTATTAAATGTATTAAATAACGCGTATTTAAATGTAAATAAATTGAATTACTCCATAAAAAACATGTGTAAACAGTACAAAAAATGCCACTTTTTAAACAAAAAATGTGTGAAACTGTACGATATCTGTCATTCGGTAAACTATATTATAGATTGTTGTGATTACAGTAATAAATATTTGAATCCTAGTGAAATTCGAAAATGGTTAGCGATTAGCAAATCAAGTCTTAATGTAAACACTAGTTTTAAGGAACCTAGGAAAGGGACGATTCCCTTTTATTTTAATTGTCTTCAAAAAAATAGCCACAGGGAAAGTACAATCCCTCAACTGAAAGTAAAGAGTCCAAAAGGGACCATACCCTATTACTTTCCTGTTATAGACAAGAATAAACCATTTTTTCGAGCCCAAAGTAAATAAGGAGCACAATTTTAGAATACTCCATCAAAATATTGCTAGTATCCTATCCAAAAAAGAACTATTAGAAATAACGATTGAAGAATTAAAAGAAGTAAATAATGATCCCGATGTTATATGTCTATCTGAAACATTTATAAAAAAAGGTAACGAAAATTACGTCAAAATATATAACTATACTATGGCTTCTAACTTCTCCAGAGAAAAACAAAGAGGTGGCACTTGTATATTGGTAAAAAGGGGTTTGAATTATAAGGAGTTAACATTTGTAAAAGGTTATGCAATACAAAACACCTTTGAAGCCTGCGGTGTAGAGATAGTTTGTAATAAATTAGTAATTATATCTGTCTATAGAACACCTCAATCGGATCCAAATCAGTTTTTAACAAAATTAAATTGTCTTTTACATGATCTGCTGAGGAAATATAGATCTAAATTAAATGTAGTTGTAGCCGGCGATTTCAATATAAATACTCTAAGGAAAAGCAACATAACTAATGAATTGCATAGCCTGGCAGATAATTATAACTTGAAAATACACATTAAGGTACCTACACGTAAATTGACCTGTATTGACCACATCCTAAGCAATATTTCAAACGCCACTTCAACCGTCCTACCTCTACATCTTTCAGATCATGATACAGCACAAATGTTGAGCTTCCCCACTAAAAATAAACCGTTAAAATCAACAGCATACTATATTTTTAAAAAAGACTACAACATAGACAATATCCGAAAATTTAAGAATTGCTTGCAAAGCTTGACTTGGGCCGATATTTATCTAAATACTGATCCAAATTCCGCGTTTAATGAATTTCATGATTTGTTGTGTTTATTTTACAACCTTTGCTTTCCAAAAGTAAGAGTTAAGGTTAATAGTAATAACAAAAATGCACAAAAGTGGATAAGCAAAGGTCTAAGACAAAGTTGTAAAACTAAAAGAAAACTACGTTATCAGTATTATGAAAATAAAAATTCAACTAATAAAGCCAAATATAAAAATTATTCTTACCTGTTAAATAAATGTGTATATAGCTCAAAAAAAACCTAAATATTAATTATATTAATGCGCATGATAACAAATGTAAAGCAACATGGACTGTTATTAAAAATGAAATTAACGCTACTAGTTCCAAAGAGAATATAGAAAGCATAAAGCTCAACGATACAGTTATTACAGACCCCTTGGAAATAGCCTCTATATTCAATAACCATTACACAAACTTAACTTCTATACCAACTCAACAGAGTGCTGATCGAAACTTTAGAAGAAATAAATATTACAACTCAATGTTTCTGAAGCCATTACTAGAAAATGAGGTGCTACAAGAAATAATGTCTTTACGCAATACCAGGTCTGAAGGATATGATGAAATTAGTACTAAAATAATAAAAGCCTGCTGTAATGAGCTAATTAAGATATTAACTCACTTAATCAATATGTCATTTTTACATGGAACTTTTCCTGATAAATTGAAATTATCCATAATAAAGCCATTGTTCAAAAAGGGAGATAAGGATAATATAAATAATTATCGACCTATAACTTTAATACCGATCTTATCTAAAATTTATGAAAGGTGTATGTATAGAAGAGTGATTGATTTTTGCAATAAATTCAGAATTATAAGTGACGAACAATTTGGATTCCAAAAAACTAAATCTACAACTTTAGCTACATTCTCTCTTATGAAAGCAATACTTTCTAATGTTAACAACAATCAGATGACTACTGGACTATTTTTTGATTTATCAAAAGCCTTCGACCTGGTATCGCATGACATATTGCTAGAAAAGTTGGAAGTTATTGGAATAAGGGGACCCGCTCTACAGTGGATAATGTCATATTTGAGTAATAGGAAACAATGCGTTACTATCAATAGAATTAACAAAAATAGAGACATGACACCCTACTATTCAGAATATAGACACAATAAATACGGTGTACCACAAGGAAGTGTGCTTGGCCCCGTATTATTCCTTATATACATAAATGACATTACAGAAATAACCAAGCATACATGTATCCTATTTGCTGATGACATATCTATTGTAGTAGCAACTGATAAAAAACAAAATACCATTGGAGATCATGAGTGTGAAATTAATAATACAATCAATAAATTAATACATTGGCTTGACATTAACCATTTAAAAATAAACCTAAACAAATCAGTCTATATACAATTCAATGATACAAATAATAATAAAAATAACATTAAACTTAATATAAATAAACTCAATGAAGTAACACATACAAAGTTCTTAGGTATAATAATAGATAAATATATTAATTGGAAATTACATGTAGATAATGTTAGCACTCGAATTAATAAATTTGTATACGCACTAAAGCAAGTTAAAAATGTTACCAATATGAAAACTGCTTTTATATCATATCACGCCTATGTTGAATCGATATTACGATACGGTGTTATAATGTGGGGCAATAGCACTGATATGGCTAGAGTATTCATTGCTCAAAAAAAGTGCATAAGGTCAATTTGTGGACTAAAACCCGAGGATTCATGTCGACCAATGTTTAAAAGACTTGGCTTGTTACCGCTCCCATGCATTTACATTTATGAAATATGCGTGTTCGTAGTTAAGCATATACAGCTGTTTAAAACTGCAAATGAAATTTGTCCACGGATCAGACGAGATCATTTTAGATTAGTCTGTAGTGATCTACCAAGACTGACCAAATATAATAAAAATTGTCTTGCAACATGTGTGCGGATATATAACAAGATGCCAAGTCATTTTAAAGTATTAAATATAAGATTCTTGAAGACTGCATTATATAAATGGTTAAATGAATGCAATTTTTATAGTTTAAAAGAATTTATGGATCATAAATGTTAATGCCTTAAATAGTTTACTTTAGTTCTACTTTAAAATTTTTGCGTGCTGTGTTTATCTCAGCTAAACATGCTTGTACCTACTGTATTCTTATTCAACACCTTTGTATACCATGTTTAATGCAAATAAATGATTTATTATTATTATTATTATTAACAATCATTTCCCTCGTATTACAGATACACTAAGCAAGAAATCTCGAAGATCACGAGCGTTATCACGACGGCGGAGTACTGTCTGGAGACCACCATACATTTGGAACAGAAGCTCAAGGAGAAGGTAGGTCGCCCAGTTTGTGACGGACGTTATTGAAAAGTATATGGTAACAACTCTCACACTTGATGGCACAAAGTTTACTTATAAAGAAAATACAACCGACTTACACAAAAAGTAGTAGTATAATCGGTGAAAAATAACTTTCCTTCTATATCAAATATATTATCTGTAAACGACAGAGAAAAGCTCGAACATACCTACGTAAGCTACCTTTTATTTTATTGCTAATCATGGAGTAGTGTAATTAATTATAGTTTTTATTATTGGTTTAGAATATATGTTGGGTTTTGTTTTGTTATCTTTGATACTCATATGTATCAAGTTTGTGAATATTGCGTTTCTTCTCAAGAGAATAAAAGAGTAGCGTTTATAAATACGTTACAGTGTTATTTTTAAGCAATTTTTTTACGTTCTAGGTGTCACCCGGCCTGGCAGACAAGATAGATATGACTCCAGAACAGGACCTGTTCCATAAGATCATCAGCAACTGCATCCAGCTGCTGGAGCAAGACCTGGAGCTAGCGTGCGAGCCAGCCCTCCAAGCCATGACCAAGATATCCTGGTTACACTTCGACAACGTCGGAGACCAGAGTTCTTACGTCACGCAGATCATCATGCACCTCAAGAACACAGTTCCAAACCTCAGAGATAATCTCTCCTCTTCACGAAAATACTTCACTCAATTCTGTATACGATTCGCGAATTCCTTCATACCAAAATTCATTCAAAATATTTACAAGTGCAAGCCGATCTCGACGGTGGGCTCCGAACAGTTGTTGTTGGACACTCACATGCTGAAGACTGCGTTGTTGGAGCTGCCGTCGATAGGGTCTGACGTCCGCCGACCGGCGCCTGCGACCTACACTAAAGTCGTCATTAAGTTAATGACTAAAGCTGAAATGATATTAAAATTGGTGATGGCTCCTTTGGATGGCAATCTAGAAGGTTTTGTGGGACAGTTCGTGCAGCTACTGCCGGAGTGTACCGTGGCAGAGTTTCATAAAGTTTTAGATATGAAGGGGGCCAAGTTGTCGAAAGCTCAGCAGAGTTCGTTAGATGTGTTGTTCAAGGAAACGTGTAAGAATATCCACAGCGAGGCGGGCAAGTGAGGGGGATGTGCAACATTATGTACTTAGAAGAAACTCGCCGAATGCATAATCTCCTGCTTTTAAAAGTGTTTGTTAATGAGGTTTTGTGACATGAAGTACTTAGTTAAATGGAGAGATCATGGAATTGTGAAGGTGTCATTCAGGATCAAAACTGTTTTAAAATACTCTGACGGAGCTTAATTTGTTATCAGTGTCGTGGTAACGTATGTAGCGCGACAGTAACAACTCGTCTTGTTGTGGTCTCATTACTAAACGAGTTGCTACTGTCGAGCTAGTTACTGTATTTTAAACTTTATTTCGCGTATGTAAAGTTCTTAATATAAAAGCAGACTCTGAGTCCGGGACCTGAGTCTTAGTTGTAAATTTTGAACTTTAACGCTGTGGAAATAAAGATCAAAGTACATTAACTGGCTTGAAGTACAGTTACATTTAATTTTGTGTGGTGAAATCAAATGAACCAAGTTAAAACTAACATTTCTAGTAATCTTTAAATATGGACTTGTTGAATTGATAATAATTTATGTACTTAGTATTATTTACTGTGTCAGTTAAATAAAAGGAAAATCACAATAAAACATATTAAATTAACATTTTGTATGATGAGATGATCGAGAGAAATCCTTTCAAAGTGCTGATAGATCATTTATGAACCAAACTTTATCACTTAACGCTAAACAAGTTACATGCCCCTCTATTCATAAACGTTGTTTAAAGTAAACTAGTGATAAGCGAATGTTTAACCATACATTTTTGATGTTTGTACGTCGCTTAACTTTATTCATCGTTTATGAATAAACCCCTTAAACACTATGGTGTTTATCCATAAACGATGATTCAAGTTGAGTGACGTGCAAACGTCAGAAATGTATGTTTCACTCATTTGAAGACGACAGAGGCAGAAAGTAACAATTATTTGTGCTACAGACCTCAGTACCTGCCTATTGTATGGAGCTAAAAAAATACAGAAAAAGTGTCCTTTCTTATTATATTTAGTCGAATTCTCTTCTTTACAAAATTTTTACTAAGTTTAACTTTAGATGTATGTAAGAATGATTTATTATTGGACCAGTGTGATGTGCGGATGTGTTGTTCGTGTGTGTTGATGTATTTTTATAAGTTTTGTGATTATGTCGACATTCCACTAATAGATTATGATTTGTTTATAATGTGCAATAACGATATGAAATAACTAATAATATACATTTTTATGAACTGTAAGTACCTGTTGTTTCATTACATAATATATTGTGCCTTTGGATTACATTTAACTGCTCTGATTACGGTTAGCTCGAGTTCACAAACGAAAAAGAAATAATATACAAGTGATTTATTTTTTGTAAGTAGGTTTGAACAAACATGCTTACAAGTCTATCATATTTTTAACCGACTTCAAAAAGGAGAAGGTTACTCAATGCGACCATATATATGTTTTTTTTTATGTTTGTTCGCGCATAACTTCGTCTTTTATGAGCCGATTTTGATAATTCTTTTTCTGTTGGAAAGAAGACGTTCCCAAGGTGGTCCCATGATAAGGATATCAGGGTTTGATGGTGGAAGACCGCAGAAAACATGAGGAACTTTCAAAAATTGCAGGGGCGACTAGTGCATTTCTTAGAATTTTCATTAAGTATTTTAAAGCATTACAATTTAATAAAGGTCTGGAGTAGATCTGATGATGGAGCCGGAAGACAGTCGAAGAAACTCCTCAACAATTCACAGCAGCTACCTTGTGTTTGTGCTTGAATAATTTGTATTGACAAGAACCTTACACCTAGATGGGTGGTGACTGTCATTAGGGACCTGATGATGATGACAAAGGTTAGTTCAGGGAACTCCTAAACGATTTACAGTAGCTACCTTGTATTTGGACTCAATTCATTTATATTGATGAGACCTTTGCACCCATTGGGTTAAAATAATGGTCTTCAGTAAATTTGATGATGAAGACCATAGGCAGTTGAGGGAATACTTACGGGTAAAAATTAAAGTAAACAAAATTAGGTCGTTTCCCAACTATATTTGCGTCAGCTCCCAGTCTTACCGGATGAACCTGCATACATAGTACTTTTAACAACAAAAAAGTGTAAAATAAAAACTTTTTTACAAATAAACAACCGACTTCCAAAAACCACTACAAATTGAAAAATAACTAATTTCGGAAGTCGGTGTCAAAAATGAATATACAAAACCAAAGACACCGGCTTCTGAAATTAGTACTACTTTGTAGTGTTTTTTGGAAGTCGCTTGTTTTTTTTTTAACTTGTTGATTCCTGCATTTGCTATCGACTACTGAGAAGGAAGGTCGAATGCAACTCTGAGATGACAGTCAGTCAGTGCACGCATTTGATGATTAAAACAGTAACAGACAATTGGTACAGTCATACAGTGGCTGAACGATCGACTGCTGCGTCGCGTGCCGCGGGTTCAGTTCCCGCACGGAACAAATATTTTTATGGCCTACAATAATTAGTTGTTGCGGGTCTGGTTGTTTGTATATGTGAGTTTATATATTTGTAAACGCGCCCACGATACAGTGTAACGTTTAATAAATCTTTCTACTCGTAAACGAGGTAAGTAGCGACATCTGGCGACAAACGGGAATAAATTATAATTAGTACCACGTAAGTTCAAATAGATGGCGTCACATACAACTCGATTTCTTTTAAAATAATCATTTAGATAAGAGGAAATGAATAATAAATGCATTAATTAAATTTAAATAACTAAAATAAGCTTTTCTTGCATCCAACCCACAAACTCAACATTCTCCATATTTTGTTATGTATGGACTCTAAATCCATACTAATATTATAAATGCGAAAGTAACTCTGTCTGTCTGTCTATTACGCTTTCCCGCTTAAACCTCTCAACCGATTTTGATGAAATTTGGCACAGACAATCTTTAGACCCTGAGAAAGGACATAGGCTACCTTTTATTCCCGAGGGATATCTAAAAAGCGCGATATAACCGAATTCCACGCGGGCGAAGCCGCGGACGAGAAGCTAGTAAGATATATTTTGACATATCAAAGAAAGATTGGACATACCGTAGGAAAGAAGCTTACTAGCGTACATAGTCTTTTTGGAAACGCAGTGTCTTCATAACCTCTTAGTTTGGAGAAACCTATTAGGAATTAAACAGAAAATGTCGCGCAGGAGGCGAGGAATCAGCGTTATGATGAAAACCTGTGATTAGTATTACACCACGGATGTGTACGTATTAAATTGATTTAACTCATAACATCATGTGGTTGCAAATATGTACATTGGGAAACTCACATTGTCTTACATTGTTAACAAGGTTCAATAGCCTATTTTAATTACATATTATAATGCTTTTTTTTATAAATTATAAACCAGCGCACCCCGCAATCCCGCCTGATGGTAAGCAGTGATGCGATCGTTGATGGTAAAGCGTGCTAGTTTATTTAGAGCCTATTCACTCTAGCCTTGAAGACACTCAAATTGTATTCCGACGGAAACACCACCGCCGGCAAGTTATTCCAGTCCCTTGATGTACGCGGTATAAAGGAGGAGGCGAACCGCTTCTTCCGGATCGTAGTAGTGTTAACAACGTAAGGGTGGAAACTCGCCGTACGACGGGTCGTCTGATGGTGGAACGGAGGTGGGGGAATTAAATCATGCAATTCCCTCGCACACTCCCCAAAATGCATCCTATAGAACACCAAAAGGCTGGCTACTCTACGCCTGTGCTCTAGGCTTTGGAGACCGTCTCGAGTTAAATCAGGGTCACCAATTAGCCTCTTCGGACGCCTCTCCACTGAATCCAAAGTAGCCAGGTGACATTTCGCAGCACCAGCATCTGGGTCTAAGGCCAAGGTAGCTAACCTTGGCCTTAGACCCAATGAATCGCCCAAAGTTTAGGTTCTTTTCGCGGTGAATAGACACGCATGTGTTTTGGTGACATAGAATGCTACAAGATTGGCTTTGGCCCATTTGGAGATTGCCTGTAGTTCAACATTCTATTCAGAAACAGTACGCTCTACCTTAGGCTCTCTTTCGGACCGGATTGTTTCCTTAGTAGCCCGAGCACCCAGTAGGTATCTCTCCACAACTGTGCTGTCATCTGCATACCCATAGATACCGAGCATCAACAGATCGTTAATATGCAGCAGGAACAGAGTTGCAGAGAGAACAGACTCCTGAGGAACACAGGCATTAGTTGACATGGGCTCCGATGATCATCCGTCGACAGCAACTCTGAGGGATCGTTCAGTCAGGAAGTCTTTGACCCAGCCAGTCAGACCAGGGTAAATGCCGTACGCTGGAAGCTTACTCAAAAGGCCAGCGTGTCATACCCGGTCGAAGGCTTTCGTGACATCAAGGGAGACATTTTCTCGCCCCACAAGTGAGTGACATACACTAGTAGACTCTAGAAGAGTTTGAGTTACGTACCAAAAAGAAATAGGAAGCCTATGATGCTAAACAGAAAGCAGAATCATTGTGTTCTCCAGAAATATTAGTTTTAACTCATCATCATCATCTCAGCGTTAATCCCAGTCGCGTCTGATACCTTTTCAGCTTTGGAGTCTGGGGTCCGCTTTACCAGTCCAACTGCTGAAATGCCTAAACTTCGACATTTTCCGTGAAGCGACTACCGTCTGACCTCCACAACCCGAAGGCGACATCGAAGCATTGCAGTTAGACCAATTGTTGGACTTTTGAGGGCTCCAACAACCCATAACGACTGCCACTAGATGTTTGTATGGCAACCGGGACCAACGGCTTAACGTGCTTTCCGAGTCACGACTAGACCAGTGCAAGTATTCATATTCATGCATACAAATACTTGCACTGTGCGGGGATCGAACCCGCGCCACCTTGCGCAGCGGCCGCGTGTGCTACCGCTACGCCACGGAGGCTGTCAAATATTAGTTTTAACTGTGGACGTTCAAAGCGTATTACTATCACCAAAGCTTGAAGTATTCGTACAATACTATAAACAAAAACTGCAGGTGCATAATTATACACTCTACTACATTAACAATATTATGGAAGTTTAGTTGTATGTATGGCACGAAGGAGATGGTGGAGTGTTAGCAAGTGAGTTTACTAGTTGGCTTTTGAATTTTTCAAACCTAAAGATTGACGAAGGTCGGAAGGTCATGGAGTCACAAAAAAAAGACATTGAGATAGAACAATAATTAATACTTGAGAAGGATCATACGATGATGCAAGTAGACAGAGTCCATTCCACACTAGAACGGCTCTTTAAACCTCCAATTTACAGGTCTAGTGAATATATTAGCTTAATGGGGTAAGCTCGCGGTAAGCCTTATGTTATTCACAATATAGACTACAAGTTTTTAAAGATTTTGAAAGGGTATCCAACCTGGATCTGGCAAAAAGGCCGATGATCCTGTGGTCACCGATATCATGATTTTCATTTTTTTCAAACGGTACCGTCCGAATGACGTCACAGAGCGAGGTATCAGTACGGTTTTAGAGGTGGCAGACGACCGAAAATGCTGTTGCTGCTTGGTAGATCATGTAGTATCTAAACTAGACAGTAAATGAAATGTTTGGCCATCTTCCTTGATCTTTCCAAGGCATTTGACACTGTGTCTGTTCCCACCTGTTATCTAAACTAGAAGCTACCGGTATTCGTGGCCATTCCCTGAAAATCTTCCAGGATTACTTACATGATAGGACCCAGTGCGTTAAAATTAACGATGTTATTAGTGACACCAAATTGCTGACCCATGGCGTTCCCCAGGGCTCTGATCTTAGGACCTAATTTCTAATTTATATTAATAATTTATGTAAAATGTCTTTAACAAACTGTTCGATTTTTACTTACGCAGATGATACGGCACTACTACTTCATGGTAGTAATTGGTCAGAGACTATAAAATACGTGAACACGCCCTAAACTCAGTGATGAAATGGTTGTCGAATAACATCTTGACCTTGAATCTTAAAAAAACTGTATACTTACCTTTTTCCTTGCAATCTTCCAAACCCCACCACCTGACACAATGGTGCTTAGAGCTCATACTTGCACACTTGGTCTGTCCTCTTTACAGTGTGGTTGTCCTCAACTTACAAGATCTGAGTCTGCTCAAGTATCTCGGAGTCTATGTGATAGTTCCTTGAGCTGGAAACCTCAAATTAGTGCTCTTATACCATGAGTCCGAAAAATGTATATTTATTTTTAAAAAATTAAGGCACTCTGCAGGAGTAGAAAAAAAACCGTTTATTATGCTTTATGCCAAAGTTTAATAAATTATTGCATAACTGTTTGGGGTGGAACCACCAAGACAACCCTGCTCCTCTGGAACGAGCACAGAGAGCTGTCCTCAAAGTTATGACCTCGAAACTGTTTAGATACCCCACCACGTCAGTTTCATATGAATGTAGGGGTCCTCACGGTGAGGCAGCTCTTTTGTTCTTGGCACAATTCTACGTAAGCATCCCTCGGTGGTATATAACCCAAATGCAACCCGAAAGCGCAGACACTATGAAGTATGCTCCACCATGGATGTAGAACTGCCCTTGCACCATCATTATGAAGTGCCAAACCATATTTATAATAAAATAAATAAAGTCTGCGACATTGCTCCTATGTTCCGGTACAAATGTAAGACCGAGGTGACGAAGTGGTTAACTAATCAAAATTATGATAGTAATGAAGATTTACCGCAGATATCACACGCATAACTATATAATTACATATATAGTATTTAGTATTATATTGTGTTTGACTAACATCTATATGAGGACCCTGGCACCCTAAACACAAGTTAAATCTTAAATTGGGTGCCAGAGTTCATCCAAAACACTTGCGTTCTTATTAGTTTGTGACATTATTGTGTGTTATTATGTTCAAACCAATGGTAATAAACATTTTTTTTTTTTTTTTTTTTTTTTTTTTTTTTAGGTGCACAGTTAACTCGCGCGAGTTATATGCCTGGAACGGGAGTCGGGACTTACATATCGACCTTAGAAGTATTAAGTAGGTCAGATGTATAGGTCCGACGACCTATAATACATACGCTTCTACCTAATGCTCCTAAGGTCGATATCACAGAGCAAGTAATCACTACCTTTGTCGATATACTTAATCGCGATTTTACTGTTTAATATTGCTATGCCTAATCAGAGCAAGGGATCCAGTTTACACGTTAACAAGTCAATGGAATCACGCACGCGAACCAAAACTCAATACCTACTCCATAAATTTTCGTTGGTTTCTTGTGAAGCTAAAAAAACTAAAACCTGAATCGATAGATGCTTTAGTTGAATATGCATTGGCGTAGATGTACTTCTATCGTTCTGTGTAAGTATTAGCAGCTTGTCTAAGTGTTCGAATTTTAATTTCTATTCAAATTGTATACAAGTAGTTCTATTGATAAATTGCAATTGAAACTTATAGCAAAAACTTGTAATATAGTACATTACGATATTAGTGCGTAACGATGGTTATAACATGCGAGGCGGAATTTCAGCCCGAGCCGAAGGCGAGGGTGTAATTGAGCCGAGCATGTTATAACCAATACGCACGTATATCGTACGACATTTTTTAACACACTTGCGAGGAAACAGAAGAAAAGATATTCAGAATAAAAGTACAAAGGAAAGAAAATTTGAGAAAAATGGCGCGAGGTTTATTTTCTGCCGTAGCTGCGTGAAAATGTTGGCAAAGATGCTAGAGCATGCAGTCAAGTTTTTAAATTACCGAATAAACTGTTTTGTTTTACAAATACTCATTTAAATACAAACAAATACAAATTTGTTTATTTCAAATAGGACATCAGTTATTTTAAATAAACTCAATCTGTGAATGCTCACTGTTGCTTTCCCGCCATTAGTATTATTATTTGCCATTTTAAATATGGAACAGCGCGCTGCTCACTGGCTAGAGCCACGCGGCGGCGATCAGTTCCATAATTATTTGAAATGACAAATAATGCTGTTATGGAATTTGTATGGACTATAACTTGACTATTTGCTTTGATAACACACGCGTTTGTTATGGCCCGCTTTACATATTTAAAACCGGTGGGATTACATCAGCTTTACGAGCAAGGGTGTTAAAAAAACACTAAACCAATTATGCTTACCGATTACCTATGCAGTGGCCAGTGAGACATGCTGAAAATCTACAACGTAACAGCCTGCTACCATATTTCTGGCAAAATAAATTATTCTATTATATTCTAATAAAGCTACAATAAGCCCCTCTGTGAAAACTGATAAGTCCGAAAAAATTAAATCAAATAAAAAAAACCAAACCGTTTCCTATCCTGATTAGGCTGAATAGCATGTTTACGATTGCCTTTCCTGTTTTAAAAAGTTTAAGTGTAAACAAACATGGTTGAACCGAAACGTCAAAATCAGTCGGTCGCTGAAAGCGGCACGATGCGGTGTTGTGGTATTTAATAAATAAAACGAAAATGGTGTATTTTCCGGTGCGAAAGTGCTACCAAGCGACCAAGTTGGTGTTGTTGGTTGTTCTGGTGGTGACTATCTTAGCTTTGTTCGAGCAGTGGCGAGGCGGGAAGAGAAATACGAAAGCGGAATTCTCCGATCCTCAAGATGCTGAATTCGAGAGGCTTATAATAGAAGACGAATCGAGGATAATCCCAGGGTTGGGAGAAGGAGGCGCTGCTGCTTACCTCATCGGTGAAGAAAAGAAGCTGGGAGAGGAATCGGAGAAAAAGCTAGCTATCAACGTGTATCTCAGCGACAGGATACCTTACAACAGAACGTTAAAAGGTAACATAAAAATAAATTAAAACTCCACAATAAATTACGATTTTCGCTTAAAAAAGCCAGGAAACTGTTTGTCGCTGTAAATGCGTGAAATTATTCTTATAATTATGTACAAACTAGTCATTGCAGCTGGTTAGTGGTAGTGAAAGTATGGTTGGTCTAACACACTAGTATAGCCGAATAGCCACGCTCTATATGTCCTCGGCATAATATGTATAACTCTATACTGGGCACACTAGGTGGTAGACTAGCAGGCAATTGTAATTTTAAATACTTATTTTATCTATAGATTCAAGTTACAATATTGATCCATAGTATAAAATAGAATGTAACTGTTTTTTCATAATTAAACTACTAAACGGATTTTTATAAAATTTGGCAAGGGGTTTGATGGCACCCCGGGTAAGAAGTTATCCAGCTTCTGGTCCCGGTAACATATTCGTGTTGGATATCTTCCAACAGGAATATGTTACCAGAATCACATCCACAAGGAACATCCACAGAGGTAGATGCTTTTTTTTACACATTACAAACTAATTCTTGACTGCAATCCCGCCTGATGGTAAGTAGTGATGCAATTGTTGATGGTAAAGCGCGCTAATTCTACCAAGAGCCATTCATGCATTTTAGTCTATTAAGAGCCTATCCACTCTAGCCTTGAAGACACTTAAATTGTAGTCAGATGGAAACACCATCTCTGGCGATTGTTCCAGTCCCTTGATGTATGTGGTATAAAAGACGAGGCGAAACACTTTGTCTGAATCGTAGTGGTGTCAGCAACGTGAGGGTGGACACTCGCCGTACAATGGGTCATTCGGTGATGGAAAAAGAGATGAGGGAATTAAGTTACGCAATTTCGGTGCAGGGTGCACGGAAATTGCACCCTAAATGCATCCCAAAGAACACCAACAGGCTGGCTAATCTTCGCCTGTGCTCCAGGCTTTGGAGACCTTATTGAACCAAAACTAAGGTTACCAATTATCCTCCTTTCACGCCTCTTCACCAAATCCATAGTTGCCAGAAATTTTGCAACACCAGCCCAAATGTGGCTACAGTACTCTACACACAAATGGACTCTGTATAATATTAGAAGCTGTCCTGGTGTGGAATATCATTAGACCTTTGTAATAACGCTGTTTCCTGGCAGCCACCTTCCCTTTGCACTCAATGAACTGCCCAAAGTTTAGGTTTGAGAAAAAATCCAACTCCGAAAAGCTGAAGGCGGTTGGTGCAGCTAGTAGTATACATGTATTATGTTTTGATCCTCTTTAGTTGGTAGTGAATTTAATATGTAATAAGTTTTAATTTAAAGAACTGGTTATGTGATTGCAAAAAGTTTTGAATACATATTGCATAGGACATTTAACTTAATACATTAGTTGTTCTTCAAGGACTGTCTCTTCTATTATAGAAAACATAATTAAACATTTATTTGTTAAGAATGCAGTTGTAACCCAGCAGTGAGAATGTTGTAAGCTGATTTAACACATAGCTGTGCTCAGTGCTGCTGGGGAGTTTATTTAACACATAGCTTTGCTCAGTGCTGCTGAGGAGTTTGTTTAACACATAGCTGTGCTCAGTGCTGCTGGGGAGTTTATTTAACACTTAGCTGTGCTCAGTGCTGCTGGGGAGTGTATTTAACACATAGCTGTGCTCAGTGCTGCTGGGGAGTTTGTTTAACACATAGCTGTGCTCAGTGCTGCTGGGGAGTTTATTTAACACATAGCCGTGTTCAGTGCTGCTGGAGAGTTTATTTCACCACACTTCCTTTTCTCATTTAAAATACTAGGAAATGGTGATGAGAAAGTGTTTTTAGGGATGGTATTAAGTAATTTTTATGTTCCAAAAGTGCTGATTCTTAGCCTTCTCAGTTTTAAATAAATTACTTTCGATTTTGACAGAGCTCTTGTCATCTATCAGACACAGTTTCAGGCTCTGGGCTGCAAGTAAGAACTTCTCAATAAAACCAGAATATTATTATTATTTCTAGGGCAGTGTGCCTGAACTCTCAACCAATGAGAGCGCCAAACGCGCTCGATATCGACGATCGAGTCTCATAATGAAAACTCATGGTAGCTACACTGGTATTACTTATGGCAGCATTTTTCTAAAATGAAATGATGAAATGGTTTGGTTTACCGCAATTCGGAAAATAAAAAACGAAGTATTGGCATTAAATTGTGGGTCTGAAAAAGAGGACACCAGTCAGACCATTAAATCCATAAACCGAAACATCAAAATTGTAGGCAATAACCTTTTTTTATAACAAAATAAAAACGTTGCCCTACACTAGGAATTTCTCCTGTATCGTGGGTGCGTTTACAAAAATACATATAAACTCACAAACAGCCAGACCCTAACAACTACTTGTAGGTCATACAAATAATTGTTCCGTATGGGAATCGAACCCGCGACACGCAGCCGTAGAGTATAGGTAAACATAACTGACAAAATGTGTGTGTGTCTGGTCTCTGCTTAAGCTGTCAGAATAAGAGGGTGTGTGTTATGATATGTGTTCTTTTTTTATTATCAATTATAAACTAGTGCTTGACCGCAATCCCGCCTGATGGTAAGCAGTGATGCAATCGTTGATGGTAAAGCGCGCTAGTTTATTAAGTCTTTTCACTCAAAAAAAAAACTGACTGAATAGGAGGGAAGAAGGCAGTTGAGCGAGGTGATGCAATGTTAAACACCTAACAACACGACCAACGATGCTGCACCAGAGGGAGATTGATCTGGAGACCCACCACGACCAAACTTCTGACACAACATTTGGCGCATCGTACCCGGCACACATCGCAACACTGCTCAGACCCGTCCTCCGTACCATCTTCGGCTTCACCAGACATCATGCCGGAACACGACGAATCGCTTGCTGGCAAGACTTTGTCTGGTGGGTGGTAACTACTGCCGGCAGCCAATGTTATGGCCTACCACCGAGTTGTATTGTAAAAATAATTTGCTAGTTATTGGAAGTACACCATTGAATCCAGTCTGTGGTTAATGAAACACTATCGGCGTGTGATTTTAATGTGCGTGTATAATTATAATGCACCTTAAAACGACTTGATAACAGTTGGAGCCAAGGAAAACAAATATACTTAAATATATTTTCTAATCAGTTTCTCTGGGCTGAAAAATTTAAGTTATAGTAGCCTCGAGTATTTTACTTACATCTAGAATGAATGTGTTTATGGAGATTATCCACACGTCTAATCTTATAGGTATATTATAATGAGAAAAGATTATATTATTGTATGTTTATTTCTTATGCTTTAGTTCTGAAACGGATGAATAGATTTGTATGAAAAGTGGCACATGTGCAGCCCGCGACCAATCAGGTCGGATCGGAATCAATCAATTCAATTATGATTGGCTTTGAAAGAAATAGGCCACTTTGTAAGTCAGTAACACGTGTCTAGACTATAATGGTTGTTTGTATACAACATTATTTTTTGTTTACGCGAAACTCGTAACACGTGTCCAGTATTTTTAAGTAAAGAAACTACACAAAATTTCAAAAAGATATCATGAAAAACCACAAAGTTATGAGCTCTTTATCCTACTTGGCTGTCCCAACAAAAATATGGAGCACGCTCTGCTCGAGCGAACGAGCGCGCTCGGTAACCACACTGCAACAATTTCTAAATGTAATTGGAATTCAATATAACATGGTGTAAAAATTATTGGCAACAATTCAGTTGCTTATTCTGAAAAAAAAAAAAACTGTATTCAGATTTTGCATAAACAAAAAATAACGTTGTTAGCGGGTACTTTCTGAACTACTGATCCGGTTCCAAAAATTCTTCCACTAACAGAAAGTTACAGAATTACCGAGTATTGGTTGAGATTGAGCATGAGAGTGTCAAATAATTTCATTCGATCTACAAACAAGCTATAAAATTTTCATTGCTGAATATTGAAGGAAATCATCGTCAGGAAACCGGCATGTCCTATAGGCAAAACTTTTAAGATACGTAACATCTACCAACCCGTAGATTATGCCCCCCCCTCCTCTCTCTTGGTCCTCAGCCTATAGATGTCCACTGCTGGACAAAGGCCTCCCCCAAGGCTTTCCACGCTGACCGGTCTTGTGTTGCCCGCATCCATCGGCTTCCCGCGACCTTCACCAGGTCATCGGTCCACCTTGTTGGGGCCTCCCTACGCTGCGTCTTCCAGTACGTGGCCGCCACTCCAGAACCTTACTGCCCCATCGGCCATCGGTTCTACGAGCAATGTGCCCTGCCCACTGCCACTTAAGTTTAGCGACTCGCAGAGCTATGTCGGTGACTTGGGTTCTTCTGCGGATCTCCTCATTTCTGATTCGATCACGCAGAGAAAACCTCCTCTCTCAGCTCAGACTGATTATGTACGGTCGACGTGCAGGTCAAGCTAACCGAAACTCAAATATTCCCAATCAACTTTAACAGAGAGTTTTAACAGAGCGATGGCGACCACTACTTGACCTGTCATCTACACTCTAGTGTAGTCTACTTCATTGTATCTTTTGATTACGATCATTGTCTCTTATGGTACGATAAACGAATCTTTTGCTTATATTCAAATTTCTCAGTATGTAAAATATTAGAATTGGCGTGTGACCGCAAAGATGCAACGCGATAACTGCAACACGGTCTTCTTTAATCGTCTACTTAAAAACCGGCCACGAGCTTATCGGCCCACGCTCAGTGTATCGTTTCGTAGTGTCCTGTACGCCACAATGAGTGTCTTTAAGAGTTGAAACTGCGCTTGGAAAGTTCTGAAAAGTTGCCATTTTAGTCCCACCACCAGAAGTGGGAAGGGGTTGTAACATGGAGTAATAACTAGGCAAGGCAACTCCAAAGTAACTCTCAAAGTACTCTCCACCAGCCTATAAAAAGTGTCATGCGTTTGAACCAGTTTTCGAAACACTTTTTCCAGTCTGCAGACACCTGCTCGAACGTTGACAGCGCATAATCCGGCGACGAAAATTGTATCCCTTTGAGCTGACCTTTAATTTTTGGGCATAAGAAGAAGTCACACGGTGTTAGATCAGGGCTGTAAGAAACTCCCTCTCCTACTACTCTACTACTCCTGGGAGTCCTCCCCCCAGGAGTTTGACCGGTGTACTGTCCAGGAAGTCCGTCGTTTTGATTTGGGTGTGGGCGGTGGACGGTGGTGCGCATTGTCGTGGTGAAGCAGTAACTCGCGGAGCCCTGTGCTTGGTCGCTTGTTGCTCACAACAGAGAAAACTTCTGTCAAGTATTTGGTAGTATATTATTTTGCGATAATGCTTCTTTGGTTTTGTAAAGGAATTGACACCAAGTAGCTAGTCAAACTGAAAAAGCTGGTGATCAGAATTTTACCCCCGCTTCTAGATCGCTTCATTTGGTAGACGTTATTCGTTTTGAAACACCCAAACCGTCGACTGGCGCTTCGTTTATGGATCGTATTGATCGTAAACACGCCGTGACAAGCCTGCTTCCTGAGCACCGTCGGTGAGATTGTGCCAAACCTGATTGTGTCACCCTGCGTCAAACTATCCTCCGCAACCGAAGATGCAGGTGTGAAATCTCGTGAAGGCTCCCTGATCTAATCCGCAATTTTTGCTGAATTTCTTGGTATATAACTAGTCTATTGTCTTGGATCAAACTTTCACTGCTTGAACGTTTTGTAGTGTAACAGCCGTCAAAGGGCGACCACTTCTTTCTTCATCCTCCAAAGTTAGTCGACCGCGCTTAAATTTATTATACCACCGATACACGGTTGCCTTAGAAGGCCTTCATCCATGAATTCCAGTTGAAGTCTATCGTACCTACGATTCGTCTGGTTTCAGGCGACATTTGAAATCGTAAAAAATCATAGCCCAAAAATGGTCTCGGCGCAAATCCATTTTTCATGAAAGACACGATAATTTTAATTAGGTCGCAAAAAACTTGAATTTTATTATTAGTTATAAATAATCATATTTTTTAAATAAATTATAACTGGCCAGTTTCTCATACATAAAACTTTTTGCCGCAATACTTTCTAAGTGACCTGGTATATCGGATTTTCGGTAGTCATTTTGGATTGCATGAACCGATTTTCTTCTTCTTCTTCTTTAGCCTATAGATGTCCACTGCTGGACAAAGGCCTCCCCCAAGGCTTTCCACGTTGACCGGTCTTGTGCTGCCCGCATCCATCGGCTTCCCGCGACCTTCACCAGGTCATCGGTCCACCTTGTTGGGGGCCTCCCTATGCTGCGAACCGATTTTAATACATCTTTTTTATTTGAAGGAAGATACAGGATAATAAAATATGTAAACTAATATTTAAAAAAAATGTGTGCGTATACTGTTAAAGTTCAAACTTAGTTTAGAAATTATTTTATATATTTTTTCAAAGTCCTATCAAGTTCGACATAATTGTCCTGGAAAGCCTTATAAAACTGTACTTGTTTATTTAGACGGTTAGACGCATTTTTGTTGTTTTGCACAGATTATTTCCGGAAATATGAACATCATCTCGTTGCCGTAGTTTCGCTTGCGTTTAGGTCGGAAAATGAAATGTAATAAATAGTCAAATGTTTGTCAACATAGCACTTTTACTAATCACCGCAACTTCAATGAATCACCACTTGCCGCGGTCGGTTTGTGGATGGTTTCCACTACATATACATACATATATACACTAAACATGGAGCCCGCTGCCTGCCTCGGAGAGCACGTGAAGCCGTTGACTCGTTAAGGGCAGTCAACACTCTACACCTTGATTGTGGATGGTTTCCACTACATATACATACATATATACACTAAACATGGAGCCCGCTGCCTGCCTCGGAGAGCACGTGAAGCCGTTGACTCGTTAAGGGCAGTCAACACTCTACACCTTGATTGTGGATGGTTTCCACTACATATACATACATATATACACTAAACATGGAGCCCGCTGCCTGCCTCGGAGAGCACGTGAAGCCGTTGACTCGTTAGGGGCAGTCAACACTCTACACCTTGATTGTGGATGGTTTCCACTACATATACATACATATATACACTAAACATGGAGCCCGCTGCCTGCCTCGGAGAGCACGTGAAGCCGTTGACTCGTTAGGGGCAGTCAACACTCTACACCTTGATTGTGGATGGTTTCCACTACATATACATATATACACTAAACATGGAGCCCGCTGCCTGCCTCGGAGAGCACGTGAAGCCGTTGAGTCGTTAGGGGCAGTCAACACTCTACACCTTGATTGTGGATGGTTTCCACTACATATACATATATACACTAAACATGGATCCCGCTGCCTGCCTCGGAGAGCACGTGAAGCCGTTGAGTCGTTAGGGGCAGTCAACACTCTTCACCTTGATTGTGGATGGTTTCCACTACATATACATATATACACCAAACATGGATCCCGCTGCCTGCCTCGGAGAGCACGTGAAGCCGTTGAGTCGTTAGGGGCAGTCAACACTCTACACCTTGATTGTGGATGGTTTCCACTACATATACATATATACACTAAACATGGATCCCGCTGCCTGCCTCGGAGAGCACGTGAAGCCGTTGAGTCGTTAGGGGCAGTCAACACTCTACACCTTGATTGTGGATGGTTTCCACTACATATACATATATATACACTAAACATGGAGCCCGCTGCCTGCCTCGGAGAGCACGTGAAGCCGTTGACTCGTTAGGGGCAGTCAACACTCTACACCTTGATTGTGGATGGTTTCCACTACATATACATATATATACACTAAACATGGAGCCCGCTGCCTGCCTCGGAGAGCACGTGAAGCCGTTGAGTCGTTAGGGGCAGTCAACACTCTACACCTTGATTGTGGATGGTTTCCACTACATATACATATATACACTAAACATGGATCCCGCTGCCTGCCTCGGAGAGCACGTGAAGCCGTTGAGTCGTTAGGGGCAGTCAACACTCTACACCTTGATTGCCCAACACACTATTACTATCAATCTAATTGCTTTGGTGCATGCTAATCCATTGTTCTATATGTTCAAAATATGTGTCTGTTCAACAAAGTAAATTATGTGATGAATGCTGTTGAACTGTCAAAATGAAATCCATTACTACTGATAGTGTGTTATGCAGTTACCCTACAGATAGAAGCATAAAAGACTGTTACCCAGGATCTGGTTTCTAGTGATCAGATAATCAGTCACTCCATGTAACGTACTGGTAAACTTCCAGTCAGACTGGTAGCCGACCCCGACATAGTAGGGAAATAGCAGGCAGAATGATTAGGTAGAACTTTTGAACTAAGAGAACCGCCCTTACTGCTAAAAAAATAAATAAAGATGATGTCATAATCAAATTATTACCACAAACTTGTTGCTAACTGTACTCTGTCTCCTGCCTGTGAGAATGAAGGGCAAAAGTTTAGCCGTGAAAGTCAAGTATTTTTAATGTTCTCATATAATTGGTAATTATGGAGAAATTCAATATAGTAAGTTGGTTCAGCTGCCGTCAGTAACAATGTCACCGAGACATGTGTATTTTGTCTGCATTTGTTTGTATTACTTAATTTGCATGTTAATTACTATGTCAGAACAAATATTGACTGAGGTGGCAATATTAACCTATCTCTATATTTATATAAAAAGAGATTTCTAAAAAAGAAAAACTATTTCCAAAGAAACCACTACAAAGTGAAATATAACAAAAGTTTCACGCTGTGATCTCATATACGCAGAGTTCAGTGCTCTGCGGCAGGATCTTAAAGTAAGAACTCGGGACGCTTCCAGATTATTTTGCAATACATTAGAAAATAACGTAGGAAAAAGACCGCGACAGTTCTGGCAAGATATTTCTAGCTTGCGATCAAAGGGCGGCTTCGAACCTAACGTGGTATACAATGGTCAGACTTGTTCGGGTATCAAAGCGGCTGAGGCATTTGCAGTATTTTTCTAGCGTGTTTTTACTTGAAACACCTGAATTGGATCCTACGAAATTTGATGCCAGTAGTGAGGGAGATAGCATTTTTCTTCCCGTTTTAACCCCACGAGACGTAATTAAGGCGATTGCTAAACTCAAACCGTGTATCTCGGTGGGCCCTGATAACATTCCCGTTTTTGTCCTTAAAGGATGTCAGGACATCTTGGGGGCCCCCCTATGTCATGTGTTTAACCTAGCCCTTCAGTCCGTTGTATATCCTGAGCAATTAAAAACTTCGCGGGTCATTCCTATCCCTAAAACGAACGATAAAACTTTAGTAGAGGAACACAGACCCATCGCTATCGTATCAACCATTGCCAAGGTCTTCGAGTATATACTCCACGCCTTCATTTACAAAAGCGTAAATATGACTTTACCCGATGCCCAACACGGTTTTCGACCGGGTCGCTCCGTAAATTCGAATTTCTTGATTCACGTAGAATACATATCTCGTGTCTTGGACATAGGTGGGCAGGTTGACGCTCTGTATTTTGATTTCCAGAAAGCGTTCGACAGAGTTGATAATGATGTGCTATTAAATAAACTGGGAAACACCGGCTTCTCTTCCGGTCTCCTTAACTTTTTCTCAAACTACCTGCGTGATCGAAAGCAGTTTGTAAGACATGGCTGTTTCGAGTCCAAGCCTTATAATACACCCTCGGGAGTTAGTCAGGGATCTGTGTTGGACCCGCCTCTGTTTCTAATTATGATTAACGACCTTATAACTAACTTCAAGAGTGCCAAATGACTGCTATATGCCGACGACCTTAAGCTAGTCGCACAAATCCGAACAGACAAAGACTGCAAACTTCTACAAAGGGACATTGATGCCATCTATGAGTGGAGTATTGCGAACAAGCTACTTTTTAAGACTAGCTAGTGCTACGTCATGACTTACGGCAGGGGGTTGCGGCCAGTTCATTATGACTATACTTTGGGTAGTGATGACGTAATTACTCGTGTTACCAAAATCAAAGATTTAGGAATAACTTTCGACCGCTGTTTGACTTTTGGGGACCACGTTTCTACTCTAGCAAGGGAATCTTTCAGGCGCTTGGGATTTGTTTTGCGAAATGTTTGTGACTTTCGTAAGCCTAATGTCGTTAAATTGTTGTACACTTCTCTTGTTAGATACCTTAGATACCTCTTCCAGAGGTTCTTTCTTTTTCCCTTTATGTACCCCACCAACTATCTCTTAGGGATGTTGGGATTTAACTCTTTGGAAGTGAGAAGAGGCTTTGACCAGTTTACCGTAGCTTGTGAGACATTACGGGGAGGTATAGACTGCCCAGAACTCCATGGTCTTTTCTGCCGACTATTTGTGCCTGACAAATATGTCGGCCATCGTAAAAGCCGCAGGCACAATCTTTTTGCGCAACTCCCCGCAAAAACGGTAGCCAGAGCTGAATCCCCGGTCTGTCGTACCCTAAAAGTGCTAAATGTCCTTCTGATGGCCAATCCTGAATGTGATGTGTTTGCGGATGAATGGAAGAAGCTTATGCGTGTATGTTTGGTCTTCTGTAAAAGAAAGTATGCGAGAGAGTCCACTGTTCCATGTTAGTTTTAGTGGTAGTTTTTAAGTTAATTAATATAATTGTTTGTGTCTATGTTAGTTAATGTAGTAGGTTTTGTACCGTTTCAGCTAACTCCGACGATTTAGTAATGATTCTCGCGACCATGTAACCCTAACTCGCGTGACTCCCATTATCAAATTGATTATTTCGCAGACTTCCGCAACCCAGCGTGCAAACGAGTGGTCTATGACGCGGAACTGCCCTCAGCCTCCGTCATCCTAATATTCCACAATGAGCCTTATTCCGTGGTGGTAAGGACCATTTGGAGCGTCGTGAATAGCGCAAGAAGGGACCAGCCCTGGTACAAGCATGCCAACTTTGTGGACAGACAGACTGGAAGGATCACTACTGCAGGTGAGTTTGGACCTTGTTATACTTTGAATAGAAAGCAATTTTAATTGGACGCGTTCCCGATGTGAGCGGTAGACGCAGTGTCTTCGCAGTTTCCCATGGAATAACTGCATAATTGCTGCACGAGGTTATAATACGTCTGCCGATCCTAATTTTTGTTCCCTCACACATACCTCCTTTTTATAGGCTACCCTGGACAGGACCCTAGCTCCCCTTTCGTATACTTAAAGGAGATCATCCTAGTGGACGACAACTCCACGCTGCCCGAGCTGAAGGGCAAGCTCAGTTACTACGTGCGAACGCGCTTGCCGCCCGACCTCATCCGGATATTGCGCCTGCCTGACCGGTAAGTGATATTGTTGGTAGTGATGAGCTCCCGAGCTGAAGGAGACCTCATACGGATACTGCGCCGGTATAGCGTAACCAGGGATGTTGCGGATGCCGATATTTTCACATCTACTGATCCAGATGCGGGTGATTAAAATTTTATAAAAATAAAGTATGCATCCCGTGCGGTACCGGATGGCCCATGTGGTACCGGGCTTAGAATAGTACCAACCCATATCCTCTGGTGGGTGTCTAGAGAGGCGACTAAGGGAACTCTCACCAGGGAAGCGGGCAGCAGCGCTTCTGTTGTGGAATAACAAACTACTGCGATTCCCAACCCGCTTGCCAAACGTGCCCCCCCCCCTTCCCCCACCCCCCCCTCGATGTAACGAAAACCTTGGGGGAGGCCTAGGCTGAAGAAGAAGAAGATGAAATTATATATATGAATTCGGCCCTTGCGGGGAGTAGCTTCTATTACTTACACATTTTAAAATCAGCTTTATCGTGATCCTCTACATACATATATTTGGTTCAGAAAAAAAATTAATTAGTATTGGTCGTGATCGTGACATTGTTAATTAATTAGTTAGATACGATCTATCAATAACAGGGACTTCGCTGAAAATTTTGTTAAGAAACGATGAACTTTACCAACAATAAAACGTATTACCGGTGTAACATAACGGAGTTTACCGAGCGATTTTTACAAGCTGAACTAAAGTAGTATTATTTTAGTCCTAACTAATACATATAAAGTTTTCCCATAAACAATTATTTACACACAACGATCATTATACCACAACAACACTCATGTATCTATACAGCGTGGCGCCATAATGGTGACATTAAATTAACACACGAGTAGTGCTAGTGCCCATTAATCATATGACATTTGATATTTTAAAATAACTCGAAAAAAGAAAAAAAAAATTTTTCAAACAAAATAAATAATATAAAAGTAACCAAAATTGGGATCACCCTTGCAAAAATTCATTCATGCAATTACTTACCTCGAGGTGCTCGGAGCTAGAACGCGTCGCTTCGCGTACAGACCTAGTTAGCGGGCTAGCACACAAGCGTAAATCGTACGGACGACAGCACATCAAGCTAAGGTTACAATCAGTCAGATGTCTTTATCCGATTTTCAACTTTATCACTAAAGCATTAAGGCTCAAGGTTGATTGATAATATCTGACGGTTTCGGGCGGCTTGACCTGCTGTCGTCCGTACCTACGTATTCGTAATCGGTAATAAGATTCTTTGTCGGCTTTTATCAATGAATCCGGCGGCGCGCGCGCTGTTTGCTCTAATAGTACCTACTGCGGAACTAGTTATAGTCAAACACTAATCACATCCCACTTAACTGTTATTATTACTTATAAGTAACTATCATCAGTTCATCACTAGTCACTGCTTTTATTTTAAATTTTCTTATGTTCAATGAGTTCACCTTGTTGGCGGACACAGAGAGCTAAACGACGTTTCATGTTTTCCCGCAAGTTTGATAATAAATTATCGTGTAAAGCCATTTCCCTCACTTTTTCAAACGCGATTGTTATTCGATGGCGTAATTGTTCGACCGAATCCACGTTCTCCGCGTAAACATGGTCTTTGATGCACCCCCTCAAAAAAAAATCGAGTGGCGTGAGGTCTGGCGATCTTGCTGGCCACCTACGAGGTCCGAATCTACCGATCCATTGGGCGCCAAACGTGTTATTTAGCCACTGCCTGGCTGCTGTTACGGAGTGGGCTGGCGCGCCATCTAATTGATACCACATTCGTTGGTATTGACGGACGCTTAAGTTGTTGGTGTATTCTGACACCGTATCATTTAATAAATTAACAAACCTTTCGCCGTTTAAAGTCCCATCAATGAACACGGGTCCGATGATGTTATCACCGTGAATAGCTGCCCAAACATTTACTGAAAATCTGTACTGATGGGCTGTCTCCCGCCAAACGCGTGGGTTTTGGCTTTTGGGTGCCCAATGGTGCAGATTGTGCTGGTTCCACATGCCGTTTCTCGTAAACGTGCTTTCGTCAGTCCAACAAATTTGGGAAAGAAAGTCACTGTCCTCTTCAACTTTACGCAGTAACCACTGACAATATTCCACTCTAATTAATTTATCACGCGATAATAGAGAATGCACTTTTCGAAATTTAAACGGGTGCCACTTTTCCCGCTTTAAAACCCGGTGTATGGTTCTGTGATGAACCTGAAAATGCCTAGCGCTCTGGCGAAGGCTAGTTTTTGGTTGGTTTTCAAAATGTTGTAGCACATTTTCAGTTAGTCGAATCGGGGTTTGACGTGTAGGCGGCCGATCAGGGCGTTGAGACCTAGGATCCACTGGCCGGTTTTCACGGATGCGCTGAAGAGCTCCTACAATAGTGCGAGGATTAGTAGGGCATTGTCTGGAATTGCCATATCTCTCGCGATATGTCCTTATTGCAAGGGCGGCATTTTGATGACATTCTCCGTAAATTAGAATCATGTCCGCATATTCAGCTGCTGTATAGTTGGGATGTGTACTCGCCATCCTGGACACAAGTTTACACAAGTACTAATAAATAAGATAACACAAATAACGTTCGTAACACGAGAAATAAAACGACCGAACTAAAATAAAACAAAGCGTCTTTATCGCGGTACCATAACCTAATTACTATTCTAATTACACAAAAATAATTAATAAAACAATAGACTAAGCGTCTTTTCCACAAAAACATTCACAGAACTTGTATTTAACGAAATTATGCACAGCCGGTATTATGCGTGTCAAGGACACGCAGACACGCGTTCGTCTAGCATACTAAGGAAGTAAGGAACAAAAAATAAATATTTAATAATTTGCGGAGGCGCGGTAGGGTGGGTCGAGGGGAGGTGGGCCGCATGTCGCTAGCGCCGAGCGCCGCCGACAAAGATAATGTTTTGCATCTCTCTTCCGCACGAATGTAATCATTTTAATTTCATTGATGAAATGTTACCTATGATCCATGACCTCGGCAAATGACCGCTGCGCGACAGTTCTCTAAATACAGGTTGCTCTAAATGGTAGTTTCTAAAAATTTAAGTAACTTCGTTAATAATAACATTTTATGAAAATAAAATCTCTTCATGACGCCAAAATGTAACAAATTATATGTGTTTTTAGTTAATGTCGCCATTATCGCGCCACGTTGTATGATAAGTAATACGCAGCGCAAACAAACACGTTATGATTTATTTATTAGAAACCAATAACGCAACAGAAGAAACGCTTCTGATCTTATCACTAATTTCTTTGCTCCCATTGGTCATTGTCACGTGCGAACGGCAGGTGCCTTTCGCCGCCGGCCCAAATTATTGTCGCAACTTGCATGATATTCGCATCCGCATGAACATCCGCATTAACTATTGCGGATGCTTTTGCAGATGTCCAAATCTATGCTAAATTTGCGGATGCGAATATTCGCAACATCCCTGGTTGTAACATCAGCAAATAATCGCGATTTCTGGTTTGTTAGTAGGGAAATGAGGCGACCAAACACAATTGTCTGGAAGTTTTTTTTTTAAAACATGATGTAATTTTAAATTTGTTCGTCAAAAATCTGGTTAGACACGCAAAACCGAACGTGGGATGCAAAAGCCCCTCTATGCGCACTGTTAATCTTACCATGAAACTCATTAATTGAAATTCAGCTGCAATTCAACACATTCTGTATATCAAAAGTTACAAAAGCCCGAGGCACATCCGTCTTTTGCCACATCCTAAAGAAAATGCCTTAGCAGGGACGAAGTAGCGCACGCGCACCTAATTCTCAGTAATACGTCTGTGAAGAACTTTTGCTCTGTCTATACAGTTTTATTAGGTTCGTGTGCCGCCATTCGTGCAAGCTGTTTCATATAAATGAGTTTAGCCCCATAACTTTATTAATAAATAACTGGCTTATTTGATGTCCTTCTTTAAATATGATCTCTATACTTATAATGAATTTAAAAGCACAATACTTCGCGGTAACGTACCCCTTTCAAACTTCCGCAATCCCCGATTGTGGTTGTGAGGTGTTAGACTCCCCCGCGACGTCTAAGAGGGGCGCTTAGAACTTTGCTCCGCCACCTTGGGTCCAGACAGGTGAGGTTGATGGACGTACCCAAGTCCGTCGCCTCTGGACCCATTTAGCGTGGATGAAGGCGCAGTTTGCTCTTCGCTGTCGCTTGGTGCGCCTGCTGCGTGCCGGGTGAGTGGACGAAATCTCCTCCCTTTCTACAGCCAGAATCAAACCACCGCGTCCAAGGACTCTTCCCTGCCTATTCACATTGAAAACAGCCGGCAGCGACAGGTCACTGCTTAGTCTTTAGATGAGGGCACACGGTTTAAATCCCGCATCGAGTAACTTGAAGTGGAAGTAATACATATATGTATACATTACACTGATCTAAATGTTTTGACAAATCCAGAAACTACTACCTGAAAACGTTGTATACGTTTATTTTAGTATTTGTTTGAATACCCGCCCATTGTCTTGTCGTTTATTGTATCAACACTACTAAAGTTCTTATAATAAATAGGTCACTGAAGTCAGCACGCGACAAACGATTACCTCATTTATTCATACGCGCTCGGATAATCGATATTTTTTTCAAATAACATGTAGCTACTCACCTATCGGCAAAAATGTATAACTATACTCAATTCGCGATAGTATTAGACAGAAGTAAAACTAGGTTTTTTTAGGGTACACTTTGTTAAAAAGGTACAATATAATTTGTATATGTATATTGTGCATTGTTACAGGTGAGATTAAACTATTATAATTTGTAATGTTATGTACATATTCAGATATACTTACACTTATTATTTATACTCATATTCATACTTATATATGTATCATTCATTTCCACGGTCCATAATATGCTTTCCATTATTATGAGGCTCTGTTTTGATCATATTCCACTACACCAGGACTCATTTTTCTGTTTACAGACTCAGTCCTCAACTTTACGCCTAAGTTTCGGCGACTTAGTGACCCCTTAGCGTAGGAAGCCGTACCTATGCAGGACTGTATCACTTTTTACTATCAAACACTGCACTTTTTAATTTAATACCATTTATATTAACATTGTTACAGAACATTTTCATTATTTTGACATTTTTTTGACAACATTGTTGATGATGTATCTATGACAACCTTCTCATCAAAATTCTTGTTGGTCTGCTATTTTTATTTTATAATTGTTATTCGAACTCTTTTATGGTAAAATTATTTACCGTTCCTAGTCCATATTTTCGAATATTTTAAATTTCGACCTCCAACCGTTCTCCGAGGTTTCTTTAGAAATCATCGCAGAGCAGTGGTCAGTCGAGCTCTGGCTTCCAAACAAGCCTCTTAAAAGTAGGTCTCCAGTAAACGCTGCCTCGAGAGCCCTTCTAGGGTGTTTCCTGCTGTGCCAGTCTCTATATAACTGGTGCGCCTGGAGCTGCCTGGCCCTTTGCCGCCGGAGCCCTCGACTGCTGCCGGCCTTGTGACGCCGGGGCAGTCCCTCTTCCGTAGCTGCCGCCGGTCCACCAGGGCCGCTCCTCTGTCCTGCAGCTGCCGCCGGTCCACCAGGGCCGCTCGTCCGTTGCTGTCGCCGGTCCACCAGGGCCGCTCGTCCGTTGCTGTCGCCGGTCCACCAGGGCCGCTCGTCCGTTGCTGTCGCCGGTCCACCAGGGCCGCTCGTCCGTTGCTGTCGCCGGTCCACCAGGGCCGCTCGTCCGTTGCTGTCGCCGGTCCACCAGGGCCGCTCGTCCGTTGCTGTCGCCGGTCCACCAGGGCCGCTCGTCCGTTGCTGTCGCCGGTCCACCAGGCCGCTCGTCCGTTGCTGTCGCCGGTCCACCAGGGCCGCTCCTTCGTAACTGCCGCCGGTCCACCAGGGGCCGCCCTTCACCATCACTCATCAATCATTCATCTACGTTATTCATTTTTACACTTCCATCTTGTCTCTAAATTTCTGTATACTTAATAAATACTGTCTCCCTCTAAAGTCTTTTCTTGTCGTTACACGACAGTTTCCACCAGGGCCGCTCCTTCGTAACTGCCGCCGGTCCACCAGGGGCCGCCCTTCACCATCACTCATCAATCATTCATCTACGTTATTCATTTTTACACTTCCATCTTGTCTCTAAATTTCTGTATACTTAATAAATACTGTCTCCCTCTAAAGTCTTTTCTTGTCGTTACACGACAGTTTGGCGCCCAACTAAAATTTCCTGCACCCCCTTAACTTCCTAAATTCAAAAGAAACACTTCGTCTAGTGTCGTACATTCTCAGCTCTTTGGTTAAATATTTTGGCTATTCTATCCCTTTCATTTTCTCTTAACACACACATAACTCATTCACTCATATATACTTACTACACCTAACTTAATTTTCTTTTTTTCCCTAACAGGAAAACAAGGTATACTTTTACATACTTAACTATCTTTTTCTAACTTACACTTAAATATGTCTCGTCCAATCAAATTTGAACTCTTAAATAAAAACGAGCTTGAATATGAAGTTACAATTAGACTGGAGGAACCAGCAAAAACAGTTATATTGTTAAAGAAGCAGATACTTCTGCTAGCTCCTTCTACACCATCGGAAGATATTTTAACTTCTCCCATTCCTATAGAGGAGGAGTTAGCTCAGATAGATAGTACTCTGAGTTATTTAAATATTAAAATAGATAATCTATTACAGGGTGATTCCAAATACCATCGCTTAATAGAATCTTTTATTAATCATTTATCTTACAGGTTGGAACGTATAGACACAGACTTAAACCCTGACTATAAACTTAATCTAGACACTTTAAAATCAAAATTTGAGACACTTGAAGGAAGTTTCAAGATTTATTGTTCAAATCTAAACTCTATGAATCCTCATTCATATATCACTGCTCCCTCTACCCCTCCTATTCATACTCCTCTCGCCACTCCCTCTCCTCCTCCTATTTCTCCTCGTCTCACTGCTCCCTCTACTCCACCTATTTATCCTCCTTTCACAGCTCCTCTTTCCTCTCCTCTTTTAACTTCTTCAAATCATAATTTATTCAAAGATCTGAAACGATATACGTTTAATGGAAAATCTTGCCCTAGATCGTTTTTACAAAAACTTGACGAATATTGTCTTGTGCGGAATATACCCAAAAATTTGTTAATTACTCAGGCGTATGATATTTTTACAGACAGTGCCCTACATTGGTTTAGATTTAAAATAAATCAAAATCCAGACCTAACATGGGATGAAATTTCTTTGTCTCTAATTAAAGATTTTGGCGGTTTTGACTATGATTTTAAATTATTGGAGGCCATCAAAAGTCGTACCCAAGGTCGTGATGAACCAATCATAATTTATATCTCAATTATGTCGGGAATGTTCTCTCGTCTGGCTAAAAAATTGTCTGAAACGGAACAGTTAGAAATCATTCTAAGAAATATAAGACCATGTTACTCAGTATTCGTGGCACTAAAAGATATTAACTCTATTGATGCACTCTTGGCTACATGCCAAAATTATGAAAAATTCTTAGATCGAGACAAACAATTTAAAGAACCAAATAACCAACAAAATCCCCTTATTTCAGAATTTGCTTATAAACAAATTCATCCAACTTCTTCGGAACTTTCTACTTCTGACCCAAAACCTCCTTCATACACAAATAGTTTTTACAAAAACCCTCCCAAACAAGTAAACAGTCTAAAACAAGCTAACTCGCAAGAAAGTTCATTTTGCGTTCGTTGTCGTATGCATGGTCATACCTTAAATACTTGTACTCAACGTCACTTTCTAATTTGTTTTAAATGTGGTCTTAAAGGTTTTAAAACCCCAGACTGTCCTAATTGTTCACCTAAACCTAACTCTAGTTCAAAAAACTAACGACTGACTTGAAAAGTAAAACAAACTTTGATGCCAACGATTGGAACGATTGGATTAAAACTCCTAAGAATTTCTTTTCATGCTATAAAATCTCTTCAACTCTATACTCTAATGAAAAGGATTTTAAACGACCTTTTGTTAACATCAAAGTTTACAATTTATCTTTGACTGGATTACTTGACTCTGGTAGTTCAATCACTATTCTTGGTAATAACTCTCACTTAGAATTTCTTAAACTAGGCTGTAAACTTTTCAAGTCAGATAAAATTACTATTTCTACAGCCAATAACCAGAAAATTAATTCTGTAGGTCATTGTTACCTTCCTATTTACTTTAACAAACAGACCCACTTGATTAAGGCTTATATTTTTCCTGATATTTCACCGTCTTTAATATTAGGAATAGACTTTTGGAAAAAATTTAATCTTCTACCGAATATTCTCTCATCGACTGGTCTTTCAGAACTGGAGTGCTCAACCATCGAGACAATGAATGTCAAAGTATTACCTTATGATCATTTAACTGCAAATCAGAAGAATATTGCTGATGATATCATCCAACGCTTCAAGACTATCTCATTCGAAGAAAAGGGTGTTCTGGGGAACACTAATCTCATCACTCACAAGATCGATACCGGAGATTCGCTACCCATCAAACAAAGATGTTACAGACTGTCTCCTGAAAAACAAAAAGCATTGATTACTGAAGTTGATAAAATGTTGAAATGGAACGTTATTGAACAATGTGAAAGCCCTTGGTTATCTCCAGTCATAATTACTCCAAAGAAGAACGGTGAATGGCGTTTTTGCGTAGATAGCAGGAAGCTTAACGCAATTACAAAACGTGATGCTTATAGTCTGCCACTTATAAGTGAAATTTTGGACAACCTCAGAAATGCTAAATACCTGTCAAGTATAGACATTGCGAAAGCCTTCTGGGAGATTCCTCTGAACCCTGCTGATAAGGACAAGACTGCTTTTTATGTACCTGGAAGAGGCATGTTCAGATTTAAAGTAATGCCTTTCGGACTCACCAATTCACCCGCTACTCAACAAAGATTAATGGACACGCTGTTCACTCCAGAATTTGAAAATAAAGTGTTCTGCTACTTAGACGATATTGTCATAATTAGCGAAACTTTTGAGGAACATATATCACTGCTCCTGAAAGTTCACGAAAAACTTTCCTTCGCTAAATTAACTATTAACTTTGACAAAAGCCAATTCTTCAGAAAAGAGTTAAAATATCTTGGCTTCGTAGTGGATGAACATGGCTTACGTGCTGATCCTGATAAAATCAAGGCTATTGTGGACTACCCAATTCCTACCTGCAGAAAAGAAGTTCGTAGATTCATTGGCACCTGCAGCTGGTTTCGAAGATTTATTCCAAATTTCAGCACTATTGCTACGCCACTCAACAAACTAACCTGCTCCGGGAAAAATGCTCCGAAATTCGGATGGAATACAGAAGCGGATGCAGCCTTTCAGAAGCTTAAGGATGCTTTAATAACTACTCCTGTTCTGGCCTGTCCAAACTTCGACCTTCCTTTTTCAGTTCATTGTGATGCATCTAACTACGGTACTGGCGCAATGCTCACTCAACATCAGGAGGGCAAAGAAGTTGTGATTGCCTATATGAGCAAAGCCTTCAACAAGAACCAACAGAACTACTCAACTACTGAAAGAGAAACACTTGCCGTGATAACTGCTTTAGAACACTGGCGTTGCTATCTCGATAATGGGAAGGAATTCACAATCTACACCGACCACGCTGCACTCAAATGGTTTCAGAATTTATCCAATCCTTCAGGAAGACTTGCACGTTGGACTTTACGCTTATCTTGCTTCAACTTCGTTCTAAAACATAAGAAAGGAAAAGATAATGTAGTACCGGACCTTCTATCAAGAGCCAAGTCACAAGAACTCCCTGAAATACAAGAAAATAGTAATGTACCACAAGGTGTACATCCTATTTCTATGAATGATACTACTAGAGAACTGGAACACTACAATAAAATATTTCTGGGCTGTTCGAATAATCCTGATTCTTACCCAAATTATACGATAAGAGAGAATAAACTCTATCGTTGTATTCACACGCCTGACCGCCTTAACGACGACTTCATTTGGAAAGAAGTTCCATTACCTCAAGAAAGACGTTTAATAATTGAAACAAATCATGGCTCTAGTCAAGAACCTCACCTAGGAATTTTTAAAACATATAAAAAATATCTTTACTATACTATTGGCCCGGCATGTTTAGAGACATTGCTAGGATAATTTCTAACTGTGAAACCTGTCTTGCTTATAAACATCCTAATCATTCTCCATATGGCCTAATGGGCAAACCTAAGATTTGCTCTAGACCTTTTCAAACTATATCTCTAGACTTAATGGGTCCACTTCCTATGACTAGAAAACGTAATAGGTTCATTTTAGTAATTAATTGTATCTTTACTAAATATACTTTGATTTTCCCTCTAAAACAGGCGACTGCATCTAATATAATTAATATTATGGAAAATTCTGTTTTTCTAGTTCATGGAGTTCCACAGACTTGTATAATGGATAACGGTCCACAATTCCAGTCACGTGAATTCCACTCTTTTCTTAATAGATACAAAGTTCCTTTCATATTCCATTCGGCCTACTATTGCCCACAATTTAACCCGACTGAAAGTTATAACAAAACAATAATTACGTCTTTAGCTTCACTAGTAGAGGACGACCATAGATCCTGGGACAAACATCTTAGTAAAATTCAATTTTCTATGAACAATACTACTAACGTTGTAACGGGCTATACTCCATCCTTTCTAGTCTTTGGGAGGGAAACAATTCCTTGCGGTTCCTTTTACTCTCCGTGTCAGAACCTCGAAGAATTAATCTTTATGCCCCGTGATATTTACGCAACAAATGCTGGGTTCCTCACGTCTATATTTCACAAAGTTCAGTCTAACTTACATATAGCTTACGTTAAAAACAGTGCTCGTTATAATCTTCGGAGGTCGTTCAAGGAATTCAACGTCGGGGATACGGTTTGGCGAAAGAATCATGCATTAAGTGATGCTGGTTCATATTTCAATGCTAAACTAGCCCCTAAATTTATCAAATCCAAAATTTTAAATAAACTATCACCTTTAGTGTACATATTAGAAGACCCAGATGGTGCCGTAGGTAAATGGCACATAAAAGATATAAAATGTTGAATTCTTTCTAAACAACTCTAAATTATTAATGTCAATTAAATCACCTACTAATTATTTATGTAAATATTACCTCTTTCTTTTGTTTACAGCTCCACATTCTATTTAATTTTTATATTATATATTAACATCACTCACTACACAAACATTACATTACATTTGCTCGACCCTACTCTTCAGTCTCACTCTTTTACCGTATGGAGCGGATTGCAACTCATTAAATAAGCCTATGCAGGAGCGGTTGGTTACTCCTAAAATAAGCCTAAACCAAATGCTAACTCTTTCGCTCTTCTAGGAGCTTAAATTTCTACTTTATCTAATGTTTCCTTTTTTTTCCTTCCAGTCTGGAGCGGCTGACAACTCCAAAAATAAGCCTTGTCGTCATTCTAAAACACACTTCTATGAGTGGCAGTCATCAACTGTGAACTCCACCCATGCCTGTATGAAGAAGATTGCTTGAAAGAGATAGGTGGTATGAATGGGTGAATGGAGATGGATGAATGTGTGAAGTGTTGTTTTACAGTCCCTATATGAAATCTTATTAGAAAATTTTCTACAGTTGAAAATTTTTCCAGGGTCGGGGGGAAAATGTAATGTTATGTACATATTCAGATATACTTATACTTATTATTTATACTCATATTCATACTTATATATGTATCATTCATTTCCACGGTCCATAATATGCATTCCATTATTATGAGGCTCTGTTTTGATCATATTCCACTACACCAGGACTCATTTTTCTGTTTACAGACTCAGTCCTCAACTTTACGCCTAAGTTTCGGCGACTTAGTGACCCCTTAGCGTAGGAAGCCGTACCTATGCAGGACTGTATCACTTTTTACTATCAAACACTGCACTTTTTAATTTAATACCATTTATATTAACATTGTTACAGAACATTTTCATTATTTTGACATTTTTTTGACAACATTGTTGATGATGTATCTATGACAACCTTCTCATCAAAATTCTTGTTGGTCTGCTATTTTTATTTTATAATTGTTATTCGAACTCTTTTATGGTAAAATTATTTACCGTTCCTAGTCCATATTTTCGAATATTTTAAATTTCGACCTCCAACCGTTCTCCGAGGTTTCTTTAGAAATCATCGCAGAGCAGTGGTCAGTCGAGCTCTGGCTTCCAAACAAGCCTCTTAAAAGTAGGTCTCCAGTAAACGCTGCCTCGAGAGCCCTTCTAGGGTATTTCCTGCTGTGCCAGTCACTATATAACTGGTGCGCCTGGAGCTGCCTGGCCCTTTGCCGCCGGAGCCCTCGACTGCTGCCGGCCTGGTGACGCCGGGGCAGTCCCTCGTCCGTTGCTGTCGCCGGTCCACCAGGGCCGCTCGTCCGTTGCTGTCGCCGGTCCACCAGGGCCGCTCGTCCGTTGCTGTCGCCGGTCCACCAGGGCCGCTCGTCCGTTGCTGTCGCCGTTCCACCAGGGCCGCTCGTCCGTTGCTGTCGCCGGTCCACCAGGGCCGCTCGTCCGTTGCTGTCGCCGGTCCACCAGCGCCGCTCCTTCGTAACTGCCGCCGGTCCACCAGGGGCCGCCCTTCACCATCACTCATCAATCATTCATCTACGTTATTCATTTTTACACTTCCATCTTGTCTCTAAATTTCTGTATACTTAATAAATACTGTCTCCCTCTAAAGTCTTTTCTTGTCGTTACACGACAAATTCAACCAACTCGTTTGTACTATTTATCTTCTGAAAGCATCGATCACATATACTCGATGTCTGAAAGGCTTTTTATTTCTTACGTCGATTACTAGTGTCCATGTTAAAAACCTAATAGAACCAGGGGTGGTCAGTACTTGTATGGTGAGTAAATGTAGAGCGTTCAAGTACTGACCATAGTACCTGAACGCTCTACATCCATACTAATATTATAAATGCGAAAGTAACTCTGTCTGTCTGTCTGTCTGTTACGCTTTCCCGCTTAAACCTCTCAACTGATTTTGATGAAATTTGGCACAGACAATCTTTAGACCCTGAGAAAGAACATAGGCTAAATTTTATCCCGGAAAAAATTGATGTTCCCGAGGGAAATCTAAAAAGCGCGATATAACCGAACTCCACGCGGGCGAAGCCGCGGGCGGAAAGCTAGTTTTACTATAAAATCTGAAATGTTTCCTAATCCGTTCGTTGTTCTGTGTCCAGCAGGGTATTTTGTCTGGTTATAATGGCTTCCTCGAAAATACGTAGCGGTGTTTAATTGTCATTCACTTGCATACTTGTGAATGCTTTTTTAGTTATTATCTTGATATTTATTAAAATTGTGTGAACCTCTTTTGTCTAAAACTATTGCGGAAGGTGTATATTATACACTAGATATATGTATTTACTATACTAAGTCCAGCTGCGCACGAGCCTATTTTTATGGCGATCACTTTTGTTCTCGCTTATTCGATTTTCTCCGTATTAAGTCAAGCATTGAGAATCGAATATAGACCATAAAAATTAAAAATTTCACTGTTGGATTTTCAACATTCGACGTTAGGAAAAGCGTTGAAAATCGACGCTGCGAAATCGCGTATTATTATTATTTTATTTAGAGTTTTTAATTTTTTCTCCCAGCTATGGGATAATAAATAAAACATTTTGAAATGTCTCTGTTAGTATTTATTTTCGAAAAAATATGTTTCATATAGGGCTATTTTCATGTACAATAATCAGAAAAGGGTTATGAAATTGACTTAATGTGTAACATATTATTGACGTTGATTGTACAGGAAGCTCATAATTAGAGTATTATGTCAGGAGCCAGCGGAGTGTGGACGATGATGGTCAGGTGACGATATCAGCACAAACCTCAATGTATAACAAATATAACATCTATTATAGCAGTGTTCAACATCTCAGATAGTTTACAACTTACTACTATTTCAGCGATATGTATTGTAAGTTGAATTCTGAGTGTGACCATTTGTAACAATAGGGCGTGTGCAATGTAATGTGAACTTTGTTAAGTTAGTCAAATTATCTCACATTTTTTATTCAAATATAATAAATTACTCTTACGATACAGAGAAATTGACGGGAATTCCTAGTTAGCAGAATATCAAATCAAATAATTTATTTTGAAAAATATCCATAGATATCAATATAAAAATCCCGTACTTAGTTAAAAATGGTCATTCAAAATGAAAAATGTTTAGAGCAACCTAAAGATGATTTTTAAGGACCTATTCACGTAGTCAATGATGGGTCACGATAGGAAAATATCAAATGACCTCTCCCACTCTGGGCGGAGCGGAAGGGCATGTCAGACCTTTACTGACTAAAACCCACCCGTGTTTTTTCACTTGCTAGAGACCACGATATCTCTTTCGAACAATCCGTAGCACATATCATTTCTTTTATATTTTTCACAATATTGGATCATCGCCATATTGAAATTTGATTAAGTCATGTCTCAAGTGACACTCGTATGAGACAGATCCACCGTGCACAACATTGGTCCTACTGTTATTTGTGGATCTTTTACAGTCGTTATAAGTCGTCAGAAGCCCGATAGTCAGACAACCGATCTTACTAACAGGTATCGTATTGCCCAATTACAGGATTTTGAAGGTCAGATAGGTTGTCGTTCCACGTATAAATACTGGTCTTGAGCTGCGTCCGATTACACTGGAAGCCGACTCTAACATAATATAGCTGGGAAAACTCTAGGCAGATGATGCCATACATACATAGGCTGATATACATATTGTAGGAGGAATGGAACCCCATTGCGTCGCGCAGGCGAGTTTAGAGAGCTAAGCCATCATTACTGTCATAATATCACTCACATAAACCAAAAGTGACATCTGATTATATCCCTTCACCAAGTCCAGTAATTCGCGTTTCATTAAAACGCCCTACAACAACCAGGGTAGGTTTGACCCAAGCCAGGATGGCAGGTGCTCGGTATGCTGTCGGTGACGTCATGATCTTCCTGGATTCCCATTCTGAAGCTTTGGAAGACTGGCTGCGTCCGCTCCTCCATCGTATCAAGCAAGATAAGAAGCATGTCGTCACTCCTCTCATAGACGTGATAGAGAATGGCGACTTTAAGTATGAATCTGGACACATTAGTGAATTCGAGGTGATTCAAGACACAACAGGTGCGGGAGATCTTTCACAATGCGCGTGCGACGCAAGAACGTTGACAATTGCGAGTTATTGCGTATCACACTAGACCCCTAAGACCATTAATGTTATCATTTAATTGCGTAATTTTAAAAAAGGAATAGTTGAAGAAAACATGCTACACAGCCACATATAACGGCTATAGCTCAGCATTATGCTGCGACACTATGTAACAAAGCGTTGTATTGCGTTTCATTAATTTAGAAGGATTGGGACGGTTACGTGTAAAAACAATGTCTGCCCAAGAACGTAAATAACCCAATGAATGTTGTTGGACTGTCGAAATTTAAAGCCATCGCTACTGATAGTGTGTAATGCAATGAGCCCGCAGTTTTTTTCCTAGACAACAAACAATGGGATGGAAAATTAGCTTCAACTTTTTCGTTCTATGCATTGATAAGAGATCTCCTGCATCTCGGTTAGTTGCAAATGTCACGCGTAGTTCGGCATCCATTGAAGTTTAGATAACATTAACAAAACCAATCACAGTAGAACAGTCGCAGTGGAAAGTATACAGTATGTTAACTAACAGAAGGCGTTCCCGTTAACCCGAAATAGTATAGCATACATACATGCTAAAAAAAATATTTCCATTCGAAAACAAAATGTTTTAAAATTTTTTCCAATATGAAAATATTCAATAAAATTTTAAATTGACATGTAAAAGAAACACACTGTACACGCGAACATGAAAGACGGCAACGTCGCAATTTATTTATACATGACGACTACTATTTTGATTTAAAACAGGAGGTTTCAAATTTATTTCCAATTAGAATTTTTTTTTATTCGGATTTTTTTATGCTTAGTTTTCTATGCTGATATTTTTATTTTAATCTATTAATGATATATATTAACGAGTTTAAGGGAACGCCCTCTGTTATTTAACATACTGTATTACAGTAACTTAGATTTTGTGAACTTGTGTGTTAGCTCCAGAATTAACTAAGAGAGGTATCATAGTTTTTGGGGACACTCATGTCATTTAGTTAGAAGATACCAGTCACAGTACATTTAAAGTAAAGTATAGTAAGTATTTTGATAGAATTAACTCCGCAGAATTCGTTGAGTCAAACGATTTCATTGATGACTATAATAATGTCTTCTTCATTCACATTTATTTTAATTCTTCAATAACCTCGCCCCGTGATGTACAGAATCAGAGCTAAAAAATCCTCTTTTATACAACGTCATTTTTTGTATATGCGAAACCCAAAACGCGTATCCAGTATTTTTATGTAAAGAATTTATGTACAAACAAAAAGGTTTCATGAAAAATCACAAAGTTATGTTGCCTGGTTGTCCTAACAAAAATATGGTCAACACGCCGCTCGTCCGCCCGCGCCTGCAGCAGTGAGGCGTCCTCTTGCGTTTATTGATAATTATTTCTGTTTGTACTGTAATTAACTAGTGATAACATTTTCCATCACACTTGCAGACTTTAGACTGTCATAACGGGCAAAAAAATTCAGCCGTAAGTGATAAAAAAGTGTAGTGTAATTTACTTTTTAACACCCTTGCTCGTAAAGCTGATGTAATCCCACCGGTTTTAAATATGTAAAGCGGGACATAACAAACGCGTGTGTTATCAAAGCAAATAGTTAAGTTATAGTCCATACAAATTCCATAACAGCATTATTTGTGATTTCAAATAATTATGGAACTGATCGCCGCCGCGTGGCTCTAGCCAGTGAGCAGCGCGCTGTTCCATATATGAAATAGCAAATAATAATACTAATGGCGGGAAAGCAACAGTGAGCATTCACAGATTGAGTTTATTTAAAATAACTGATGTCCTATTTGAAATAAACAAATTTGTATTTGTTTGTATTTAAATGAGTATTTGTAAAAAAAAAAAACAGTTTATTCGGTAATTTAAAAACTTGACTGCATGCTCTAGCATGTTTGCCAACATTTTCACGCAGCTACGGCAGAAAATAAACCACGCGCCATTTTTCTCAAATTTTCTTTTCTTTGTACTTGTATTCTGAATATCTTTTTTTCTGTTTCCTCGCAAGTGTGTTAAAAAATGTCGTACGATATACGTGCGTATTGGTTATAACATGCTCGGCTCAATTACACCCTCGCCTTCGGCTCGGGCTGAAATTCCGCCTCGCATGTTATAACCATCATTACGCACTAATATCGTAATGTACTATAAAACATGTTAATTTTACTTAGAACGTATTGCACCCCTGCACAACGAAGTGGGGTCCGTCCCGTTGTGCGCACGCTTCTAGTGACTACTTTGATCTGCCGTCAACTGTGTTCTGCGGTCAGTAACCACACTGCAACAATTATTAAATTTGGGGAAAAAAATATTGGAATCGGTTCAGTTCCTTATTCAGAACATACTATATTCAGGTTTCTTATAAAGGAAAAATAACGTTGTATATTTCTGACTTCATTATTCCTTTAACTTTTCACGTGGTTTTCACACTTATTTTATATACTTTTTTTAAATAAAATATTTCTGATTTCTGATAAACACGATATATTGGTTGTTATTGATGAAAATAACAACATCAATTATAAGTTAACTTGAACTTGTAAATTTGTTCAGGATCATGTCTACCTATATCGATATTAGATTGTAAGCGTTCTGAAGAATAATTATTTTGTTAATATTTCGTTCAATTCATCTATTCAACGTATTACAGCCTAGTCTAGCCTAATCAGTGTTTACCCTTAAAAACCTGAACAAAAGCAACAATGCTATGAATCACCAATCATGTTTATAGCGTAGCGCCGGCCCGCGGCCGTGTAAACGAATGTGCATAAGAACATGCATTGCTGATAAATACATTCGATCGGTTAATTTCAAGAGGTAGAGAGCGTAGTTAGGTTCATGAGGCATTTCGCAGTGCCAGCTAGGAGCCCGGATTTCTGGCCGGTTTTTGGCAATAGGCTCTACCCTTATTATGTGCGACTTTAACAAAACTGTTGGAATGTGAAATGTGTGTGTAGTATATAACTATATACATCTCTGTCTAAGTCTTCGGTAAAATCACACGAGATGTTCGTACTTTTCTTTCACTATGCATTTATAAGCTGGATAGTGTCTCCTCGTCGTTTCTTCTACTTACTCTGTAATACATATAGCATTCATTTACATAATCGTATATATATTCCGTATTATTGAATTAATGCACTTCAAATTTAAATATATTCCTCGTATGTTTTGACCTTACCAAAGCACTTGACCTCACCTCTTGTCTAAATGTCATTTATGTTTGCGAGTTCACCTTATTCTTTGTATTGTTATGTTAAAAAAACATTTGGTTTCAAAATGTATAATTTTTAAAAAGCAAGCAGCTATTATGCATTATACCGTGACGAAATAATTAACGGTTGTTTCTACAAATTACTCATTAGTTGTTCATGTACAGTTCGCGGTAGTTACTACATATGGCACATTCAGTTTCAGAAACTGTTCGTCTTTGTCTCAGGTCGTCTCCGTCCCTCACATCTGTGTGACTGTCTCGTCCTGTTCGTTCGGGTTCGTTACAAATGTTAGTTGTAGGTTTGAATTTGATTTGAACCTCTTTAGTACTTTGTTCAAAGGTTCACTATGTGACAGTATATCGCGTTTAATGTTTCGTAGTAAGTCTTACTAACGTTACTATTTTTAATATATTACAAAGTTAAGGTTATCATTAATCATTTTTGGGACAACAACATTTCATTTCCTTTAATGATTCAACTTGAAATTTCTGGTATAAGATTACCTTGGCAACATTTAATGTCAATAAACTCGTCCACCCAGCACGGGGCTGATCCGAGCTCGACTAGAAGGCATCAAGGTAGCGACAAGTGACGTCATAGTCGTCCTGGACTCGCACTGCGAGACCCTCCCCGACTGGTTGCGCCCGCTCCTCCAGCGCGTGAAGGAGAAGTCGGACTCCGTCGTCATCCCTGACATTGAGACTATTGAGAATACTAACCTAAAGCTTGAAGATACCAGTGAGAATGATGAGGTAGCTGCAGTGGCTGGGCAGGTTGTAACATGAAATAACGATCGATGTTGTAAAAAACTATTTCAATAAGTAACCAATATTGTGACACTAACTAACGATTCTTGTGAATATTATAGGGCTATTATTTAGACTTTACTCTAGCTAAGTACAATAAACATTTTACACGAATTTGAACATTGACTATATACGAATAAAAGGTTCATAATCGTATATATGTACATCTATTGCAATCTTAAATGTGTAAGTACACTGTAGATTTCTGTTTAAGTGTGTAGGGTCATCTTTATGTAAACTTGCAATCTCTCACTACAAGCCAAATAATCCTAAAGAAAAAGAACGAAGACATTCTTGATGTTATAGAAAAAATATACAACATGCAAAATCCACTACAAAGTGAAAACTAAAAATAATTTCAGAAGGTAGTGTCTTTAGATTTTGTATATTATTCGTTTTTTGCCACTGACTTCTGAAATTAGTTATTTTTCACTTTGTAGTCCTTTTTTGTAAATCGTTTTTATTTTACGTTTTTTAGTTGGAAAAAGTATTAGTATCCATCTGCTACCGGTCAGACTGTACTGTGATACTAACATAGTTTTGAAACGGCTGGGCTGATAATGAGTTGTGAAAAACAAACGACGTAATATCGTTTAAATTAATTTTTACCCGAAATTTTGGTTTAAAATTAAAGTAGCAAAGCGAATTTGTTAATATTTCTATGGTAACAAACAGGAAGTACCTATATGCTTTCAAATAAAAAAGAATCACTGAAATCGGTTAATGTGATATTGAGTTATTTATCCGTTTGTCGCGCACATAATTAATGCAAATTTAAGACGGTTTTCTTGTGAATACCATTGACAGAACCGGACTAAAATTGGTGTTGAAGACCGTTAAAAATAATCCTGTCGTACCTAGTACAGGGCTGATCAGAGCTCGGCTGGAAGGCGCCAAAGTTGCAACTGGCGATGTCTTGGTGTTCCTCGACGCACACTCGGAGGGAGACACTGATTGGCTGAGACCGCTCCTTCATCGAATAAAATCTAAAAAGAATGCGGTGCTCGTCCCAAACATTGACCCAATCAACGAACAAACCTTCTTATTCGCACAAGCTTCTGCAAGCAATGAGGTAGACTAAAGAATTAGTTTGCACCTTCTGCCTTGTGTTAACTTATTAAGTTGAAAATGTAATGTGATGAGTAATTCAAGATCAATGTGTCTACTACTCCTTTGTGAATGTTTATTGTTCTGCTTCTCTGTGACTGGCTGTAGTAAATTATTCTTTGTCGCTCCTTATAATATGTATAACGGGTCACATGTCACTATTGGTCCCAAAATAAAAACTTGTGGACCTATTTTAAAATAATTGAATTACTCTTGCCATATATTTACAGTTAGCTTCTTATGCATGTACACTTTTAATTCGACCATGGCTGTTTGCTGTAAAAAACATAAATAAGAAAGATATACAGCTTTATAAATCTATATCGAAAATAAATTACAAATAAAAACATCAAATGCTGTTGTTGGATTGGAATACTTGAATTTAAAAGATTTTTGTTTCCGAATGCGTCCTTCAGCGGAACGCGACCGCTGAAAGATACTTCGGTTAGTTGTTAGTGTATGAAGTATTTCAGCCTTGTCTGCTTACGAAGTTATGGGCCATCGAAACAAAAATATTTAGTATAATGATCGAAATATTTATCTCTAAGAATATTACTAAGCTGTTCAGTTAGAACAGGGCTGATTCGAGCTCGGCTGGAAGGCGCCGCGGTGGCCACCGGCGATGTTCTGGTGTTCCTCGACTCACACACGGAAGCTGTTGCTGATTGGTTGAGGCCACTCCTCCAACGTGTTCAGGACAAAAGAGATGCTGTAGTCGTTCCAGCCATAGATGTTATATCCCAAGAAAACTTCTTGTTCGCTCTGAGCTATGAAAGCGATGAGGTAGAAATAGGCTAGAATAAACTATATTCCTGTTGTTATTAAGTTGAAAATCTAATGCTTGAAATTCTGTTTAAAATTTGTTTAAAAATTGTCGTGTTGGTAAAAGTAATCGATGTTTCTTTGTGACATAACAATGATTGTTCTCCCTGTTAGCTCTTCTTCAAACACGTTGCGAAACATACGTTTTAATGTAGCTACTTATTATTATTAACAAATAAATTAAAAAACACAAAGAACTAAATACAATTCTCTTAATCGAATATGAAAATTTTACGAAGATATTTAACAACTTTGATTTGACCTTAGTTGGCTATACTTATTTAAACCTAAATAATTTGGTATCAATCCAAATGTTTAAGATTAAGATTTACATACTTACCCACTTATATTCGCCCGATACAATACAACGTAAACATGTTATCAGAACTGTTCGGTAATAATACATATAATATCATTTTGTAAGAGTAATTAAAATGTACTTCCCCTATAATTCGGCTGGCCAGACACCGATGCCATTGACTTGTGTCGTTACCACAGCGTGGGCCTCACGCGAGCGCGGCTGGCGGGCGCGCGCTACGCCGTGGGCGACGTGGTCGTGTTCCTGGACTCTCACTGTGAGGCCCAGCCCGACTGGATGCGCCCCCTCCTCCAGACCATCAAGGACTACCCCCACGCCGTCGTCGTCCCCATCATAGATGTCATCGAGGCCAACAATTTCTACTACAGCGTGCTCGATCCCAGCATTTTTCAGGTTAATTTTAAGGGTGTTGTGGCAAATATTGATATGTTCAGGATGTCGTTATACAAGGTCGTCAACATTGACAATAGTCGAGTGATGGTGTGTTGAAACAAAACTGTGCTGAAAATCTAGCCATATATGTAAATCACAGTACTTTTCGTCATCTTAAATGACCCATATTATTCCAAAGTTTAACCGAAAAGCGATTTATTAATTAAAATATTGATTCATACCTATATCACTTTAGTCTATCGTGTAACTCGCAAAGGTTTTCAATTTTTTTTTATTGAGTAAGAATGTAATGTTTTCTTGTTACTAGGATGATTATCTCACATCAACTGTGAATTCGTTCATATATACATAGTTACGAGTTGGTGATTTATTTTCCAAAACAAATTCAAGCTTATTGCAGAATTAACCGTTGCCAAAATTCGGGATAATTCGTCATTCCTCTACTTTATGAATTATCGGGCCTTGTACAACCTGTACATCCTCTAGCCAAATACTTGCCACACACTCAGTAGTCCGATGTTTTCCACATCAATTTTACCGGTAGGCGCGCGCTATGTTTATATAAACACGCGTGTTGCTGTTATCTGCACTTTATCGTTCGCGCACGTTATCAAATTACCTTTCTTTGAGTTGCATTTACGATTTTTTTTTATAAACTGGGGGACTTCTCATCTTCGTTTTTTCTGAAATGTTATCTTAGGAGCTGCTTTTGAATTGCTTGCTTTCTTGCTTGCTTTCTGAATACTTGTCAAGCGTTTTTACATTTAATAATCATCATCTTCGTAATCGGCAGCATTTTGTCCACCCTTCGACTGAATATAGGCGTCCTACCTTTTGTGTCCATATTTCCCTGATCCTAGTGAGTTTCAACCAGATTTGCGTCTTAACTCATTAATATTATATTTAACTATCTGATAGGATTACTGTCAACTCCCTGGCTAGTCAGATTGATACTTTCGTGTTTCATTAAAAAAACACATATTTAACTGATGCCAAATTGATTGAACTACTATCGGCTCAGCGCTGAAAGTTGAAATACCAGCAGCATGCTGCTATATAGAGATCCTTTTGAGGTTTTGAGATGCAACTGATCTAGACTGTAGAGGAAAAACCCGCAGTAGTTCATTATTATTATAAGTTTAGGCAATACAATGTTGCTGGAGATTGAGTCTCCTGTCTGTGGAAGGGATTACCACGAGGACACAGTGCTTAAATTTTGATTATAAAACGTGTTGGTTTAATTAAGATGCCGCGATGTTTACAGAAAACAATATTAGAACATTCCAGCTAAAACCACGTAAATGTCTTCCACTATTCATAATATCCCTGTAGTGATTGTTGATATTGACTTTGGCTGATTTGTTTGACAATAGTTTCGTTGGCATGCGTCTAGTTCGTAATCCCTCACTAGGGACGAACGTTACTTTACACGTATTTTGGCTAAGCATTATTCCTGTCACTGTTGCACTAATGGCAAACTACAAGGTCAAGACAGAGGACAGGCCAGGAACATGTCTCAGCCAAAGCAGGAGCTAAATAACTAATATAATGATACAACGTGTAACAAAAAGGGTATATACATACCAAGAGCATGGCATCTTTAGATGATATCAAACGATATCGGAAGGGTTTCAACTCAAAATAAAATACTCAAAAAATTGGTACCAAATTTTCGGTTTCGTGTGTTTCTTAAAATCAAATCATAACAAACGTGGCAGTACACTACATACGTTAATAACTACTCGTTACCCCTCACGTTACTTACCAAAATCCGATAAATGTCTTCAATATCTCTGTGCGACTAGTATGATAGCCTATCACAGGCGGTGTTTTTCCTCATAACTTCCTATCATAAAGAGATAGGATTAAAAAACCCTTCCAAAATCGTTTGATATCATGTAAATATGCCATGCCTTTGTTATGTATATACCCTTTATGTTACACGTTGTATATGGGCATTTAGGTCTAATTATGTTACACGTTGTATATGGGCATTTAGGTCTAAAGAAAAGTTTTTGCTTCTTTTTATCACAATCTTGCTTGAAGGTTCAGATGCTCAATTACATATCTATACGAGGCTTCCTTAGACACTGTCATTGCTCTTTTCGATGTGTTCTGTATAAGTCTCATCATGAATACTTAGGTTTAGTGACCTATCAATAGTTCTAATCCTCAGTATCAGGTGGAATGAGCGGTCACTTGACATACACTAGGTGTAGCCTTTTTCGGTTTGCACTAGACAAGGTGAAAAAAATTTTCACACTAAAATTACATTTCTTATTCACACTCCTATATTCTTTAATGGCTAACGTTCAATCGGTTTTTATTTCACTCCTCGTTTAGTGTCTACAATATCTAATTTTTCATGGTTCTCTTTGTTTTCTTTCAAACTGTGCAATGATCGGCTCAATGAAGGACTTCTCCGTTTAATTCCTATGTTTTCAGCACATAATTCAAGATTGCATTTGCAACCTTGACGCCTATATTGATTTTATTTTCAATTATATTTCGTTAATTGTTTCTGTTTGATGTGTACTTGTACATATAATTAGTTTGTTGGGTACACGATTATGTAAATTAAGGTTTTATATACACCTGAGTGTTTCTTTATAAAGGTTTATATACAACGTGTAACATAAAGGGTATATACATAAGAAAGGCATGGCATCTTTACATTATATCAAACGATAGTTGAAGGGTTTTTTAATCCTATCTCTTTATGTTAGGAAGTTATGAAGAAAAACACCGCCTGTGATAAGCTTCTATCATACTAGTCGCACAGCGATATTGAAGACATTTATCGGATTTTGGCAAGTAACGTGACGGGTAACGAGTAGTTATTAACGTATGTAGTGTGCTGCCACGTTTGTTATGATTTGATTTTAAGAAACACACGAAATCGAAAATTTGGTACCAATTTTTTGAGTATTTTATTTTGAGTTGAAACCCTTCCGATATCGTTTGATATCATCTAAAGATGCCATGCCCTTGGTATGTATATACCCTTTTTGTTACACGTTGTATAGATGTGTACATTCCCAATGAAATGCAGAAACGTTGTCGTCACTTTGAATAAGGCAGGCTAATCTCATGCGCACAATTTCAGAACATTATGTAAGAGTGAAATATTAGAGTTTGCACTATCGGACCACACAGCACAGCTATTTCAATGTCCCGTTAAAAAGACGTGTGAATTTAAGTATTGGTTTAGTACAAGAAGAGATTACAATAAAGAAAATATAGCGAAATTTAATCACTGTATACAAAATATTTCGTTCTCAGAGTTATATGATACAAGCGATCCTAATATAGCCTATAATTCATTTTTAGACACTTTTAAGTTGTTTTATGACTTGTGTTTCCCGTTTATTCGAGTCAAAATAAATATGATAAGAAAACCTAGATGGATTTCAAAGGGTGTTAAATTGTGCAGTAGAATGAAAAGAAACCTTCTGTGGCAGTCGAGATTAAACCCTAGCCGAGAAAATAAAATGAAATTGGCTAAGTATTCCAAGTTATATAAAAAAATTATCAACCTTACACAAAAGGCACAAAACAACCATAGAATAGAAAAAGCCACAAATAAGGCAAAAACTACGTGGCAAATAATAAATCGCAGAAAATTCAACATTCCCAACCAACAAATTATAAACATCAAAGTTAAAAACATTAATATATTAGATGGCAAACGAATTTGTGATACGTTTAATGATTACTTTGTGGACAAAATACAGCCTATAATTAATGATTCTACCCAGCCTGTCACACAACGTAAGATAGATACAAGATGTAAGTCGATGTTCATGGCACCAAGTGTGCCAGAGGATATATTCAAAATAATAATGTCACTGAAAAACACCAACAGCGTAGGTTACGATGGCATCTCCACAAACATTATTAAATCTGTAGCTGCGAAATTATGTGTGCATTTAAGTTATATACTTAATCTCAGTATAAGTGCTGGTGTATACCCAGAGGCTTTGAAAATTGCCATTGTTAAACCAGTATTTAAAAAGGAAAATAGAAGTCTTGTAGAAAACTACAGGCCAGTCTCGCTGATTCCTATTATTTCGAAAATATTTGAAAAGTATATTCACAAAGAGCTTTTAAAATACTTTGACAAATATAATATTCTCTGTGACCAACAAAAAGGATTTAGACCAAGAAAAACAATAAATATGGCGATATATGATTTTATATACAATGTCATTAATAATGTTGATAAACGTAACCCGGTCTGCGCCATATTTTGTGATATGACGCAAGCATTTGATTATGTCCTACATCCTACACTAGTACAAAAATTAGAAGCTTATGGTATAAGGGGTAATGTTTTAGCACTATGTCAATCTTATTTACAAAATAGACGACAAATAACCGAAATAAACAGGATAAATTTATTTAATAAACATGATGAGATGTTTCGATCAGAAGTGCGAAGAGTGAGTTACGGGGTGCCGCAGGGTAGTGTGCTGGGTCCTTTATTATTTATAATATATATCAATGACTTACCGAAATGGATTGAACAACCTTTGACTTTATATGCAGATGACAGTACCTTGACAATACCTTCGAAAAGTGTAGATACATATGAAAGTGACATTAATAATTCGTTAAAATTTATTATAAAATGGTTAGAAGAAAATAATTTGAAAATAAATTTAAGTAAAACAAAATTAATTCAATTTAACCAACGTATGACAGATATAGATAATCTCAATGTGCAATATAACGGTAATAAAATTAACGAGGTCGTTAGTACTAAATTTCTAGGGCTAGAAATAGATAAAAAACTTAGCTGGAAACAACACATTGAGTTGCTTTGCAAAAAACTAAGTTCATCTGCATATGCTCTATATACCTTGTCTGCGATTGTAAATCTGGATGCATGCCTTACTGCATACTATGGTATTGTTGAATGCCATCTGCGTTATGGAGTTATCTTTTGGGGCAATTCAACAGAAAAAGAAACTGCATTTAAGGCCCAAAAAAGATGCATACGATCTATTTTTAAATTAAAAACTACTGACAGCTGCGTGACATATTTTAAACAATATAAATTATTAACCCTCCCATGTTTGTATATTTTGGAAATGGCAGTGTTCGTAAAATTAAACCCAGGTCGCTTCACACGAATGGCTGATGCATTCCCAAGGAATAGGCGTGACAATAGCAGTCTATGTATCCCTGGTGCTAGAACAACTCTGATGCGCAAGGGTGTCTGCTGCATGGCACCGTTGATTTATAATAAAATACCTAGTAGTTGGAAGGATTGTACTTTGTCATTGTTCAAGAAAAGACTTCGTAATTTTTTAGTAGACAAGGCTTATTATAGTGTTGCAGACTTTTTGTTGGAAAAAGATTTTGTTTGACTATTTTATGTAATGTATTTATTATTATTATTAGAAATTGTGACATTAATTATATTACTGAAGGATGACATTGAATTAGGATTATTGTATTTATTGATGTAATTATATCTATAGTTTTTATTTAATTTTTGACATTGTAATAAAAATCATGGACATTTTATAAATTGACATTAATAAGTAATATATAATGGGATGACTTTAACATTGTAATTAGATAAATTTTAATATTTGCACACCACATCTAATGGTAGAATGTAAAGGGGCCTACTTTTATTTTTATGAACAACATACTATTATTGTACACCTACATTCTTGCAAATAAATTATTATTATTATTATTATTATTATTATTATTATTATTAATCTTAACAGCAGGTTAATCTACGGATACGAAGTATGTATATGATAGAGTGATTACTATAATTGCACATTTTTTTTTTGCAAGTCAACGGACGAATATTAAAATAAAATAATTATAGCTGTACAAACATATTTTGGCGTGTGACCAAAATTGGAACTATGTACTACTATATCAAAGCTATATATAAACGTATAACTCTGCTATTTTCAAAACAATTGCATAAATGTTTACCAACAGCGCCCTCTGTCATCGTCACGAAAACAAAAAACTATTTTACGACGTAAACCTTCATCCAGTATTTTAATCTACAATGAATTCTTTATTGTCCGTGGTACTTTTTATGAAGGAGCCTATCATGGGAAGACTACCACAATGATATTGCGGCGGTGATTTACTAACACTATCTTACAGGCAGGGTCTCATGCTCGCTCGTCTGAAAGGCGCGCGCGTTGCTCGCGGAGATGTGCTCATCTTCCTCGATGCCCACTGTGAGGGTGACACGGACTGGATGCGGCCTCTGCTCGAGCGCGTCAAGCACAAGAGAGACTCCGTGGTCACTCCCATCATCGACGTTATCCACCAGACCACCTTCGAGTTTGAAGGGCACGATACTTTTCAGGTGCCGAATTATGGCGTTTTAGTGCTATCACGATTCCAGTGCGACAAAGAGTCGAAGAAGCCCAAACATACCGAAACCGCATCGTACCCGTAGAAAGCACGTCTTGCCACAGAGTGTTATTCAGTAGCTGGTTTGTAGAGGTCGGATAGGGAGTAGCTGCATTCAGCTGCATGAAGACGAACCCAACGCAGTACGCAAGATGATCAGAGATACGGGACGACGAAAGATACGATAGACTAACCCTTTTACGGAGTGGAATCATGATGGCATTAATACTCCATAAATACTGGCCTAACATCAAATAATGGAAGCTTGTGCCGAAAATGATACTAAAACCAACATGCACGATGGATCAGGAACTGACGACGATAACAAGAATAATATCATTATGGGAACAGGAGCATGCAGTAATACAACTAATATAATGGATGCAGTCCAACAAATGCTTGATAAATTTTGAATGAAATTATAAATACTTTGATAGTATTCTAGCTATAACATTGTCAATGCTTAAGATAAGAAACTATACTTCCTATTTATTTATCGATTAAATGTAAAAATTAATAATATTAACAGTTATCGGAAATCATTAGCCGTGTTTGATAGTCGGCAGTTACCGCGCGTGAAATTGATCATTAAAGTGAATGCATAGATATCGCGCGCGAAATTCAGAATTTTTAAGGTGAATGCATAATTATCGCGCGCGAAATTCATCATTTTTAAGGTGAATGCATAGATATCGCGCGCGAAATTCATAATTTTTTCTTACATTTCTTGCATTTGAAGAAAAAATCTGAGAGCATGTTTGTATGTTTATTCTTATAGAATAAATCTTTGAACTGAGAAAGATGTACTTATATATTAATGATTATAATTGTGTAAATGTGTACCTGTTATAGTCGCGATAAAAATGTTTGATCAAGATACAATCCGACTTCTGAAAAATGCAAAATATTACGAATAATTGAATTTTGCAGGCTGTGCATTCACCTTAAGAGTTCTCAGCAGTTGTCACCTTCGCTGAAAGTCGGCGGCACTCGTACATAGTTGTCAGAGCTTACCAGATAACCAGCAATACAACCGTTTTGACTTTGGGCTTCGCTTTTAACCATCAAACTATGGAAGTTCAGTAACCCTTGGTGATGGTTGACATTTAATGCCAAATATTCGCACAGCTGCGGTCCAATGTAGACCATCATGACGTCCGGCGCGTTCTTTATAAGTTTACAGAACATGTGCACATGTTCATAGTAAAACTCATCATCATCTCAACGTATAATCCCGGTTGAATTCGCGGCGTTCACGTTGGAGCCCGGGGTTCGCTTTCCTACATCTTCGCCTCCATTTTGCATGATCTGTAGCATCCCAAAGTATGAGATTTTTGGCACGTTCGTAGTAAAACTATAATGAGTTAATTAAAATATCCAAATACTGTATATTTATTTCTAGTATATGTCGTTATTGTCCGGTCATTTATATATATCGAGTATCAATCTCTTTTATAATATGATATACGTAAAATTTGTTAAACTTTTTCTTCTATTTTAGACATTTTCCTCTTAAAAAATCATTCATATCTCTAAAATATCAACGTACATACCCATGGAAAGCAAATAACTGTGACATGCTTGAGTTGGGAATGTAGACAGAGTTGGGTGATGGTGTTGTATGTAAATACTAACGGTTGCAGTCACTAACCTTTGTTGATTCACGCGTCATCATTTGTTTATACATGTACAGACGAGGAATCGAGGAAGGTTGTCCGTGTACCGTGTTGACGAACATCGATTGACCTGAAGGTGTTCAACCTGTTCATTCCACTTCTATACATGTACTTGTAATTACTCCATTGACTTGAACTTAGTAATTCTTCTGACGTCGCTTCGACAGAAGATAAGAAGCTCAGGCCGTACTGAGAAAGTGGCTGACGTGGTTAATGTCATCTAGCGAGATTCTAGAGAGGCTGGCCGGTCAGAGGGCTTCAGGACTGTAGCATCTGTAGCATCCGCCACCGTGGAGAGCTCCACTCCGCCTGCTACAGCTGCTGCAAGATTATTGTACTTATGCCTAATTTAATCCTCCTGGCGGCGGTACAAGGGTGGCCAGCTGCAAATAAATGTTGTTATTTTTTTACAATTAATAGGTCAGTATCAGAGGTTGTATTATATGTTGATCTGGATTACGTCGTCAGCAACACATATTTATTTATTGAAATATAATCATAAAACTCAGTACAACTCAAATTCATATAGTATAATATAATTCATTGATACTAGACATTCAACTTACAAGCTGACACTGATTTGTAAAAACATTTATCTTATCTTTGTGTTAAAAGCAAATTGTGATGGCATTAGAAGTACTAAGTTAAGTCAATTGGGTACTTACTAATTATAAAGAACTAACAAGTTTGCAATGTTTAAAAACAAAATTATTGTATTAATTGTAACAAAAGTAGTTACAAAATATACTTCTTGCAATAAAGGCGTAACCAGGATGATGACAGTCAATTTACCTTCTGCTATAGAACCTCTCTAAGGTTTTTTTTAGGCTTTCATAAAAATATCACATGATTTAATTGTCAACCTACCTAAAATCTGCTTCAAATGCTTTTCGGGAATCTATGGCTATCATTTTTTTAGTATTGTATTTATCATTCTGGGCGCTTAATGAAAAAGCAGCCCCCTAATCGGCGAACACATTTTTGTCAAATGATTGCGACTAGATGGGATCGTTTGTACCAAATGGACCAATGCGCGGTCCGAACGATCCCAACTGATCCCAACTAGTCGCAATCATTTGACAAAAATATGTTCTGCGATTAGGGGGCAGAACTACAAGATTGGCTTTGTAGAGCGTTGTCTCTGTCTCTCATACCTGTGTGACAGACTTAGAGCTCAACTTGTAGGTATAACGCTTGCTCAATCATTCTAGTTACGCCTGTTGATCGCTAGAGGCGCTAGTGTCTCAGCGCGACCAACCTCTTTCATCCAACACTTCGTGTGGTTCTGACATATGCTCACGCGCAGGTTGGGGGGTTCTCTTTCATGGGACATTTCACGTGGACTGATGTGCCTGAACGAGAGAAGAAGAGGCGAGGCTCCGATATAGCGCCGACTTGGTTAGTATCCATTACAGTTTTAGACTCGCCAACGTTTTTAGTGGCACTAATTGTAATAATTCCATAATCCAAATCTATATGATTTTAAAAGAGACCTTCACCTCTGGTTTTATTTTGACCTTTCCATTATGAAATATTCCAGTGAATGAAAATATCAAACACGTGGCGCCATCTACGGGGAACTAATTTGACAGGTATGTTGGCCACTGCGCTATCGCAACTGACAAATGAATGTGGTTTGCAGGTCGCCGACGATGGCGGGCGGTCTGTTCGCTATCAGTCGCTCGTACTTCTGGGAGCTCGGCGCCTATGACGAGCAGATGGGCGGCTGGGGCGGGGAGAACCTGGAGATGAGCTTCAGGATCTGGCAGTGTTAGTACTTTAGAAGTTTAGACTTATAATGTTAAGTCAGCTTCATTTGATTTTCAGTTTGACAAGCTGAGTATGGGTCTCTTAATAAACCGGTGCTGTCGCGCAATAACTACCGATCATGTGCAGCATGTATATGACAGCCTAACACGTCCTCACTGCTAAGACACAGGACTCCTCTCTGTGAGAAAGAGTGGGCCGTAATCGACCACGCGGGCCCAGTGCGGATTACCAGATGTCACAACATATTATACTAGTATCTATAGGTCTTCGGTCCCTCTACAGTAAAAGCACGCAGCCTATATCAGCCTTTATTGAAGTTGTAAAGTAAACTGAGTTTTATGGTGTAGGAATTAAAGTTGTTTTTCCATCAACTCTTATTTGTTTATACTTTTGGCGAATATGTCGCAAATATAGATAGGAACAGAGTGCTGTGTGCAGTTGACTGCTATAGGTGGAGGTGATATGAGACCCGCATTCTTAGGAACATGAAAGGTTTCAGGTTGAATCGATGTACTGCAGTCTGAGAAATGCATTGTATAACAGATTGACATGCCAGATATTATACTGTATCCGTACGTATGCAGGCGGCGGCACGTTGGAGACGCTGCCGTGCTCGCGCGTGGGCCACGTGTTCAGGAGCTTCCACCCGTACGGCATGCCGGCGCACACCGACACGCACGGTAACCACACCTTCATAACTACACGACCTTAATTGCGAAACACAATATTACTGACAGTTGGAATCATCTTGACGCATATTGCTAATTCATTGCTTCATATGTTCGAAAACATGTCTGCGCAACAACGTAAATAACGCAATGAATATTGTTGAACTGTCAAAATTAAATCCATTGCTACTGATAGCACAGTATAAAAATCATACAGTAGGTCGACGCCTTTGATCTCGTGTAAAATGCCGACATCGTCTAGACAGTAACGCATCGGCCGGGGTTGTCACAAATAAACAATATTTATGAAATTATTTATTTATTGCAGATCAACATATATATCTGTATTATATTTAATTAATTTGCTATTTTTACTAAGGGAACAACTCGAGACAGATTTAAGTTATTTAGATGGCATTTTCGTAACCAGCACCCCAATCCACCTCGGAATTAACACCCATATCATATTAATATACATTTAAATTGGCGTCCGCCATCTTGGATTTCAAAAAGGGTGGCTTTTTCGTCACAAGCACCCCAATTATACTCAAAATTGACACTCATATCAAATTATAAAACAAACAAATAAAAAAACAAACACCTGTTAGCCCTTAATGATAGATACCTAGTTACGAACATTGTTTTGTTCGCAGCTCGGGGCCGCTTACCCGCGTCTCGTCCCTCACACCCCGCACGATTGCTCTGTCTAGACGTCTTTGTCGGACGACTGTATGATTTTTTAGACTGTGGCTGATAGTGTGTTACGCAATTACCGTGCAGGATTGTATTGTAGGTAGATTTTGTAACGCGAACATTTTATTGATAATACATATATTGATAACAAAATAAAAATCGGTCATGGTATGGACATACCAGCCCCCTAATCGGCGAACACATTTTTGTCAAATGATTGCGACTAGTTGGGATCGTTTGGACCGAACGGACCAATGGGCGGTCCGAACGATCCCAAGTGATGCCAACTAGTCGCAATCATTTGACAAAAATGTGTTCGCCGATTAGGGGGCAGATGTCGAGCATGTTACGCCGACTCTAAAGTTAGTATAAGGGAAGACGAATGATGACTCTTCTAGAATGTTTCCCAAAAGCCACGTCCTTCAGACCCTGTTTTAGTGTGTGACCATAACGTTCTGACCTATCCCTCATTAGACCGACAACTATCTTAGTGTACATAAGACGTGTGAGTGAAGTGGGCGCTCTTCACTCGTCAGGTATCAACACGGCGCGCATGGCGGAGGTGTGGATGGACGAGTACGCCGAGCTGTTCTACCTGCACCGGCCGGACTTGAGGGTGAGTATACGGAATACTGCCTATTTGTAAGCTACTTCAATTCAGAATTCTTTTATACAATATGTAAAGAAAACCCCGTCCGAACCATAAGGATAATAAAGGTAAAATTATGTATTGGAATTAGGCAGTATTTCAATAAAAAACGTGTTCGATTTCTTTAATAAAAATAAAACATTTATTGTTCGCACCGCACACAAGTTACCAAATCGACGTCAATCAGAGAGAGGATACAATACATTCAAATATTATAAAAGAGTCTACATATGTAGACTACTAGCGCCACTGTGGCATAAAGCTGAAACTTATACTTTTATAATGGAATCTACTTTATAAATTTATTTATTCAACATTATGCCATGACCAAATATAATATGAAATTTTACGTAATCATCATAGTAACACTACTAATTAAATTTAAACCTTTTTTTTCGGCGAATTGATTCCAACTTCCCCAAAATTAGGTATTTTTTAAAAGTGAAAACATTAATTTCGGCGGTATTATTATAAGCGATGCGACCGCGTACTGCGTGCCCTGCCCCCTTTCATCCGCGCATGTGTTACCTAGCGCACATGTATTAAATTTCCTCTCAGTAATCGATACCTAACAATACCTTCACGGATCGGACAGGGTTTTCTTTACATATTGTATATCTAAATAGAAAATAAATTTTGTATTTGTGGAAGGGAAATATTTAGTTGAAGAGTAGTGTCTAAGAATTTATTGGTTTTCTAATGCAATACACTTTTTTTTTACTTTTTGTCCTTTCCTGAAAGTCTGTTGAAAGAAATCATATCAAAGTGGTTAGGTATACGACTGTACGTGTTTATGAATATTTTTACGAACTCAAACTGGTACTTATTTATGGTTCGATTTCGATTTCTATGTAAGCAAATAATTGATGTGTATTTCTATAATCTTGGTTGCAGAACAACCCAAAGATAGGTGACGTCACGCACCGCAAGATCCTGCGCGAGAAACTGAAGTGCAAGAGTTTCCAGTGGTACCTCGACAACATCTACAAGGAGAAGTTCGTGCCGGTGCGCGACGTCTACGGGTACGGCAGGTGAGGACTAATATCAACCTTATTTACATGTGGATTGAGTTGATTATAGAGTGATTGGTGAAAGGGTCTTGAAAACATTACAGATATATAACATAATTTTTTGTATATGCGAAACACGTGTGTAGTGTTTTTATGTAAACAATCTATGTAGAAAATTTCAAAAAGATATCATGAAAAACTACAAAGTTATGAGCTCGTTATCTTACCTGGTTGTCCCAACAAAGATATGATCAACGCTCCGCTCGGGCGGGTGAGCGGCGCGTTGACCTCTAGCATCAGCTGATGCCATGCGCCCGATGCATGCCGTGCGCGCTCGATGACCACACTGCAACAATTTCTAAATGTATTTGAGATAAAAATATATAACATGGTGTAAAAATGCTTGGAATCGATTCAGTTGCTTATTCTGAACAAAATGTAATTGAGGTTTCGTATAAAGTAAAAAAAGAAAAAACTTAGTTTATAACCTTCATTAACATATCGTTTTGTCCATGATTCATTCGTTTAGGTTCAAGAACGACGAGACATCGATGTGCCTGGACACTCTGCAGCGCGAGCACGACGCGTCTCCCCTGGGCTGCTACCCATGTCACAACGAGCTGCAGGCCACGCAGTACTTCTCCTTCTCTCTGACGGGCGAGCTGCGCGACGAGTTCAACTGCGCCACTGTGCACTCCTCCAGGTACTGTGTATTTTCATTTTTACTAATTATAAACTAGTGCCTGGTGGCAAGCAGTGATGAAATCGTTGATGGTAAAGCGCGCTGGTCAATTAAGCCTATTCACTTAAAAAACTTTGAATAAGTAGGAAGACAACAGTTGAACGAGGTGATGCAATGTTAAACCCAACAACACGACAAACGATGCTGCGCCAGAGGGAGATGGATCTGGAGAACCTGTCGTGAGTTTGGTCGAGGCAAACTCACGACACAACAACGTTTGGCGCATCGTACCCGTGTTGCGATGTGCAACACAACAGCTCAGACCCGTCCTCCGTACGGCTTCACCAGACATCATGCCGGAACACGAAGAATTGCTTGGCGGCAAGATTTTGTCTGGTGGGTGGTAACTTCTGCCGGCAGCCGATGGCCTATCACCGCAAAAATTGAAAAGTATGAGAAACAAATGCAACTTAAAACCGCTATTTTTCATGAAGCGATTGTCTGTATGGCCTCCACAATCCAGATACTGAGTAATTCCATATCTCTTGGTGAGACTGGTTGTCTGACGTTTGGGGTTCTTACTACAACGATCGAGGATCTACAAATAATAGCTGGACCCATTGGTTTAATGTGATTTCCGAGACACGGAGAGGTCTAGATATGATATGAATGGTCACCCATCCATTAGCTGGCGTCGACAAGCATGGCTCACCGTCCAATCGATTCGTGCGGCTGGTCATTTACCCACGGACCCCTGGCAAAGGCAACTTAAGAAACAAGAATAGGTTTTACTTAACAAAGTCTGCCACGCTCCCACTCCACCCAAAGTAGAAATCGTATGATGATTAAACACTCAAAAATAAAACAACAACCTGACTGTCAACATCAAAACCTGAAAAAAAAATCAAAAGTATGAAAAACTCCATTCGGTTAGTATACATCTCAGCCAACTGTTTATATTAGCCGTTTAGTCAACCGCCTGGTCTTAAAAAGTAGTGATCGTCTCGTTGGCGGCATTGGATGTGACATACAACACACACATTTATCCCAAGTCTTGTGGCGGTTTTCTCATGCACTGGATTTACAACGCCTTTTTCTTCTTCAGCCTATAGAGGTCCACTGCTGGACAAAGGCCTCCCCCAAGGCTTTCCCCAATGACCGGTCTTGTGCTGCCCACATCTATCGGCTTCCCGCGCCCTTCACCAGGTCATCGGTCCACCTTGTTGGGGGCCTCCCTACGCTGCGTCTTCCAGTACGTGGCCGCCACTCCAGCACCTTACTGCCCCATCGGCCATCGGTTCTACGAGCAATATGCCCTGCCCACTGCAACTTAATTTTAGCGACTCAAAGAGCTAGGTCGGTGACTTTGGTTCTTCTACGGATCTCCTTATTTCTGATTCGATAACGCAGAGAAACTCCGAGCATAGCTCTTTCCATTGCCCTTTGTGTGACTCTGAGCCTTCGTATGAGGCCCATTGTGAGCGACCACGTTTCAGTTCCGTAAGTCGTCACTGGCAACACACACTGGTCAAAGACTTTAGTCTTGAGACACTGTGGTATCTTAGACAACGAGAAGATGTAGCGTAGCGTCCCGAACGCTGCCCAGCCGAGCTAGATTCGACGAGACACTTCTTTCTCGAAGTTTGACCTACATAGTTGGAGTGTTTGTCCCAGGTATATATACTCGTCAACAACTTTCAACGCCTAAGGTAGTATTATAACTCAGTTTGGTAGTGAATAAGGCATGCAATACCGGTTTACCGGTTTTCATTTTTACCGGTAAATCGGCGGTGTTATCGGCACAGCTACATTACTCCCCTCCGGTTTTAATTTTTTCGTCGAGATCGGACCGGGATCGGGTCAAAATCGATATGGTTCGTAGATCGGACCGGGATCGGTTTGGGAAAGTCTGGATCAATTAGGGATCAGTACGGTTCATCGGAATAAATTAGGGACTGGTAAGGTTCGTCGGGATCAATTAGGGATCGGTTTGGTTCGTCAGGATCAATTAGGGATCGGTTCGGTTCGTCAGGATCGATTGGGGATCGGTTCGGTTCGTGGTGATCAATTAGGGATCGCATCGTGGTCACCAGTGTGGAGGTATGACTGCGTGCACACCACATACACTTCACTCACTCATCCTCCATAGAAAAGGGAGGATCCTCCGACCAGACTGGGTGTCTGTCAGGCCCCTTGCCCGCCGGTTGATTTCGCGAACTTGTATGTACTAGTGCTAGTTGTACAGAAAACTCTGATTGCGAGATGCAGAATTCGCGTGACGTCAGTATGACGCGTTGTTCGCATGTTGCGTTGTAGGCGCCGCTACAGTACGTTGTAGGCACCGCTACACAATTTTGGAGCTCGAGCTGGAAACCTTCTGAAAAAGTTCTGATGCTGACTGGAACGTAGACTTAATCAGGCGAGATCTTTCGAGCACTATGTTCAGATTCAACGTGATCTCATTATTGGTGACCCCGTCGGGACTAATCCAGGTCGACTTCCGCACTTGTTCATGCATTTTGGAGGAGTTCATGTTAAGTGAGTCCCTCCTTCTCCATGAAGCCAGCTAACACGTGTCTCCGGTGGTTCTAACGTCCAAATCATAAATTTCCCAGTCCGAGGTTTTCTTTCACCGCTCCGTTTCCCAAGTTTAGCGTTGAAGCCCCCTGATAGCGCTGTAGTGGGTTTTAGAGCTATGTATGGCTTTAGAGATGTCCTCATACGTAGTCTCTACTTCATCGTCTGAGTGTGAGGTCGTGGCGTATACCTGAAAGACCTTCAGCGAATACCGTTTGGTTATTCTGAGTATTAGGCGGATCTTGTTGATGAAGATACCAATTACAATTGCATTCGTTTATACTGTTCTTCTTGTTGATTCCATTGTTTTGGCGAGAAAGTGTACATTTTGCAGATGACTTCTTTATATGTGCCGACATAGAAATAACAGCTAGCTAAAGGATACTACTGAATTTTGCCGCCAAAGAGAGCCGACATTTTGGCGGCGATAGACAAAAGATTCGGCTCCCTTTGTAGGTGCGTTTTAAAATCCTCCACGCGCGTCCCCGCTTGTTTAGGGCTAGGCTTTGTTTACATTGCGCTTTTTTATGTAAGTAGCTAATTAATTAGTTTTCAGTTTAAGTGTGCGTCCAGAGACACCGTGTATATTGCTTTTTTTCATTGGAAGACATGTAGCAAAAGTAAAACTTGAAATGATGCACTATTAGGAGTGACCAAGACGAGCACTCGACGGAGTCCAAGCCGGTGGTGATGACGCCGTGCCACGGCAACGGGCGCGAGCAGAAGTGGCGCCGCCTCAGCACCGGACAGCTGCAGCACGTCACGTCACACTTGTGTCTCACAGCAGCGCGCGACGTGGGCGACGTGCGCGCCGAGCCCTGCCGCGCCGGGGCCGGCACGCAGCTGTGGACCATCGACTACACGGAGGACAACAACTTCCACGCCAGTAAGTAGTCTTGTCGCTCTGTGGACCATCGACTACACGGAGGACAACAACTTCCACGCCAGTAAGTAGTCTTGTCGCTCTGTGGACCATCGACTACACGGAGGACAACAACTTCCACGCCAGTAAGTAGTCTTGTCGCTCTGTGGACCATCGACTACACGGAGGACAACAACTTCCAGGCCAGTAAGTAGTCTTGTCGCTCTGTGGACCATCGACTACACGGAGGACAACAACTTCCACGCCAGTAAGTAGTCTTGTCGCTCTGTGGACCATCGACTACACGGAGGACAACAACTTCCACGCCAGTAAGTAGTCTTGTCGCTCTGTGGACCATCGACTACACGGAGGACAACAACTTCCACGCCAGTAAGTAGTCTTGTCGCTCTGTGGACCATCGACTACACGGAGGACAACAACTTCCAGGCCAGTAAGTAGTCTTGTCGCTCTGTGGACCATCGACTACACGGAGGACAAAAAGTTCCATGCCAGTAAGTAGTCTTATCGCTCTGTGGACCATCGACTACACGGAGGACAACAAGTTCCACGCCAGTAAGTAGTCTTGTCGCTCTGTGGACCATCGACTACACGGAGGACAAAAAGTTCCATGCCAGTAAGTAGTGTTCCTGCTTTGCTGTCCTGCTGCTCGTGCTCGACGTACAATAAAAGAGCACTTCTTGTGGTTCCTAAATGCGGAAGCAAATTTGTACTCCTTGATTTATACAAACTGTAAGAAAATTCTCAAGGATGCTCTTCAAAACATGTCATACGAATATATAGAGAACTTACAAATACTGGTCATCTATCTAGATACATTTCTATTCACCTAATTTACATTAATTTGTTTATTTTCCTGAAATTCCTAGTTCAGGCACGGAAGACGTACAATTTTACTTTTAACACCAACTGTATTAACTTATCTTATAACAAATTATGAATAAATATTAGTATTACATTCGTGTAATAACGCTGAAGTCTTGGTTAACAGGAGACTCGAGACTCGGCGCTGAACAAGAACTGAGACTGAACAGGTTGCGAGGACAACGGTATGTTGTATTCACTAATCACTTGTACATAAGACCGCGCGGTCGACGAGCGAGCTCACGGTCGACTGGTCGTCGGTCACTGTGAATTACTATGTATATATACATAGTTTAAGTAAGTGCTTACGCACTTGTTCGACGGTCGCCTGGTGACTTTGCCTATGTTTTGGTTGCTGAGGGACTGAGTCGCCGGCTACCAGTCGACAGTGCGTTAGAAAATGTTCAAATACCCAACATATTTATAAATGCCCTATGTTTTTTTATATAATACATTTCTTTTTACACATAGCAAATGCATGCTGCTTTAGGCCAGGGCTTTCCAAACTGTGACGTTGTCCCAAAGGTGTCGCGTGTTGATACGACCCAATTGCTGTACACATTATAACAAACTGCCACCAGGGCCCGCCGATCTGGCGATGTATTGTGTAGCACCTCGCTCGCTCGACCCGCCGAGCTGGCGATGTGTTGTGTAGCACCTCGCTCGCTCGACCCGCCGAGCTGGCGATGTGTTGTGTAGCACCTCGCTCGCTCGACCCGCCGAGCTGGCGATGTGTTGTGTAGCACCTCGCTCGCTCGACCCGCCCAGCTGGCGATGTGTTGTGTAGCACCTCGCTCGCTCGACCCGCCGAGCTGGCGATGTGTTGTGTAGCACCTCGCTCGCTCGACCCGCCGAGCTGGCGATGTGTTGCTCGCTCGACCCGCCCAGCTGGCCCAGGTAGCACCTCGCTCGCCTGACCCGCCGAGCTGGCGATGTATGTAGCACCTCGCTCGCTCGACCCGCCGGGCTGGCGATGTGTTGTGTAGCACCTCGCTCGCTCGACCCGCCGAGCTGGCGATGTGTTGTGTAGCATCTCGCTCGCTCGACCCGCCGAGCTGGCGATGTGTTGTGTAGCACCTCGCTCGCTCGACCCGCCGAGCTGGCGATGTGTTGTGTAGCACCTCGCTCGCTCGACCCGCCGAGCTGGCGATGTGTTGTGTAGCACCTCGCTCGCTCGACCCGCCGAGCTGGCGATGTGTTGTGTAGCACCTCGCTCGCTCGACCCGCCCAGCTGGCGATGTGTTGTGTAGCACCTCGCTCGCTCGACCCGCCGAGCTGGCGATGTGTTGTGTAGCACCTCGCTCGCTCGACCCGCCGAGCTGGCGATGTGTTGTGTACGTCACATGATGTTGTCCAGACGCGTGTCCCGCTCGCTGCTGTCGTACTCGGAGCCGGCCGACAACCACACCGAGAGGCGCCACACGCACAAGGTATGTTCACTTAGCATACTGTACAGATGTAGTAAAGGTACAAGATCAAATTAATCAAATATCAACTTTATTTTAATGGCGATTAAGTCGATTTTAGATTTTTTTTAAATTAAATATACTTTTCTATAAACTCATGTTTCTTTAAATTTTTGGCGAATATCTCAAATGCACTGTTCAGACAGTATTCTATTTATCAGTCTAAAGATACATTGGCAATAGGATTGATGATTGATATCGGGAATGTTACCCAAATTGTATGGAGATTATTACGGAGTGTGTTCACAGCGAACGCATCACAAGCGGCGCGGCCGCAAGCGTTCGCACTCCAACAGGAACAAGAAGAAGATCAAGAACAAGTTCATCCTGAAGCTGCTGCGCACGCTCATGAACGGCACTGAGGAGCACCTGGAGCTGGACATCTACTGCAAGCACAAGCGGCTGTTCCCCAACAACACCTTCGTCAGGGACCTCGTCACCATCATGACTGATAAGAATGTTAAGGTACTGTCCTCACTGTACACACTGTTTTCAGACGAGCTCAACGGCAACAAAAACCATCAAGAAAATAATCCGGCGATATTTCACAGGCGACTACCTGAAAAAAATACCCCCTAAAAAAGAATTCGCAAAACGAAGTTACTCACATGGCAATACATGGCATCATCAAACAAAATGCCGCCAATATTGTACATTCATTCTTACCGGGTACCTACCAATAATATAACGTGGTGTTGTCACTTTTTTTTTTAATTTACTAAATATTGGGGAAGTTTAAGTTAACGCGAAAAAGAAAGATTATTTCCAAATTCATTACTATTGTTTTTATGATGATTATCTAAAGTTTCAAATTTTATTTGGTCATTGCGATTACCTAATTTTTATTATCCTTTTCGGTCGGACGGAGTTTTCTTTACATATTGTATTGTTACGGGCTAGGGGTAGTTAAACGCCGGTTAAGGGTTACGAAGTATATTAGCAACGAAGGTACAGTCGATTGTAGGCAATGACAAGTAGAATGTCGCTGACGTTGCACCGAAGTCTTCCCTTATGTCCACGAAGTCCGTGTTGTAAACACACAATAACAGTACAGATGTTACTCCACGTAGTACTCACAGTTCTCGTTACAGTTGTCGCAGTAGGTATTCTCAAAGATCGCTTCTTAACTGTCGCTGTTTTCGTATCGCTAGTCGAGTGTAGACTGACTGTGTGTCGGCGTCGCGGGCTATATATAGCCCAGCTGATCGAACATTCCAGATTCCTCTAGACGTAATAATAATAGCACATAACTTCGAGGTCACTCGGAAGTACCTACGGTAATTCTCGGAAACGGGTTTCTAGAAATTTCGATGTCGACACTTTGTTGACAAAACTGTTGAGACCTATACCATTCGATAGGCCGTCCTAAGTCTAGTAATGCGTTTTATTATTGTACCTAGAAAATGTCTAGATCTGGAGGAATAGGGCTTAAAAGTGACTCACTGCATGTCACGCGATATTGAACCTTATGCCGTCGACATAAGGTCCATTTGTAACAGTATGAATAAGAAATATTTCAGTTCAGAAAAAACACAATAATAAAGTATATAAAACTTTCTATTTTTATAAATATCCTGGAAGCCACACTAGTATACCCTGTGTGATGGTATCCAGTTAACTCAATTATTCCGTTTAAAAAGTGGTGTCCAATCCCCAACTGGCTCCCAGGTGATCAACAACGGGCGAATGTTCGAGCGCAACAAAGTAACGGAGCTTGTCGGGCGCTCGCCGCATGGACATAACAAAAAGGACAGCGCTCGTCCGAGCGGCGCAAGCGACCGGAGCGGCCCGAGCGAACCGAGCGGCCCGAGCGCTCCCGATCAGATCCGAGGCGGCACGAACAACGCCAGGGAGGCGGTGAGAACTAACGGCGACATAATTTTTTAATATATTTTCTGTCATGTAACATTTCACGAATCGCAGCATCTACGCCTCCACATGGAAACTATTGTCCGTTCAGTTATTCCACCCCTGTCAGCATCAGCCTAACAGCGGCCTTATTGTGTCGCGAGTAAAGACTCAATCATTATAAAGACCTGTCAGTGGCTAAACCAACATTTTATTTGCTTTGTACACAAACAATCTTGAAAGTTAGATGCATGCGGTTTCTAAAATAAACTGTTTAGCGGTATCTACAATCGCAACATACGAACTACCCGTCATACTGACGTCACACGAATTCTACATCTCGCAATCAGAGTTTACCGTACAACTAGTATACATACAACTTCTCAACATCAACTGTTAGGCAAGTGTCCACCAGACGTAACGGAGGTCGGAGGATCCTCCTTTTTCTATGGAGGATGAGAGCTTTACTCCCAGTTTCTCATACCTCCATAACTGAAAACATAAATTCAAGTAACAGAACGTTTTTAAATAAAGAAATCGTCACTTACTTTTCCTTAAAAGGATTATAAGCTCTGTAGGACCAACTGAGATTTGAGTACTAAAAGAATCAGATATCACAAAACACCTTTCCTGTACGAGTCTAAATGATTTAAATTATATGAAGCAATTTTGTTTGTCCAGCTACATCATACCGACCAGTCTATGTATAGAAAACTATTTTGGAATAGGATAAAGGAAGAAATCTAGTGTATCCACTTCAACCGAATCACTAAGTGATAAAAAAACAAATGCTCCCACAGCTACAAAAACAACGCAAAAAGAAACAAAAACCGACCCTGTCATCTATGGTCAGTAGCAACGTCGTGCCGTCCGCTGGGGCCGCGGGCCTCGCGCGCATCGAGCTGGACCTGCCGGGGGGCGGGACCCGCGAGAACAACAAGAAGATCATCGTAGAAGACTTCGTGGAGGCGAAAGGGTCTCGTGCACCAGCGCCTGTCAGGGAGGTTAAGGTTGGCATCCTACTTCTATCTTTATGTTATAGCTGTCTCCGCGAAGAGGTATTTATTATATTCATAATTATTATTATTCCCATTTACACAATTACAACATCAATTGACTTACAACTTTGTTACTGTTAAAATACATTATGTTAAATAACAGAGGGCGTTCCCTTAAACTTGTTAATATATATCATTAATAGATTAAAATAAAAATATCAGCATAGAAAAATAATCATAAAAAAATCCGAATAAAAAAAAATTCTAATCCATACTAATATTATAAATGCGAAAGTAACTCTGTCTGTCTGTCTGTCGGTCTGTCTGTCTGTCTGTCTGTCTGTCTGTCTGTCTGTCTGTCTGTCTGTCTGTGTCTGTCTGTTACGCTTTCCCGCTTAAACCTCTCAACCGATTTTGATGAAATTTGGCACAGACAATCTTTAGACCCTGAGAAAGAACATAGGCTACCTTTTATCCCGGAAAAATTTGATGTTCCCGAGGGAAATCTAAAAGCGCGATATAACCGAACTCCACGCGGGCGAAGCCGCGGGCGGAAAGCTAGTTGGAAATAAATTTGAAACCTCCTGTTTTAAATCAAAATAGTAGTCGTCATGTATAAGTAAATTGCGACGTTGCCGTCTTTCATGTTCGCGTGTACAGTGTGTTTCTTTTACATGTCAATTTAAAATTTTTATTGAATATTTTCATATTGGAAAAAATTTTAAAACATTTTGTTTTCGAATGGAAATATTTTTTTTAGCATGTATGTATGCTATACTATTTCGGGTTCACGGGAACGCCCTCTGTTAGTTAACATACTGTATACAAAAACAACAAAACTACTGCTAGTAATTCAAGATGACTCCTGCTCCCCGCCGTACAACACGTACTGTACGCCAGCAGCATGTGTTCCCGATGCCACACGTTGCTCGGTTGTATCATAGGAGGTGGACTTGCCACTGCGGACAATCACTTGCAGTCTTGTCTAAGAATGTTTGTTTTAATAAATTATTTGTTTAAGGGTAGATTTTTTAATTCTCTTACGTATTATAAATTTAAGATATTGTCTATTTTCCTATTATCACTGATATTAAAAACAATTTTATTTATACAATGGCGCGAAAATAGCGCAATGCGTACCGCAATGTTGTTTTGTTGTTATAATCCCACAAATGAAAGGCAAAGGCATACCCATACAGCCTAATAACATGCGATGTTTAGTCGTGACGCAAATACGCGCGCTTTTTGGCTTAATCATAATGTTGATTTTTTGATGCCATAGCACGGTTTACCCGTGTGAAAATGGTCATTGTAACACGACTTGGCAGGAATAAGTACTATTGAGATATGACTTATGATTATGTATGTATATCGTAGAAAAAGGGTTATTACAGGTCTGATATATACGGATGTATGTATATATGTTTGTTCCTATGGATATATGTTTGTTTGCGAGTACTGTATATACAATATGTTAAGAAAACCCTGTCCGACCCGTGAAGGTATTGTTAGGTATCGATAACTGATTCTACTAATGCCTACAAAACCTGGCTAAACTTAAAAAAAAATTCCCCCTAAAAAATAAATAACTTATATAAAATAAATAGGTAATTTCATGGCAACACAGGCACAGTTCATAACCTCAGTTGACCTCATGCATGTAGGTATAGGTAATTTATTCACGTTTATCGAGTCTCAAAAGAAATAATGATACTTAGGCAGCTCGTGAAAAGAACTTTTTTTTTTAAGTAGGAGGGTCGTCTGACTCTCCAAATGTATCATTTCATTCGATGAGCATAATGGCTGTGGCGGAGATGTTGTTCCATATTTCACTAATAACGATACAGGCCCAGCTGGCACCGTCGCACGAGATTAGCACGGACATGCACACAAATAAAAATCAAGTGGTGTCAAATCCGCGCTGGCCACAGTTGGTCCACCCTTACCAATCCACTGCTCGCCGAACTGATAATGGAGGTTCTCACGTACAGGACAAAGTTATGGTGACGCACCGTCATACTGGAACCACATTGACCACATTGACCACAATCACCTGATCACAAAACAGCAGTTGCTACCTTCCATCAGCATGTTACATTACTCTACATTAGAAAACGACATGATCACACAATACACGAATAGTCTTCACTAGAGCGATGTTTACGCGCAACTGATAATTTAAAGTAAAAATGATTTTTATTTTATAAAATTGTACCTACGGGGCTGGCCTCGCGGCATCCTTTGAGTAAATAGGGATGTGTAAGTAATCAAAATATTGATTTTCGATGCAAACAATTTACTTGTCTATTTTTGTTATCGATTTAGTATTGTAGTTTCTCATTCTCATTCTAGATTCAACATCGCATGGAATTGTTTAGAACTTTTACAAAACTTAAATTAGTTAGGTACACTGCTGTAAATGAAAATCATGCCAAATTTTTAATTTCAGTTTCTGTCTCAAAATCGATGATATTGACCGTTAAAATATTTGTAAAATTTTACTAAAATTGTGTTTCATAAGTCCTTCTAGTTTCTGTTTACTAATACTTGTGTTATAATAATGTTATTAGTAATTAATCGATAAACAAACAAAAGTACTTTTACCATTGGGTAATCTGTGTTTTTAACAAATCATTCAACCAGATACAAGTTTCGATTAATAGCGATAAAAAAAACGTTATTGCGCAAAAATTAGTGCATCACTAGTTATTTCTTTTACGTCGCCGACAAAGCTCACGCGCGACGCCGCCAAAGAAATAAATAATCTAACAAAACAATAAAAGGAAAGCCGACAATTATACCGCCTAAAATGGTGTTGTCATTTTTTTTAAAACACCAAATTTTGGGGAAGTTAGCATAAATTCGCGGGGAAAAAAGATAGTTTCAAAATTGATTAGTATTGTTACTATGATGATTATGCAAAATTTCAAATTTTATTTGGTCATGTGATTGCCTAACCTTTATTATCCTTATGGGTCGGACAGGGTTTTCTTTACATATTGTATATAAGTAAAGTACCTTCCCCTCCCGCAGCATAAGCGCAAGCACCACCATCCCGCGCCCCCCACCGCGCCCCCCTCGCCTCCCGCGGCCCACAGTGTGGAGTACACTCGACAAGTGTTGCAGAAGCAGCTCGCCGACAAGCTGGGGGAGGACACGGGGTGAGTACATACTCGTTTATATTCGGAATAGAACATTTGCACGACACATTGCACAAAGTATGCAAAATTAAATAAATCTGTCATGTTGTGCAGTTTACGGTTCTTACGTCACCATTTAATTGCACACACTTTAATTTTCTTCAACTTTAAATTCAAGGTCAACTCTGAAATTCATAATTACATACCGACCAACTTATTGACAATTCAAAAGATTGTTGATGAAAATGATTTTATTGAAATAAATGTTTTCACTTTTAATTTCATCTTTGTGTATGTTTGTTGAGTCCGTCATTACTGTACAGGTCGGCCCCGCGAGATTCACGTGAAGGAAATGTTGAGCACAAATATAGCGCCCACGTGGATGGAGGAAACACTGACGGAGGAAAGACAGACGGTGGCGAAGTAGTCGGTGGTAGCAGAGGTGGCGTGGAGTCTGTGCAGAATCTGTTGGATGACAGTATGGACCACTCTGCCGACCGGGAGGACTGGCCCATCGGTCAGTTGATATATTTCAATAACAGTTTAGAATTAGGCAAAGTAAATTGTAAACATGTTTAGTTGTGGTAGCCAAGTGCAAAAATACTGAATATTGAGTGGAGACACCCTCACACACACTGTGTACCGACTTCGACTTTGTTTCTTCTTCTTCTTCAACCTATAGAGGTCCACTGTTGGTCCAAGGCTTTCCATGTTGACCGTTTTGGTACTGCCCGCATCCATCTGCTTCTCGCGACCTTCACCAGGTCATCGGTCCACCTTGTTGGGGGCCTCCCTACGCTGCGTCTTCCAGTACGTGTCCGCCACTCCAGAACCTTACTGCCCCATCGGCCATCGGTTCTACGAGCAATGTGCCGCGCCCACTGCCACTTAATTTTAGCGACTCTACTTTGTTTGGGGCATTAATAATGTGTTTATATATTTGGTACCCACAAGCAAAGCGCGCCTAGTTTTGTGAAATAAAAGTACTATAGTGAACTGTACGATATCTGAACGTTACCTTATCTTCTCATATCAACTGTCAGCTTATTTCTGACTATGTTGTGGTAATACCAGTATTTTAGAAGAAGCAACACCTATCAAACTTCTACAACCCAGTTACTGGCTAATACGATACCACGACACCCATTAGGCTATCAAACTGTCTTGCTTGTGGCGACTACTTGGGGCTGTACCTGACCACTAATTTCTGTATTAAAACTCATAACATTTCCATTCAGGCGAGTCGCGGTTCCGTCGCAAGTCACAAGACCGAGCGCTGCCTCTCGACGACAACGAGCTCAGCTCACACTCGAGTGAGAAGGAACTTGTGAGTCAGGGACAGCGAGCGGGACCAGCGGTTGCGGCTCAGGGACAACGCAGCGGGACTCAGTCGTCCGTCGAGCGACCGAACGACGTCGACACTCAATATACTAAGCATAAAAAAGTAAGTGTTAGCTACCTTTACTTTATTCAAAATTAGATCTATTCAAAATTAAACAGTTTAAAAAATCCGCGTGCCGCTCGCGCCTTTGCCGGCCGCCTGCGACTTGAGTGTTTATCTGCCTAAACCGCGGAGTGAGTGGGCCGGAGCGGGGGACCATTATTTCGAACAAGCTTGCTACCCCGGTAGGCTTTCATTCTGTTTGAAGGTGGTGGAGCTGGCTATCCATGGACAATAAGGTCGATGTATCTTACAGATTCAGATAATGGCTGATGGGCGGCATAGTAGACATTATTTTTATTGAAGGGCTACCGTTTCTTGAGGAAGGCTTAGGTACCTATATCATTTGTCCACGTGCGAAACCGGGAGCTAGCTAATATAATATAAAGCTAGGAAGCTAGTATAATATAAATAAATATCTTCATTTATCCTTATTAAATTAAATCTGAACATAGTGTCCGAAAGATCTCGCCTTATGAAGTCTACGCTCCGGCCAGCACCCATCCAGATCCATAACTCCGAAGGTTTTCAGCTCGAGCTCCAAAATCGCTTCGAATGCCACCACAAAAGTGTGGTGGTACCCATTCTTTTTCAAAAAGGGTGACAACGCCCTTTTGCAAAACTACAGACCCGTCTCACTTCTGAGTCACGTCTATAAGTTGTTTTCGAGAGTCCTCACGAATCATCTCGTCTGCAGGTTTGAAGACTTCCAGCCTCCCAACAAGCCGGTTTCCGAAAGGGCTTCAGCACAGTAGACCACAAACATACGCTGCGGTAGGTTATACAGAAGGTCGAGGAGTATAACTTATCCCTTTGCTTGGCGTTTGTGGACTACAAAAAAGCCTTTGTCTTTTTTTTTTTTTTATATAAATTATAAACCAGAGCTTGACCGCAATCCCGCCTGATGATAAGCAGTGATGCGATCGTTGATTGTAAAGCGCGCTAGTTTATTAAGATCCTATTCACTCTAGCCTTGAAGACACTCAAATTGTAGTCCGACGGAAACACCGCCGCCGGCAAGTTGTTCCAATTCCTTGATGTACGCGGTATAAAGGAGGAGGCGAAATGCTTCGTCCGGATCGTAGTAGTGTTAACAACGTAAGGGTGGAAACTCGCCGTACGACGGGTCGTCCGATGGTGGAACGGAGATGGGGGAATTAAATCATGCAATTCCCTCGCACACTCCCCAAAATGCATCCTATAGAACACCGAAACGCTGGCTACTCTATGCCTGTGCTCTAGGCTTTGGAGACCGTCTCGAGTTAAATCAGGGTCACCAATTAGCCTCTTCGCACGCCTCTCCACTGAATCCAAAGTAGCCAGGTGACATTTCGCAGCACCAACCCAAATGTGGCTGCAGTACTCCACACACGAACGGACCTGTGCTTTGTACAACATTAGAAGCTGCCCCGGTGTGAAGTACCGCCGGACCTTCGCGATGACGCCAAGTTTTCTGGCAGCCACCTTGCTCTTGGACTCAATGAACCGCCCAAAGTTTAGGTTCGAGGAAATGTTAACTCCCAAAAGCTGAAGGCGGTCGGTGCACTCCAAGGATACATTCTGAAAAGTTTCGATCGAGACCTGGGCTATACTGCAGTCTCTCCAGCGGTACCAAGTAGACTATCGGTATATTGAAACGCTGAAGGGTTTGTACGAATACGCCACCATGTCAGTCCGAATACAGGACCAGACCTCGAAACCAATAATTCTGCACCGTGGTGTCAGATAGGGAGATGTTATCTACCCAAAACTGTTCACCGCTGCATTGGAGGATGTCTTTAAGGTTCTGGACTTGAAAGGACTGGGCATCAACATTAATGGCGAGTACATGACACACCTTCGGTTTGCTGATGATGTCGTAGTCATGGCTGAGACCGCAGAGGTCCTGAGTACAATGCTCGAAGACAACAGTAGAACCTCCGAGCGAGTCGGTCTTAAAATGAACATGGACAAGACGAAAGTCGTATCTAATGCCCATGTTGTACCGACTTCTATAAAGATTGGGGACTCTGTTCTCGAAGTTGTTGACAGTTACGTTACCTGGGACAAGCTATCCAGTTAGGAAGGTCCTACTTCGAGAAAGAGGTCAATCGTCGAATCCAACTCGGCCGGGCTGCTTTCGGGAAGCTACGTAGAATCTTTTCGTCCGAAATACCGCAGTGTCTCAAGACAAAAGTCTTCGACCAGTGTGTGTTGCCAGTGATGACTTATGGAATTGAGACGTGGTCTCTTAACAATGGGTCTTATAAGAAGGCTCAAAGTCACTCAAAGGGCAATGGAGAAGGCTATGCTTGGGGTTTCACAGCGCGATCGAATCAGCAATGAGGAGATCCGCAGAAGAACGAGAGTAACCGACATAGCCCGAAGAATTGCAACACTAAAGTGGCAGTGGGCTGGACACATTGCCCGTAGGACCGATGCCGATGGGGTCGACGGTTCTTGAGTGGCGCCCACGCACCGGAAAACGTAGCGTGGGTAGGCCCCCGACAAGGTGGCAGGACCGGTCGTCGTGGAGAACCTTGGGGGAGGCCTATGTCCAGCAGTGGACGTCTTCGTCTGAAATGATGATGATCCTTATTAAGATTCCTGTTCTACCATCTTAACTTCTATAATTAATTTATATCTTTCTAGCCGCGCCAACACCATTCCAAGTCTTCGGGCGAGGTGGCACCCGTGAAGGTTGTAATGAGGAGCAACCTGACCTTCAACCTCGGAGACGAGTTCTTCTCGTGGAAGAACAAACCCACCAACGACCTCGTGTGAGTACACCTACAACTACGTCATCACATCATTTAGGTTTCAACTTGTTATGTGAGCACTGGTTTGACGACTACGTTGTTTATATAACAATGGCGCCGATTCTGTTGTTCACAAACTAAAGTACTTTTAAGTTAACTGCATCTTTTTGTTTCCATTTCATTAACAAAAGGACAGAAGATAAAACGTCAGTTTAGACCTGTCAAATTAGTGCGCTCCTGACGTAAACTGGCGTATTTTTAGTCCCATGTTTATAATCGCGTCTAAACTGTCTACGGAGTATCTTAATTTGACAGGATTAAACTAAAATGTTATCTTCTATCCTTTTGTTAATGAAATGGAAACAAAAAGATTCACCTGACTTAAAATTAGTTTAGTTTGTGAACAACAGAATCTTCGCCATTGTTATTATTATTACTAGCAGCCGCCAGCGACTTCGTTCGCGTGGAATTAATTATGCTCCGCTCCTATTAGTCGCAGCGTGATGTTATATAGCCTAAAACCTTCCTGGATTAATGGGCTATCCAACGCAAGAAGAATTTTTCAAATCGAACCAGTAGTTTCCGAGATTAGCGCGAACAAACAAACAAATATACAAACAAACAAACTCTTGAGCTTTATATATTAGTATAGATATGTAAAATCATCGACAATAATTGAGATAAAGGAATGGCATTTTACATTTCGAACCCAAAAGTGGTTCCGGTCAGACAAAAGTATCTACTGTTTTATTGTGGGAAACAATCTACTAAGTATTGTTACATGCTAGGGGTACTAAAATGCCGGATAAAGGCTACTAAGTTTATTGGCAACAAAGGTACCGTCGATAGTAGGCAATCACAAGTAGAACGTGGCTGATACACAACAACACTACAGAAGTCGCTCGATGTAGTCCTCTAAGTTCTCGTTGCAGTTGTCGCTGTAGATGTTCTTGATTATCGCTTCTTACTTGTCGCTTGTTTCGCTTCGATAGTCAAATGCAGACTGACCTTCGCGCTGGTACCATTCCGCTTTTTTTTTGGCTAGCTAATCGAACATTCCAGATCTGTCGAGAAGTAATAATAATAGAGCTTAATTTCGAGTACGTTCAGCAGTTATCTATAGGCACTTCACAAGAGACGAGTTTCTAGTAATTTCGATGTCGACACTTCGTTGTCAATATTGATGAAACCTGTAATGTTCGATAGTACACCATAGGCCTAGCAATGCATTTTTATACCGTACCTCTACAATACTTAGGTCTCAAGATATAGGGCTCAAAAGTTATGTAAAACATGTCACGCAACATAGAACCTTATGCCATTGACATAAGGTGCGTACGTAATAGTATTTTTTTATTACAACGAAAGTCTAAAACTAACTCGTCGGCTGTTATTTGAGTTTCAAATGGCCAAAAATTATATTTTGATAACATGTTGCTCAGAACAAGTTGAGCTGGAGAAATTTCTCTGTAGTAATAAGTAAGTAAGTAAGTAAGTCATTTATTTTGCAAATATGGGTACAGTACATGGTGATAGAGTGATAATTGATAAGTTCAGCCATATTTTACCAATAGGCATGCAAAAATTATAATTTGAAGCTAACAATACTGGAAATTTATATTTAGACTGCTGAACAAATTAAATAATTTGATGTCATAACTTGATAAAAATTACATAATAATGTTACAATATGCCGAAACCAATTATTAACAAGCACGTTACATAAACAATTATTATTGAAAACACAATTTAGAGTCCTTAACAATAAACATGTCATAGAATACAATTTTAAATATGATGTCGAAGAAGTGTAAAAGAAGAATATATATACATATCAAGCATTATATACGAGGAATGTCTAATATAATGTTTAAGGGGAAAAAAATCAATTACAATAAAAAATAATAATAATAATTAGTATACATCATGATTAGAAAATGTCAGATATAATAATAATAAAAAATAAATGTCAACTGTAATGAAAATGTCAAATAATATGTAAAAAAAAAACCCAATTAAATAAAATAGTAACAACAATAAAAAAAACATTTTTATATATTCCGATCTCATAACATCTTTTCAAAATTTTTCTCAGTAAGGAATTCGCTGACAGTATAGTATGCTTTATGCGTTAGAAAACTTCGAAGCCTGTTTTTAAACAATGATAACGGTAATTCTTTCCATTGCCTAGGTAATTTATTGTAGATAGCCGGAGCCATGCAGTAGACACTTTTCCGCATTAGTGCCGTTTTGGCGGGGTGGGAACATAGTACATTATTGTCACGTCTGTTACGTGGTACTACATCGGCCAAACGTTTAAAACGATCTGGGTTGGACTTCACAAACATAGCTACTTCCATTATGTACAAACTAGGTAATGTTAATATTTTATGCTCTTTAAAGTATGGCATGCAACTATCAGTGGATTTAAGCATAAACATCGCGCGTAAACACCTCTTCTGTGCTTTAAAAACTGTTTCCCTTTCGGTTGAATTTCCCCAGAATATTATACCGTAGCGTAAGTGGGATTCTACTATGCCATAATAGGCAGTAAGAAGTGCATCTATATCAATTATTGGGGATAGTGAATGTAGAGCGTACGCGGACTTACTAATTCTCTTACATAAAGTATCAGAATGTGCTTTCCAATTTAAGTTTTTATCTATTACGAGTCCTAAAAATTTTGTAGTGTCTACTTCTTCTACGACTTCATTGTTGTAATGTATATTAGGGCGCGTGCTGGGAATCCGCTGACTGAAATGTACAGCTTTTGTCTTTTTTAAATTTATTTTTAAATTGTTTGCCTCTAACCAATTTACAACACTCTTTAAACACTTATTAATGTCCGATTCATACGTTATCAGATTTTCACATGGTATTGTCATAGTGCTGTCGTCTGCAAATAGTGTTATTGGGTGTTCAACCCATTTAGGTAGGTCATTAATGTACAGGATAAATATGAAGGGACCTAGTACGCTCCCCTGCGGTACTCCATACTTAACTTTACGCTCTGAGGATCGATATATCTCTTCGCGCTTGCTAGCTAGATTAATTTGGCAAATTTCAGTTATTTGTTTTCGGTCTTTAAGATAAGTCTCAATAAGTCTAAGTATATTACCTCTAATACCGTAAGCTTCAAGCTTACTTATGAGAGTAGGATAATCTACGTGGTCAAAGGCCTGTGTCATATCACAAAATAAGCCACATATAGGTATTCGATTATTGACATTCTCAATTACATTATACATAAAGTCAAATATAGCCATATTAATAGTCCTATGTTGTCTAAACCCTTTCTGTTCGTCACACAGAATGTTATTCTTTTCAATAAATTTGTATAATTCATTATAAATGTACTTCTCAAATATTTTGGATATCACAGGTATGAGTGCGATTGGTCGGTAATATTCCATTAGTTCTCTGTTCTCTTTCTTATATATCGGCTTTATTATTGAGGTTTTTAAGGCATCCGGGAAGATACCTGTGCTGATACTAAGGTTAATTATATGACTTAGATGATCAGATATTTCCAAAGATACGTGTTTGAGTATTTTCGTACTAACGCCGTCATATCCTACACTATTTGTGTTATTCAAAGACATTATTATTCTATGTATTTCAGCAGGTACACTAGGCAGCATGAATATTGAGTTAGGGCTCGTGTTAATCTTAGTGTAGTTCGACCGGATGTCTATCTGTTTTGGTAGAATTTTATCAACAAAGTAGTTGTTGAACGCTTCAGCAATATTTTTGGGATTTGAGACAATATGATTTCCAACCTTAATTTTATTAATTATTTGTTTGGGTAAATTATGCTTTGCGCAATTAATAATTTGCCACGTAGTTTTTGATTTATTTTTAGATAGTTTAATATTTTGAGTATTTTGTGCCTTTTGTGTCAGTTGAATAATTTTTTTGTGCAATTTTGAATATTGAGAGAATTTATTTTTACTATCTTTATTTAAGTTTAACCTCATCTGCCACAAAAGCTTTCTTTTGTTTCGGCTACATAGTTTAATACCTCTCGACAGCCACTTAGGTTTTTTAATAACATCAATTTTGATTAATTTAATAGGAAAACACAAATTATACAAGAGCTTGAAAGAGTCAATGAAGTTGTTATAAGCTATGTTCGGGTCGTCCGTTTCGTAAATTTCAGAAAAGGAAAGGTTTTTAATATAGTCTCTAAACTTGGCTATGTTTTCCATACTGTAATCCCTTTTAGCCGCATACCAGTAGTTTATTACACATTTTGTTTGAACAGGACAGTGAAGGAGCTGTGATGTATGATCGGACAACGCAAATTCAAGTACTTCAGTTTTACAAGATTTACTAAAATTATGCGCAAAATTGTCTATGCAAGTGTTGCTTGCCATGCGGGTAGGCTGCCTTAATGCCAATTTCAAGTTATATCTCATTAACAGATATTCAAATGCATTTGTGTGGTTATTTTGTTTAAGAATATCTATGTTAAAATCTCCGGCAACAATAATGTTTCTATAACGTGCTCGTGATATTTCTTGCAATATAGTTTCAAGTTTGTCTAGGCAATAGTTAAGATTATTTATATTTGGTACTCTATAAATACATATTACGATTATCTTGTAATGCGTTAGCTCAATAGCACAGCATTCAAATATGCCTGAACAAGAATAATTAGAAATTTTAGGTAATTCCTTCCATTGTAAGCCATTTCTAGTTAGAATGCAAGCCCCTCCCCTTTTTCTTTCATTTCTACAGAAACAGGCAGCTAAAGAATAGTTTGGAAGATGCAACTGGTTTTGGTATCCATCCATAATAAAGTGCTCTGTGATGCACAAGACATCCACTTCTATATTTTTGTCAGCGAGTTCATCTAAACACACAGTGAGAATATTAGCTTTTGCTATTAGGCCTGCAATATTCTGATGCAGGATTTTGAAATATTTATTACAGAAAAAGCTGTTCACCTACTTGATCACTATTGTATTTAGGTGGGAGTTGGGATGTCCCATTGGGTTCAAGGATTTGGATGTCGTCGCTATCAATAGTTTGATATTGATCGTAGTCAATAAATATTTTTGATCGGATCTGGGAGAAGATTTCTCTCCAGCCGTATTTGTTAATTTTTCCTGTGTTAGAGGAAAACATGTCAAGAGTCAGGCTATGATTGCTGTCAAAAAAGTATGCGTAATAAAATATATATTTCTTCCATTACAGTAACGATTTCATCAGCGATCTGGCCGTCCCAACTAACAGCAGCAACGAGGCAGCTCCCCAACGCGACAGTTCGCGTGCACAACGCAACCCGTTCTCTCCCGACTCGCCCACCCCGCCGCTGGCACAGAGCTCGCAGCACTCTCAGTCCAGCCAGCACAGCTCCACACATTCTGAAAGCTCTTCTGACAGTAGTGGAGATTGAACGACCCACACCTATTAACATTTTACGAGATAGTGCAAAAGAAATTCTCGAACGTAGAAGCGTTAGGTCGTATGTATAGGTCGTCGAACTGTCGACGTTAGAAGCAATAATTAGGTCGTATGTATAGGATACGACCTAATTATTGCTTCTAAAGTCGACAGTTGGCTTGAGTTCAATTTCTATGTTTATGCTCGGACTGTGTGTAATATTTTTATTTTGTGAATATGGAAATGTGGAAAGTAAATTCTGTTAACTTATTGTCTTTTTCAAACTGAACGATTGTAACACGGCAAATGGATGTAGTGTGTTAGTTTGATTGAAAACTACAAAAAAAATGCATAATATCTAAAACTAAAGCCTCCTACAAAGATATCTGCATATTTAGGCATTTAATAATATATTTTTATATTTAAGATAGATAAAATACAATGTCAAATTAAACTAGCTACCGAAATGACACGGATGTGCCGGAGTCGGTGTATGATCATATGTACATATGTAGCAGTTAATAACCCGCACCATGTCGACGCTCAGAACCATTTGTGGTGCAATTATCAGCAATTACATAAGTCGCTCGTGAATTTGAGTTATCATCATAGCATTCTCATGGCCAATTGCTTATGTTGTAGGTTTACATAATCAATCTGAAATAAAATAGTTTGTTATTGTCTATGACCTGTCAGGCAAGATGACATCTCTAATGTATAGTTTGTTTACTTTGAAAAATTATTGAGTTTCAAATAAATAATATGCGCAACACGAAAGGAATAATGTAAGGCTAAGGTGAAATGCTACGCTGGCAAGATACACGAGCGTGTGTGATCACCGCTCGGTCGATGTTCACCGCGCACAGATGAAAAGCAGCACATGAAGTGAGGGTTTGCTCGTAACTGCTATATGGCGTTCCAGTGTGAGGATAAAATAAATAATTTCTTTATACTCACCACATCTACATCTGTGAAGTTTCGCTAGCTAATTCAATTTGACTTTTTTATTATGTGTGAAACGTATAATGTATGTTATATTTAATTAGTATATTCGGGTGCTGAGTAGATTCCGATGTTTGTAATAATAAGCTACATTTATATTAAGTACTGACGAGTCCGTCCATTGTCGATGTTGAGAGCATTTTATTATTGTTATAAGTTTAGAGACGCTAGGATTTATAATACGAGGTACTTGTTATTGTGGAGAGTAACAATGATGTTAGACATATCAGTACAACACGTCAAAGAAAAAACCTTTATTTGCAGTAAACATGACGCAAAAGTTTATAAAAACACAAAAATTAAGACATAGTTGAGAGAAACATGCGTCACATCCACGTAAAACGGCTGTCGCTCAACATTATGCTGCGACTCTATGCAAAACAGAGCGCAGCGCTGGTTTTCAGCGACATTCGGCAACGAGGTAAAGACTTCACCCGGTGTAACAAACAATTAAAAGTGGCATCGAGACGGTAGTACAGTACAAATACAAAACATATAAAAGTTAATCCAATTGTAAATGGTGAGAGAACAGTTTCAATAAACACAAACAGGAATATACAAAATAAAAACAGAATATATAAAAACTACGAGAATATCATCCTCAAAAATGACATACGTTTCATATAGTGGCAGTATTAAGAAGCGTCCGGTTCCGGTGGCGCGTGGCGTTTCGTAATGCGTATCGTCCGCGACATTTGTGTCGATTTACCATTAGAGTTTCCCGCGACTCCGTCCGCGTGGATTTCCGTTTACAGCGCGCGGTGGTTCCCGTAAATTAAAAAGAGCTCTGTTGATATAAAATAAGCGCCTGTTAAAATAATGGGAGCAGTATGTAGTACGTCCGCGTAAGCTCCCGTTTTCGCAACATTTTTTTTGTTATCTCCCTGCTCCTATTGGTCAAAGCGGGATGTTATATAGCCTATGTCCTTTCTCATACTCTAGACTATCTGTGTACCAAATTTCATTACAATCGGTTCAGTAGTTTTGACGTGAAAGCCGGACAGACAGGCAGAGACGGTTTTGTCGCCCGTGTGTGATGACTCGAACTAGGATTTAGCCTTAGATGTTATTTGAGATTCAACACATAGCTAAGTCGTTCGTTTAACCGTTGTTGTCTGGTGTCGTACGGACGACAGCAGGTCAAGCTACCCCAAACTGTCAGATATTCCCAATCAACCTTGAGCCTTAATGCTTTAGAGATAAAGTGGTAAATCTAATAAGGAAATCTGACAGATTGTAGTAGCTTGATGTACTGTCGTCTGTACAATATTACTAGGTAGGGGTCTGTAGGTGTTCATTTATGTTGCTCAATCACATAGCATAATAAAATGTTAATATAAGTAAGTTATATATAAAAGAGTCCGTCCTCTTCTGTCGTCACGTTCTATCATTGTATGTAGAACACTTAAATAATATTAATAAATGATGAGTACGCTCGGGTTCTGAAATGTCAATCAAAATAATAGCAAACTGATCAGACAAAGCAACTATAATGTTGCATCAACTTATGGTATTCCACAGACAATTATTAGACTAGACCGTGAAAATCAGGGTATAATTAAGGTTTTCAAACCTATGGTCAACTACAGGCTGACTGACCCGCGAACTATGTCACCTTTCAGAAAACGGTCTTTCAACTGTAAAATTGACATTATTTTATTTTTGGTCACTATTGCATATTTTTTTTAAATTATTTATTTATTTTAACACCTGCAACAATAATTGACAATATTTTAAAAAAGGATTGTGTTGTACCAGACTGGTATTTGTCGTAATTTCAATAATGTTCACAATCTGTCAAATATAATATTAATAAGCACGGGGGGCCAAATGATTGTTAATTATTATATGCACATAGTAACAAGTTGTAAATTTAAAGTTATATATTTAGTTATTAACTACTCGAAACGTTCCTGTTTGTTTACTTTTAGCTTTCTTGCTGTGTTGTGCATGATTTGTCAAAAATATGATAATAAACTAACACTCGGCTTCTAAATTAAGAATTTGTGCTGAGTTTGAAGTATAACTGAAGGTGAATTTAGCTCACAAGATTGTAAAGTGCTTATTTTATTTGAAAATAATCTAGAAATTGGTGAAATATCTACAACGGCACCCATATCATGGTAGATTTAAAATCAGAGCACATTCTCGTAAAAGTACTAATATAGTAAATTAATACAAAATGCTCCTTCAATAAAAGAAAATAATTTTATTTCCAGTTAATTCTGGTTAGTCATTTTTAGTTATGAGATTTCCATACGTTGTAACATTTTAGTTTGTATGATAATTTTATTTAAAAGAGTGAGTTTATTGTCAGCTCTTGTCGATAGAAAGCTACGTTTTAGAGTGGGCGAGATGAAGGCTACCTTCATTTTTCTAACTGATGACTGAGATTCATCATAGCTCTATATTTGTCTGAAGCATAAGTTGGCAAGACATTTTGCGGAGGGGGAAGTTAGCGCACAATTGGATATATTTTTGGATGCGCGAACTTCCCCCCACTCGTTCAACTTTAGCCGACCGACGTGCCGCACGGTGTAACAGGTTATTATTATTATTTGTGTGACAAATGTTTATCTAGCATGTTTATTATAAGTTTTTGTTCTATACTTTTAAGAAGCAATGTTTTATGTGTTTTATGGTCGTATTCTCACACGCAACTCAGTTTCAAGTCCTACTCAAAAGGGTGGGAGGAGGAGGGTCCTTTAGGTCTTCAGTTACGTTTGAGAATGCCCAAGTTATTTAGTTAACGCTCTACATACAAGTTTGTAAATATTTGTAAGTAATAAATACGAATGTTTGTTTCTCGGTACAGCGAGTTTATTTGTTTTTTATTTATCCCAGATATTTTATGTGCTCCTCCAGGCGTGGTCCCAGAAGGGAAACGTTATAAAGTACTAACTGAATATTTTACTTAAACCACCGAAAACCCTATGAGCATGTAGGTACAAAAATTAAGAACCTAGAAAAAGGCAGCCAGGGAGACTGTCTGCCGACAAGTAAACTCAAACATGAAATTATTTGATCAAATCAATTCAACTGTAGTATCATAAATTAAAAAAATAGTTTAGTTTATTAATTTACATGTATCGGCTTTCCGAACAACAAGTGCAACTCGGTATACTTGTAGTTACATTAGCACGTCGGAGACTCGAACCTATACCTAACATTCACGCTTGCTAGAAATCAGTAAATGCGATGGAAGTTTTTACTTCAAAAAATCGGTTGTAAAATAAATCACTACCAATTATAAAACAAAGTCTCTTTCCCTATGTCCCTTTGTATGATTAAATCTTTAAAACTACGCAACGGATTTTGATGTAGTTTCTTTTAATAGGCAGGTTTATATGTATAATAACATCCATTAAACTGTGGAGAAATACTATTATTCTTGAGGTTTCTAATGTGATGTCGTAAATAATTTCATTTTTAACGCGTTTTCACTGTAACTCTGGCTGAACCCGACGAGATTCACCATAATAATGTACTAAATATTGTACACATTGAACCTTTACAGCAAATGACTTAAATTAATATTTTCGAAGATATTACACTTTTAAAAATTGCGAGGCGGGAGCAGCGGGCCGCTATGTTTTTTATACAACGTTCACAGTTTTTCTGTAGTGTATATTTTAGTATCAACATTGCACCCGTGCGCCGGGGCGGGTCGCTAGTTGTATGTATGTACTGACGACAGCAGGTCATGCTACTCTAAACTGTTAAATATTCCCAATCAATCTTGAGCCTTAGTACTTTAGCGATAAAGTTGCAAATGTAATAAAGAAATATGACAGGTTGTAATACGTTGACGTCCTGGACAAACACTACAAGACGAATCAAAGTTATTTTATGTGGATAAATTCCGTGCTCATCTGTCTACTTTTTGAAGAAATGTCGGTGCAGTGGCTGTTAGCAATGATACTTGCATTACAAACACCTTATGTTTCATGTGCTTGTGTAGTTTGTAAGACGAAGTAGCCGGGGATGGGTGACCCCAAGAATACAATGCCATGCCCATGTCGCCGTACGAAACCGTCATAGAACCAGGATTAATTGAAACACGATTAATTGAATTGAATCATGATTATTTTATTTCAATAAATTTAACAAGAGTACAATGTGCACTCGTACATACAAGACACGACACTGTGGGATCCAATTAAATTAGCTAGCAGTACTTCACGAAACATTGTAAAACCTAATTTTTTTTTTTTTTACATATTATAAACCAGCGCTTGACCGCAATCCTGCCTGATGGTAAGCAGTGACGCAATCGCACTAGTTTATTAAGAGCCTATTCACTCTAGCCTTGAAGACACTCAAATTGTAGTCCGACGGAAACACCGCTGGAATATACTTAAGTAAACCACAGTAATCCTAAGAGTGGCAGTAACGTGACTTTCATTACTTTTTTCATTTTTGTAATAGATATATTGGCACATCATTGGGGCTGGGTAAACATTGCGATTAAACCTGGACTTATATGTAGATTATAATCTAAGTCTGGGTGTGCCGATCCGTCTTGAGCTATTGATGATGATCATTCGGAAGGCCTATTCTCATGCAGAAAAGAAACCAGTCTTTTAGAAGAGGTCTTCGGGCTTCTTCGACCGTGAAGTTTTGCTAAGTAATTTAATTTGACCTTATGTTTTTTTTATACACAATATATATATTAATTAATAATAACACTCATATATTTAACAAAAATCATTAATTTAGTAAACACAAGGAGTGGGAATGTACTTACACTAGTTTAGGTCAACATTTTACATATTATAGGAACAACAAATGAGATCTCCCACGAACTACGAGAGTCAGTGTCGCAGTGCGTGCCTCGAGAGAAACAATCAAAATTATGAGATTGTTATTTGGTATTTTCAATCTTAAATCATCATCATCATGTCAGCGACAGGTAATCCGCTGCTGGACATAGTCCTCCCCAAGATTTCCAAACAGACCGGTTGGACGCGGCGTGGGTCCAACGCTTCCCTGTGATTTTGGTCAGATCATCCGACCAGCTAGTCGGTGGGTGTCAGACGCGGCGCTTGCCGGTACGTGGTCTTCATTCAAGAGCCTTCCTGCCCCATCGGCCATCGACTCTACGTGCTATGTGTACAATCTTAAATAGCCAATTGTTATTAGAGATTTATAACATGTAAATAGACAGACGATAAATATTATTTCATCTGCTGTCAAATTAGTCCGCGCCTTAAATTGACATATTGTTATCGCCATGTTTATAATAACGTCTAAACTGTCTATGGAATATCTTTTTTTTTATAATTATAAACTAGCGCTAGCTAGCAGTGACGCAATCGTTGATGGTAAAGCGCGCTAGTTTATTAAGCCCATTCACTCAAAAAATCTTAGTGAATAGGAAGAAAGACGGCAGTTGAGCGAGGTGATGCAATGTTAAACTCAACAACACGACCAACGATGCTGCGCCAGAGGGAGATTGATGTGGAGACCCTCCACGACCAAACTCCCGACACAACAACATTTGACGCATCGTATCCGGCACACATCGCAACACAACTGCTCAGACCCGTCCTCCGTACGGCTTCACCAGACATCATGCCGGAACACGACGAATCGCTTGGCGGCAAGACTTTGTCTGGTGGATAGTAACTTCTGCCGGCAGCCGATGTTATGGCCTACCACCGAGAAAATTTGACAAAACTAATATTTTATCTTCTGTCCTTTTCTTTACAAAGAAGAAGATGCTCTATTTTTTATAATTTGTTTAATTAGTGGACAAGAGACGGGAGCTAATGATAGGTGTCAAGAAAGCGTTCTCTCGACGGACGCACGGTGACATACAAACAGTCGTATGTAATATATTTTTATTCAATAAAAAAATAAAGTAATAACACACTTCTTTTATGAAAAATAAGTAAATAACAGTTTTGTTTTTAGTTATATCTTAAACAATTTTAATTTAATGTTTATATAAAAAAAAATTGCTTTCTCTGAAGAAACCCGGAATCACTCAGAAAGATCAAACTAGTTTCCAATTCCAAAATGTGGGTTTCTATCTATGGAGAAGAATGGGTAAGAAATTCCACGGGCACTCTTTTAAATATATAACAATCTAAAGTAATTAATAAATAGCCAATATTAACAAACAAATTATATTCATTATTAAATAGGCACTTCGGCACAATTAGTAATTTCTCTGTATCTTTTCACAAGAGATTTACATTTTCTGAAGAGAATCTCTCAGATTTTTTTTACTATATGTGTAAAAAATATTTTGTAATTAAATATTTTGAGATAGTTTCATGATTTAAAGATTGTTTGTGGAGTTCTTTCCGTTCTATTATATAGATAATAACTAAGAAGAATGTCCGCTTTGAAATGGGCAATTAGTTTAATCTTTTTGACTGACCGACCCTTTGACAATTCAAACGTGCTGTTTGGAATATAGCATTTATTTCAGTATTTAGTAGATATTCTGTTATTATATTGTTAGATGCTTGAGTTTGTTCTTACAATCTATAAGGCCTGCCCATGCCTATGCCGATGACTCTTTGTGTCTGACGCAGACGGCCGCGACCACGTCCGGCGTCCGGCGCGGACGGCACACCGGACAGCACGTCGGACAACACGCCGGACGCCGCGTGTGAGCCGGACACTACGACGTCCGGACGGAACGGGTCTGTGTCGCGTGTCGGGTAGTCCTCGTAGGGGATGGGGGGGTTTACGTGGGAGTGGGAGTACTGTGGGCGAAACAGTTTCATTAGAAAACAAAAATGTTGATTCTACACAAAGAAGATGCACATGTATGTGTGTGTGTGACCACAACTGACCGGTGTCTTCCGTAGCGCCTGCTCCCCGAGCAGCTGTACGTATGTGTGTGTGTGTGTGACCACAACTGACCGGTGTCTTCCGTAGCGCCTGCTCCCCGAGCAGCTGTACAAATGTGTGTGTGTGTGTGACCACAACTGACCGGTGTCTTCCGTAGCGCCTGCTCCCCGAGCAGCTGTACGTATGTGCGTGTGTGTGTGTGACCACCACTGACTGGTGTCTTCCGTAGCGCCTGCTCCCCGAGCAGCTGTACGTATGTGTGTGTGTGTGTGTGACCACAACTGACCGGTGTCTTCCGTAGCGCCTGCTCCCCCGAGCAGCTGTACGTATGTGTGTGTGTGTGTGACCACAACTGACCGGTGTCTTCCAGGCGCCTGCTCCCCGAGCAGCTGTACGTATGTGTGTGTGTGTGTGTGACCACAACTGACCGGTGTCTTCCGTAGCGCCTGCTCCCCGAGCAGCTGTACGTATGTGTGTGTGTGTGTGTGACCACCACTGACCGGTGTCTTCCGTAGCGCCTGCTCCCCGAGCACCTGTACGTATGTGTGTGTGTGTGTGACCCCAACTGACCGGTGTCTTCCGTAGCGCCTGCTCCCCGAGCAGCTGTACGTATGTGTGTGTGTGTGTGACCACAACTGACCGGTGTCTTCCGTAGCGCCTGCTCCCCGAGCAGCTGTACGTATGTGTGTGTGTGTGTGTGACCACAACTGACCGGTGTCTTCCGTAGCGCCTGCTCCCCGAGCAGCTGTACGTATGTGTGTGTGTGTGTGACCACCACTGACCGGTGTCTTCCGTAGCGCCTGCTCCCCGAGCAGCTGTACGTGTGTGTGTGTGTGACCACCACTGACCGGTGTCTTCCGTAGCGCCTGCTTCCCGAGCAGCTGTACGTATGTGTGTGTGTGATCACCACTGACCGGTGTCTTCCGTAGCGCCTGCTCCCCGAGCAGCTGTACGAGTGCGCTGTGATGTCGCCGCACGGCGCGCGCTAACTGTCGCTCGGACAACATGTACAGCAAGCCGTCGCACGTGCACGGACAATCTACTATACAAAAAACAAATATATACAGATGTGATGTATATACAATTAAATGTGACACACAGCTTAATGTAGCACCTCAAGGTGTTCCCACTCTATCCCGAGTGGCGACTAGACGTGCCCCTTGAGCTGTGTGTACTTACTGATAATTTGGTGGTTTTACTTAAATAAATAAATAAATAAAATGTTTATTCAGCAACTTAAATAACTTATGCTAGTTACATTTAGGAGCATCCTTTTAAACAATTAATTTGCTTGTGTTAGGATGCTCCGCTCTCCGTAAGTTATACAAAAACATAAAAGTTATTTTAGAAAACAAAATATATAGAAAACCAAAAAGAAATGCAGGGAAAAAAAAAATACAAATTGGATTAATACTTCGCACGCTGGAGTGTGATACGGTTTGATGTGAGGGTGTGTTTGTGAGAGCGAAAGTGTGGGAGTATGTGCATGTGTTTATGATGAGAATCAAACTGTGGAAGTGTGTATATGGATGTCTAAGGAGAGTGGTAATGTTGGAGGAGCAAACAGATTATTAGATTTGAGTGACCATGGTAAAACCTCAAACCTCAAAGCCCCTTAGTAAGCCCGTTAGTTTTTGTTTATACGAAATCTGAATACAGTTTGTTCAGAATAAGCAACTGAATCGACTCCAATCATTTTTACACCATGTTATATTTTTACACCATGTTATATTTTTACACCATGTTATATTTTTACACCTTGTTATTCCCAAACACATTTAGAACTTGTTGCAGTGTCGGTAGATAGTACAGAGAGGATCTAGTTAGAGAGCTAAATTTAAATGTAAACGATGTTTGTATGTACCATCATATATTGTCGACACCAACCTCTGGAGCTGCTTATAAATAAATTAAGTTTGTATTATTACGTTTTGCGGTATAAAGTAGGTTTTTTATTGTTGTGTTTTGCTAATATTATTAATTATAAGGTCTGATGGGACTGGCATGTGCAATAATTGTATAAAAGTCCCTAAAAATAAATAAAGAAAAAAATAAATAAATAAACTATTTACATTAGTACAAAGTAGGATTATTACTTTTATGAAAATCATTTATATAGAAAAAGTTGTTAACATCTGTCTTTTAGGCGTTGCCTAGGCGTTGCCTACTCGTTGCCTAGCAACGGTTTGTTTACCTCTATTCTTTATCGAATTTGGCTCAACTATAGATTCTTTACTTTATAAAACTGAACACGTGATTGAGGAATGACGTTGTATATTTTTGAATAGTAGGTACTAACGATAGACATGTAAAAAAAGAGAAATGACAAATAGGTGTGTCTGTGTCGTCGCAGCATGTACAAAATGACCACGCACTAGGCAAATGGCTGTCTTTGCAAACTAGTGCACTGGCGACCGTGATCGTGGAAAAATATTAAAATACCGTGTTGTTCAGTGGTTCTTCAGTTTATCAACGGTTTTATCTAGTTAAAGGATCACACAAGACTACATTTATCCGATTGAAAAGCCCCCGAGAAGATATAATATGAAGTTAAGTATATATTATTTATAATACATGTATAAAATAGTTAATTACCAGGAGTGACACTCAGGTCGATCTCTGACGAGTGCGACGTCTCGTGCGCGCCGCGCATGAAGTCGGCGATCTCGTCCACCGTCTGCATTATAATGTACAAGTTATTGTCATAATGTTCCCACCAGAAATAAGGACAAAATGCGAGCCCCTTTACACCGACTTCAAAAGGTTCATAACTCTTTTGTTGGGCTTGGTATAACTTTATATAACAAGATACCCTCCGCTTTGCTAAACTTGTCTTCTTCTTCTTCAGCCTATGGAGGTCCACTGCTGGGCAAAGGCCTCCCCCAAGGCTTTCCACGATGGCCGGTCGTGTGCTGGCCGTACCCATCGACTTCCCGCGACCTTCACCAGATCATCGATCCACCTTGTTGGGGGCCTCCCTACGGTGCGTGTTCCGGTACGTGGCCGGCACTCCAGAACCTTACTGCCCCATCAACCATCGGTTCTACGAGCAATGTGCCCCGCCCACCGGAAGAGCTATGTCGGTGACTTTGGTTCTTCTGCGGATCTTACTTGAACTTGCCTTAAAATACATTTAAAGCACAAATCAAATCCAAGCTTTGTTCAAAGGCATATTATTTCGTAAATGAATATTTAAATGATAAGAATAGCTGGTCGCTCTGATTAACTCAGGACAATGTTTGTGTTCTTTCTCCGGAATTAGCTTACTGACACGTTATATGAGTTCATATAATCGTTTTTTTACATGATTTTTATTAGCTTCACTTGTATGTTTGCTTGCTTGCTTGTTTGTTTGTCCGTCTCTAACTCTTTAGACTACGAGTGAGCAGCTCATTACCTGTAAAATGTCCCACCGTTTTCAATACGTTCGTTAGTTCGTTTTTTTTTTTAAAGAATATCGTACTAAAAAGTTGAAAATAAATTTAGTTTAAAAAACATGCTTTTAAAGAATATCAAACTAAAAAGATTAAAATAATTTTTAAAAAAGCGTGGGTCTAAGCGCCTCCCGCTTTTTTTTAAATTATATTTAACTTTTTAGTTTGGTATTCTTTAAAAGCATGTTTTTTTAGTTTTTAAACTATATTTATTACAATGCATAAATATGTGGGCTGTCACGCCCTTTATAGCTGGGGCTTTTTTAGGTAATAAGTTTTTATATAATTACATTTCCATTATACTGATGTTTCTTTTTTTTTTTTTTTTTGCTGGTATTTTGGCGTGGCTAGCTGGCATATGATAGATAATTTCATTGTTGTTGCGTTTTCTTGTGTTCATTACTGTAGCTACATAGTATTGTATAAAGACATGGTTTTTTTTTAATTAACGTCCAGACAGCTGTGCTGCTGGGGAATTTGTTCTGCTACTTCTTCTTCCCAGTGAAAGCACTAGGAAGTGGCGAAGGGCGGGCGTTTTGGGGGAGTTAGGGTTGGGACGCCTGGGATCCTGGGGCCTAAGGCAAGAGATCAAAAGGTTGTGGTCGGTTTCAAGACCCGGGGACAGGGTCTCTGAAAGGATCAGGAAGACGGGTAACCTGGTGGTAAAGTAGGTTCAAAACAAGGACCCTCTAGTTATCATCAGAGATGTCCACTCCTGCCATTCCGACGCTGATTTGACTCAGGCCTTGCAGCGGCAAAACACACACTTGATCGGAGACGTGCCCGCGGATAGTATGAGCTTGGGGGTGAAGTACCGTCGTAAGATCAGGAACCCCCATACTTGCCACATCGTCCTGCAGGTGTCCCCAATCGTGTGGCAGAGACTAACTCTGGCGGGTCGTGTTTATATCGACCTCCAGAGAGTGCGCGTCGAAGACCAATCGCCATTGGTACAATGTACCCGTTGCTTAGGGTATGGGCACGGTAGGCGCTTCTGCAGAGAGCCAGTCGATTTATGCAGCCACTGTGGCGACCCACATCTCAGATCGGACTGCCCAGATACAAAGATCGGCGAGGAAGCAGTGTGCGTGAATTGTACCAGAGCCAAAATTCCAAATCCTGACCACAATGCATTCAGTAGCGAATGTCCGGTGCGAAGAAAGTGGGATGCACTAGCCCGAACCTCTGTAGCATACTGCTAAGGTGGTACCTGCGGCCCCCACCGAGTACAAAGTAATCCAGGCCAACCTGCAACGAAGCGCACAAGCGCAAAGTCGCCGTGGCGCTGCTCCAGGAGTCGTACGTGGGGGGGGTGGGAAGGATGAAGGGTTAGCGGGGCGTGAGGGTCTTCCAGAGCTCTGAGGGAGGAGAAAGTACTGTAAAGGAGGCAATAGCCGTCTTTGAAAAATACCTAGATGTCTTACAGTACCCGCAACTCACCACAAACAATATCGTTGTGGTGGGAGTCCGAACCAGAGCCTGGACGATCACGCTGGTATCCTTCTACCTCGAGCCGGACAAACCCATGGAGCCATACCTGGAGTGTGACAGTGCGGTACGCCTGGGAGGAGGAGAACAGAAGGCAAACCAGCAAAGGATGCGTCCAGGGATCCACAGGACCCATTTTTTGGAACCTGCTGCTTGATCCGCTCCTAAAACAGCTGGAAAGGAGGTTTCTAAAAGAGCTGGACGGAGGATTACTGCCAAGCATTTGCTGACGATGTGGACCTGGTATTTGATAGGAATACAGCCCAATAAATCAAGGAACAAGGCAATGCCGCTCTCGAACATGTTCGGCGTGGGGTGTCAGAAATCGGCTAAAATTCGCGCCGCACAAAACCTGTGCGATGGTGCTTACGCGGAAGCTGAAGTACGACACGCCACGGTTGAGCATTGGGATCGACATTGGAATGTCCCAAGGTATTAAAATCTTAGCGCTGGTTATAGACGCCAAGCTTCACATTCAACAAGCATATAGCTGGCGTCTGTAAAAAGGCGATAGCTATGAACAAGCAGCTGGCCACAGCAGCCCGGGTCAGTTGGGGTCTGCACCCGGAGGTGATAAGGGTCATTTACACCGCAGCAGTGGAACCAACTGCGCTGTACGCTGCATGTGCATGGGCACCAGCTGCTAACAAATTGGGGGTTAGGAAGCAGCTCAACACAATCCAAAGAGGTATTGCTCTGAAGTTGTGTAGAGTCTACCGTATCGCTTCCCTAAACTCGGCACTAGTTCTGGCTGGGTTACTGCCACTCGACCTTCGTATCCGGAAAGTGGCCGCACTCCACGGAGCCAAGAGGGGGGAGCCGCAGTCGGCACTGGGAGGCCGGGAGGTGGAACGGATGGCCCCAGCGCTGGGAGACCGCACCCTGATGATGCCTGGAGTTTGAAAGTCTGGTAAACGAGAAACAATATCACAACCACGGCGACTTTGCTGTGCGTATCTTCACAGACGGCAGCAAGATTGAGGGCAAAGTAGGATCTTTCTGGAATAACGCCGCCGAAACTATAGCCCTCAAGCTTGCCTTGCCGTCCTATTGCACCGTCTACCAGGATGAACTCCTGGCCCTGCAGAGAGCGGCAGGAGAGGCGCTCAAGCACTGTGAAACAACGTTCGGCATCTTCAGTGACTCAATGGCGGCTCTTCAGTCGGTGATCAACATAAGTTCCCTCCACCCCTTGGACGTATCCACACCTTACGTCGCTGTAAGCTCCAGAACAAGAGTGTCTCCTTGTTCTGGATCAAGGTACCCGTGGGATTGGAGGGAAACGAAAGAGCCGACCAGCTCGCGAAGCAAGCCGCTCTGGGGTTGAAGAAGAGGCCGGACTATGATCTCTGTCCTGTATCATTCGTCAAGCGAAGAATCCGATCGGAGACGCTTGACAAATGGAACGGGAGGTATAGGTCAGGTGACACAGGTTCGGGCACCAAGCATTTCTTCCTCGACGCAGTTGAGGCGTACAGCGTGGTACGCAGAATGACACCCACGAGCATAACCACACAAGTTCTAAAGGGGCTCGGTGGGTTCTCGGCATACCTGAAACGTTTCCGGTGTAAGGAGAACTAATCGAGCGCCTGTGACACTGACGTGGAGGAGGCCGTCCTGCACATACTGCTGGAGTGCCCGATCACCGCCAAAATGCGGTACGAGATGGATCACACACTCGGCACATCATTAAGCTCACAAAACCTGGCTTGTCTTATAAAAGGAAAGAAAAGGGAACATTTTTGAACTATTGCTCTCGGATAGCAAAAATTGTAATTGATAACAATAAGTAAGCGTAAGAAAATTATGATACTAAGTATACAATAAGTATAATATATATAAGTATAATTCAGTAAGTATACAATATGTAAAGAAAACCCCGTTCGACCCATAAGGATAATAAAGGTTAGGTAATCATATGACTAAATAATATTTGAAATTTTGCATAATCATCATAATAACAATAGCAATCAATTTTGAAACAATCCTTTTTTTGCGCGAATTTACTCTAACTTCCCCAAAATCTGGTAAATTTCTAAAAAGTGACAACACCATTTTAGACGGTATAATTGTCGGCTTTCCTTTCATTCTTTGGCGGCTTCTATTTATCTTGCCGCGGTGAGCATATTCGGCGACGTCAAAAGAATGACTAGAGTTGCCCAATTTTTTGCGTAATAATATTTTTTTATCGCTATTAATCGAAACTTGTACCTGGTTCAATGATTTGTTGTAAAACACAGATTACCTAATGTTAAAAGTGCTTTCGTTTGATTATCGATTAATTACTAATAACATTATTATATCACAGGTATTTGTAAACAGAAAGTAGAAAGGTCTTATGAAGTACGATTTTAGTGAAGTATTATCAACAATGTTAAGAATTTAAGTTTACGTAATTTAAGTTATGTGAAAGTTCTAAAATCTAAAGAATGCCATGCGATGTTGAATGCGTGATATTCTGCAATACTAAATCGATACCAAAAATCGTATCGATCGATCCATTAATATTTTGAATACTTTCTCACCTCTAGTCAAAGGGTACCGCCGTGCCGCTAGACTACCTATTTTTATGAAATAAAAATCAAGTCGTTTTCTAACGTAGGTAGAGTATTCTAACATGCTCATGTGTCTGGGTGTGATTAGTGACTGCATTTATGCAGAAGCTCGTAGAGATTATGAGATCCGTTTTGTATCCCGGTCCCGTGTGTGAGTACTCCTTTTCTGGCACGAGAGCTGGGCACTAAACATGTGCAAGTGTGGAAGGTCATGCATGAGGTCAAGCAAGTACATGACATTTAAAACCGCCACGGATAAGCGCGTGACCGCGTGACCTATTTCACCTATTTTGCAAAATAATATTTATTTTTAGGGGGTAATTTTTTTTTTAAGTTTAGCCAGGTTTTGTATGCATTAGTAGAATCAGTTATCGATACCTAACAACACCTTCACGGGTCGGACAGGGTTTTCTTTACATATTTTATAGTTAAGCTCAATCCTTCTCTGTATGAGAGGAGACCTGTGCCCAGCAGTGGGACGATAAAAGGTTGATGATGATGATGATGATGATATAGTTGAGTACCATAGTCATTAATATAGCATTAAAATAAAAATAGTTTAAAAATTGTTAGACAGAGAATTAGGAGTAGTTATAGATTTCCATAAATAATATAAGGACCATCTTATTATATTGTCACATAGTATAAGCATTATACTATGATATAAAGAAAGAAAAAAAGGAGAAAGGAAAAAAGGGGAAAAAAAAGTACAGTATTAACTAATATAGAATATATTATTATGTTGTTGATGCGTTCTTCGAACTTTTTTTATTAATAATAATTATAAACTAGTCAGTGTTTGACTGCAATCCCGCTTGATGGTCAGCAGTGTTGCAATCGTTGCACTCAAAACTGAGTGAATAGGAAGGAAAACGGCAGTGGAGCTAGGTGATGCAATGTTTAACCCAACAACACGACCAACGAGGCAGGAGTGTGGTTTTAGCTGGTAAAAGTCCAGCACTGCCCAGACTGTCTCACTAGTGAGGCAGCTTGGGCGTCCATGAGGATATCCCACTCCTGCCTTATAAAAAAAAACCCTTCACGAAAGCGATATCTACGAATATGGTGCTTGCTTCTGGAAAATCATTTATATATGGGATGTCCCGAAACTTGTCGACAAGTGGGTACGATGCGCTAGGTTAGGTTTTGAGACAACCTGTATTATTATTTGAAAGAAGAATCACCAACTCGCATTGAGCTAGCGTGGTATATCTATAGATATTTGTAACAATAGCTTGAAAATTTAAAAGAGTGTCCATGGAGTTTCTTGCCCGTTCTTCTCTATAGGTACCGACTCTTTGGAATGGGCGACTAGCTTCATCTTATTGACTGACCGACCTTCTGACAATTCAAAAGTGCCTGTAACTGGTTTATTTGAAATAAATGATTTGATTTGATTTGGTGATTACGCTCAATCCTTTGTATGAAAGGAAACCTGTGTCCTGCAGTGGGATGATAAAAAGGTTGATGATGAGGAGATTTTTGTGTTTGTCGCAAAATTACATTGAAGATCTGCACGAACACTGCACTCGTCATTCATAGCTGTACAGAGCTGGTGCAGTGGGTAACCAGGACACTGTATCTATACTTCAACAGCCTATAGCATCTGGACAGGAATCTAGTGGTCGTGCAGGTCTACTGCAAGGTATAGCTACAAGTGGGACGCTGGGTAACGACAGTTACTGAAGCCTAGATCTTCTATGGTTTAACTGTAATCAGTGTGTTACGTACCTTGTCAGTGGCGGCTGCGCAATCCTTTGGCAGTGGGTAGCCGTGCCGCTGCATCCATTCCTCGTTACACTGCAGCAGCTGGTCGAGGGTATCTGTTGCAGGCTTAAGCTCCAGGTGAGAGGCTGAGAGAAACACACGATGTAAAACACCCATCACATAGCCGTTATTTAGGCATTCTATAAATCAAACTAGCATTGAGCAAACATTATTGAAAATGGAAACGTTAAGCCCTCTCATCTCAAGTTTCCCTGAGACAATATAATGCAGAAGAAAAACAAGAACTATAACACCGCACCAAATGTGTTTACCTGGCGTCCACAGGGTCTGTTGATGTCCGTCGCACTGGTCGCCTGCGACCTGATCCGGCACACAACCAGGGTCTGCTCCCGCCACAGCCCAATCCTATAACAATCATGATCATCTCAGCGTTAATCCCAGTCGCAGTCGAAGCTTTTTCAGCTTTGGAGTCTGTGGTCCGCTTTACCACCCAACTGCTGATTTTGGCTAAACTACGATATTTTCCGTGAAGCGACTACCGTCTGACCTCCACAACCCGAAGGCGATATCGAAGCGTTGTAGTTAGAAAAATTGTTGGACTTGTGAGGACTCAAACAACCCGTAACGACTGCCATTAGATGTTCGTATGGCCATCGGGATCAATGGCTCAACGTGCTGTCCGAGGTACGACCAGACCAGTGCAAATATTAATATTCATGCATACAAATATTTGCACTGCGCGGGAATCGAACCCGCGTCTCCTTGCGCAGCAGCCGCGTTCGCTACAATCAATAACTAAATATAAAAAGCCGCTTTCTAAGTGAGCCTGTTGTTCCGCCAAACTACGCATTGGGTTGGATATTAAACTTTCATTTAATAAATGTCTTAATGATATTTACGAAGCCGGGGCCGGCCACTTTTATTTAATAATGATTGGAGAACAATGGTGGTCTAGTGGTTACGTCATCCAGTGTAATTTCCTCCACCAACACTAATCCCTTTGGCGGAGGACGGAAGTGAACATTGTGAAAAGAGAACCGATCATGGCCAAGAACCAAGAAATACAGGGTGTATCTGACATCGAAACGCAAACTTCGCGAAAAGGCACGCCACTAATAAAATTATGATAGTCATTTATGTCCTTAATGAGCGGTTACAGAAATCACGGTGTTTAAAAAAAGTGTCGGCTCGGCCTTTGAACGTTGCAAGCCTGCCGTCTTGCGGGTTAGTAGGTATGACGTTGACCCCTGATGTAAACTCTATTAAATCAGCTGATAGGATAGTCTTTCAAGTTTTGTTCACATTGCGCTTTTTTGTGTAATTAGCGAATTAATAAAATTTTTCTTTAAAATATTATTGGGTTATGAAAGTACAGCAATTATGAACGGTCTAAAGTGAAAAAACTGCAACTATTTTTCTTAAATCAAGAAAAAGCCGACACAAAATTCCACCACTAGCATATGATGTTTACTTCACCTGCGGAGCATCCTGGCAGAGCACATCAGTTTTCTCCCCGCTCCAAGGATGCTCTAGCCAGGACTGCGGTCTGTACAGAATGTGTTCGGGGGCTGACAGCGGCGCGGGCTCGTCCGGGGGCTGCGGGTCCGGCCCGTCCTCTGTGGGACATAGTGCTGGTAGATGCATATTGCATGGTTACATTAAGTTCGGCCATACTGCCGTACGATTGTGGATCAATCGCATCTGTCACTGTACCGTATTAATTAAAAAATATACTTTGCCTGTAACTTTGTTTGTAAAAATATACTATGCTATTAAATCAATATAAAAACCTTGTACACTATTTTTATCTCACGAAAAGACGCGCGCTTTACTTGTGGTAACCAAGAGTACGAACACATCATCATCAACCTTTTTATCGTCCCACTGCTGGGCACAGGTCTCCTCTCATGCAGCGAAGGATTGAGCGTAATCACCACGCTTGCTCAATGCGGGTTGGCGATTTCAGAATTAAAGTCCAGGTTTCCTTAAGATGTTTTCCTTCACCTTTTTAATGAGTCATTGGTGTCCAAGATATACTTAGAAAGTAAATATAATTTAGAAAAGTTACATTGAAGTACATTTACAGTACAATAGTACTTGTCTGACCCGGAATCGTATCCCCACGCTCATACATGAGAGGCTGGTATTTTAACCACTAGGTTACCACAAGTTCCGAACACATGAAGTCGAGTAATATCAACAAACACACAGGTTTCCGTGCTGGTAGATCTTGTGGTGACAAGCCCATCGCAGTCTCCACTTTGTGGTTGGTTCTCACAAGTGACTAAAGTACTACATAGATTATTTAATTCAGTATGAGTCGGTACTTATGTATATGGTCGGCTATAGAACCAAAAATAACAGAATACTGACCCGGTTCCTCAACCAGGAAAGCCTTGTTGTGTGGAGAGAGCTGCCCCACGTCATGCTCTGGTTCTGGAAACTCCTCGGCGATAATGTAAGTATCGTTGAGCTTACTGTAATGTAACAACATTCTTAATGATATCTGAGGTCAGTAGTTCAGGTGGTTAACTAGTTTCAACAGTACATGGTGAATGGTCGCGATTCCTTGTTTTTGTTCAGAAACTAAACTAATTTAAAGTTCAGTACATCTGTTTTATATAGGATTGCCATCCGTCCGGGTTTCCCCGGATTTGTCCTGGTTTAGAGGGCACCTAGGGAGAGTCCGGGGAGCGTCCGGGGAAGGTTTTATTTGTAGACCGAGTTTTAAAAAAAAATTAGGGCCGCCCGCGAGACACGATCTCTGCTCGCACACCACGATCAACCGTCGAACAAAGTATATTCACCGTTCCCCCACCCCTCCCGTCACGGTTGCCACGGTCCGCCGTTTGTTCATTGAATATATGTTTAAAAGATCTTGTTGATATGTCCGGCTTTCGGACTCTGAAATCCGGGGTTTTCGCTCTTTTCCATATTTAAGAGATGGCAACCCTAGTTTTATATAATACTAGCGGCCCATACGTGCTTCGCTACGTATTTAGAGGGCACCTAGGGAGAGTCCGGGGAGCGTCCGGGGAAGGTTTTATTTGTAGACCGAGTTTTAAAAAAAAATTAGGGCCGCCCGCGAGACACGATCTCTGCTCGCACACCACGATCAACCGTCGAACAAAGTATATTCACCGTTCCCCCACCCCTCCCGTCACGGTTGCCACGGTCCGCCGTTTGTTCATTGAATATATGTTTAAAAGATCTTGTTGATATGTCCGGCTTTCGGACTCTGAAATCCGGGGTTTTCGCTCTTTTCCATATTTAAGAGATGGCAACCCTAGTTTTATATAATACTAGCGGCCCATACGTGCTTCGCTACGTATAAAGCTACGACTGTCGCTGAAAACCAGCGCTGGGCTCTGTTTTTGCATAGAGTCGCAGCATAATGCTGAGCGACAGCCGTTTTGCGTGGATGTGACGCATGTATCCCTCAACTATTTCTTATTTTTTATGTTTTAGTAAATTCTTGCGTCATGTTTACTGCAAATAAACGTTTTTTTCTTACTTCTTTAAAGTGAAATAATAAAAACAAATTTATGTTTTTATTATTAGAACAATTTATTACAAATATATATACAAACATAAAATACTTTTTTTAATTGCTAGCTATTTTAAAACTTAATCCAAAACATTTAGATAAACAACATTCTTTGTTTTTCCATTTCTAGCATGTATAAACAAACGCCTGGGGGTGCCGACTCTCGAACAGGCAACATAAAGTTGGGCTTTGTTGATGGACATAGCAAATGATAAACGCAAGGAATATTGTAATCGTTTGAACTCAAATGGCATATCAGTTGGGATCATAGGGATACACGGTAACAAACAAACTTCTTTTGCCATCCTATCGCCACCCCGGGGACACGCTGGTGCTTTACCCAAGCCGAGCAGACCTCAGGGCGATCCACACAATGGTGACACCCTGGCGTTTCCTCCCGCCTTATATCGAACAGGAACCTCCCGAAACAGCAGTGTCCAGTAAGGACCTGCGTCAGGCGGAAGATGAAGGAGCCGTGGCGCCTTTCTAGCCACTCCTCAAATAGCGGAATTACCGCCACTATTGTGGCGTGTCCAGGTTGGGGTACCCTGGCTTACTGCTACCCAGTACAATTACTGCTACCAATTGGGTTCATGCATAATTGGTTACAGTTCCAAGCTAAAATGTAATTTATTGGGTACTATTTAGGCAGTTAACTGAACAACTAATAAATCCAGTTGCTTACAACATATGTATACACCACTCACATGATACCCTTAATACACCCTGCTACGGATTATGTTGGGGCCATTACCCTGAACAGACTACTGATAAACACCATTTTGGCAGAATTTTATAGAATGTGAATGTTTAAAGTGGGCTCAACCTGATGTAAGTGTGTTGATGATATATTTGATATGCCTCATATCGTCTTCTCGGTGGTAGGCCACAACATCGGCCACCGACGTAAGTTACCACCCACCAGACAAAGTCATGCCGCCAAGCGATTCGTCGTGTTCCGGCATGATGTCTGGTGAAGCCGTTCGGAGGACGGGTCTGAGTAGTTGTGTTGCGATGTGTGCCGGGTGCGATGCGCCAAATGATGTTGTGTTTTTTTTTTTTAATAGTTATAAACTAGTGCTTGACTGCAATCCCGCCTGATGGTAAGCAGTGATGCAATCGTTGATGGTAAAGCACACTAGATTAAGCCTATTCACTCAAAAAACTGAGTGAATAGGAAGGAAGACGGCAGTTGAGCGAGGTGATGCAATGTTTAACCCAACAACACGACCAACAATGCTGCGCCAGAGGATGATCTGGAGAGCCTTCACGATCAAACTCCCGACACAACAATATTAGGCACATCGTACCCGGCACACATCGCAACACAACTGCTCAGACCCGTTCTCCGTACGGCTTCACCAGACATCATGCCAGAACACGACGAATCGCTTGGCGGCAAGACTTTGTCTGGTGGGTGGTAACTTATGCCGGCGGCTGATGTTGTTGCCTACCACCGAGAATTAGAATACGTCGGGAGTTTGGTCGTGGAGGGTAGCGGGATCCGAAGCACGGTGCTCCGCTGGCCGACCGCAGGTAGTTGGGGGCCCAAGTAGTGTGCCAGCCACATACGAAAGGCTGCCCCGCCAACTGTGAAAAATCCCAGGGTGGCCCCATCGTGCCGGTTGGCGACCGGACGATAGGACCCGATGGCGATCCCTGGCGGGGGTTCGGGCGTCCCCGCAGTCTCCAGCTCAATCTCCCTCTGGCCCGGCATCGTTGGTCGCATTGTTGAGTTTAACATTGCATCACCTCACTCAACTGCCGTCTTCCTTCCTACACACTCAATTTTTTTAAATGAAAAGTTCCAAAAAGAAAAGTAGGTGTGCACAGCGGGCGCACGTCCTCTCATTCAAAGTGCACCTCTCTAATATTCGAGGTCTGCACTCCAATCTCATTGCAGTGCATCACCACCTTGAAACTGAAAAGCCCCATCTAATTTTCTTTCCTGCAGCGTGTCGGGGTCTGTGTGTATGTCCGCAATGACATCTGTTGCCGGCGCCTCCGTCACCTCGAAGACCCTCACTTCTCGTCCCTATGGCTGTTGGTTGATACTGGTGTGGACAAAATTGTTTACACCTGTGTCTACGGCAACACTGCAGTAAGTAAACATCGCCCGCGTATTTAAAACTCGAAATAAATAGGAAATCATAGTACAAGTAATGTGTATTGTAGCGAATCTTAATAGACGTGTCGAACTACATAAGTGAAATTGTTGGTGACTTCTGTAAACCAAGGCAGGCAATAAAAACATTGTGTTTAATATTTGGACTTTAAAACTTTATTATGCTTCAAATAAATACTAATCACGGACAAAACAAGTGTATTTGGAACTAGACAAATGTACTCTCATCAGTAGAACTTTTAAAAAACAGATTAAGTGATGAATTTATTACTAACAAATAAATATAAAACGGTTAAGTATAATTTTTGTTTTAAAAAGTGAACTTTGTACCATAAGTGGCGCCACTAGTAGTGAGTAGCGAGACAAATATTGACATTGACGTATACAAATTGTCATTAGCATTAGGGTTGCAACTGCAGATAACAAATACTTCATGCCAAACAGCGCCATCTATTGACAAGTAGCGGAAATAAAATTGACACACTGGACAGTGTTGCCAGTATAGAAAATAGAAAAGTGTGGCTACAAAACTATTAGTGATACCAGAATTAAAAAAAATAAATCTTTTGGTAGGAAATACAAAAACATGGATCCCGAGAAAAATGTTACCTTACGCAAAAGAAAAACTCATCACACACTCTCCTTAAATGATGTTTCGAACACAGACGCAAATTTATTCGATGCTACTATGACAAGTTTACCGAACACGTCATTAAACGATAGCCAAACAATTTATGACCTAAGAGAAAAGATTGAGAGTCTCAGTAGAGAATTAGATATTGCTCATAAAGAAATTGAGAATTTAAACCTGGAAAACTATCGCTTAAAATGTGATTTGAACAAAAGCTTTCAAACAACCCAAGCTTATAAAAATCTTGTTCTGTCAGATAGCCGATGCATGACTCCATTATCATCGCGTGGTAATAAACGCAAAGGACGGTGCTCTACACCAACTCAATCTCAAACACTTCCTAAACTAAACACAAGTAATAATGACCAGGAAAGTACCGACGGCGGACTTCTTTCAAAGCAGGGCTCTGAAAATCAAGCATTGGAATCCTGCTTTAAGTCCACAGAGCAACAAACCCTCGATGCCTCCGATCAACCCTTTGAGACTGACGACGTGAAAGGACTGAGTAAAGGTACTTCGGCCAACAATACAAGCACCACTCAAACTAGTCAACCTAAACTAAACCTAAATAAAAACTTAAATCAGACAAATAATTTGACACCGAAAACGACGAGACCAAGAGTTCACGATGATAACAAGCAAAGAAAACTGTGCGTATTAAGTAACACTGCACATAGAGGCATAGTACAAGCGATAGAAGATTTTTGTTTTTCTCACGACTTTAAGTATTGTAGCTATTTGATGCCCAACTCAAAAATAAGACAACTTTTAAGTAATATTAAAACAAAATTGGAAGAATTTACTATAAATGACTACTGTATAATTTTATTAGGCGATTCAGATATTAAAACTGACAATAACTATATTGACCTTGTGAAAGAAATTAATAAAACCTTGAGACAAATGGCTCACACAAATATTATAATATGCACACCTACGTACGTACGAGGATCCCCTATATATAACTGTAAAATTGATATATTTAATAACCTACTTTACATGGACCTAGAATATCATAAGTACGCATACTTTTTTGACTCGAATAATGACCTTGTATCTAGATTTGATATGTTTTCGGATAGATCAGGTAAACTAAATAAATCTGGATTACATTTCATTTTTAAAAATATTATGGAGAGGATCAAAATTGACTTAAAGTTATTTCCTTACGTAGATATTAGTAAAGATAAGCAAAACTCTCAGTTTTTTCTTCTACAATAATATAAACATTTTACACCAGAACATTGCTGGTCTGCTAACCAAAGCTGACATTCTCACAGTACATTTAGAAGAACTGGAACTAAATAATATACCCATGGATGTAATATGTATAACTGAACATTTTATGACACCAGAACAAGAGGCAACAATTAATTTACCCAAATTTCGCTTGGCAGCAAGTTTTTCTAGAGACGTTAGTATGGGAGGTGTCTGTATATTTACCAGATTGGGACACCCATACGCTGTACTTAATAATGTGTTTTCAAGTAAAGGTGTCATAGAATATAGTGCAATAGAACTAACTGAACATAAGTTGATTATAGTTTGTGTGTACAGAGTACCCAACTCGTGTCTGTCTTCATTTTTTAATAACTTAGATGAGTTACTGCACCAAATATGCGATAATACTAATAAAAAACTTGTTGTATGCGGCGATTTCAATATAAATACATTAAAAAGAAACCGACAAACTTTAGATTTTGAACAAATTCTAGACAGTCATAACTTAAAACTAGAAATTAAGGTTCCCACTAGACTCATAAGTAGCACTTGCATCGACAACTTTGCTCATAACATTCATAAATGCAAAAGCCAAATAATTGAATTAGGATTGTCAGACCATACTGCACAATTATTGCATTTTCCAGTCAAAAAATCCTGTGTTTTAAAATCTTGGCGTATAAAAGTGCGCGATTATAATGAGGAAAATTTGACAAAATTTAAAACTTGTATGAATAACTTGACATTCTCTGACATTTACCTGACAAATGATCCAAACGCAGCCTACAATCGATTCTTGGAACTTTTCCTGTGTTTCAATAACTTGTGTTTTCCTTACAAATTAATAACAAAATCGTTATACAAAAAAACTAAATGGGTTTCAAAAGGTATCAAAATTTGTAGCAAAACGAAAAGGAAATTATTATGGCAATATAGAAGACACCGGACAGAAGAAAACAAACATAAATTCAAGCAATATGCTACGAAATTTAAAAAAAATATTTGTCTTACGCAGAAGGCACAAAATAACTATCGCATCAAAACAGCTCAAAATAAATCGAAAGCCACTTGGTCACTTAAACTCTAAATTTAAGTTTCCAAGGGAACCAATTAGTGAAATATTAAAAGATGAAGTAAGCATCACAGATCCAACGTCTATTTTATTGACCAAGCTGCAAAATCGATGCATACAAACAATTGTACTAATAAAGCACCTTCAAATCAAAACATGTACAATCAGCTGTAGAAGTCCATTCCCACCTTAAAGACTACTGTCGCCTGCGCTAAACCGGCCACGCACACTAACGCATTATTTTTATTATCGCAGTCTTCATCTTTCTTTAAAGTAATGCAAAATTTCGTTACTTCATTTGAAGTTAAGTTAGCGGCCGCACTTAACAATGGTCTATCATAAGCGAGCGATTGTGGGTTCGATCCTTACTAACGGCAAATCTTTTTGTTGTTTCATATAATTTAAAATTATGATAACTGATTTGTATTTTAAAATAAAAATGTTTGCAAATAATATTTAAACGAATAGGAAAATTTACTGAATATTTATACCAAAATAGGTTTTTATTATATGTTTTAGTTTACTATGCAATATATTATAAAGTTATATATTATTCGGCATAGATATACTTATACTAATAAATGAAACAAACGTTGAAATGGCAGCATTGTAATATTTTATATAAAAGTAATCCTTGACAAACTTATGATATTATTATGGTAAAAAATATAAAAAACATTTTTGGTTTTTAGATATGAAAGTTATAGTATTAAATGTTATCATTAAAGAGGTTATAGCTTAATTATTCATTTTCTTAAAGAAAAGAGGATTGAAGCTTAACCTGAATATTATTACAATCATAAAATAATCTATACTTAGAACACAAAACAGTGCTTATTACATTTACAATTTTTTTGCGTGTATAGCATGCCATCCTGCAGTGCCTTTTTTCGGAGTTTGAAGGCATGAGATTATAATCTTCAAGCGCTTTCTTAGTTCAAAAGTAAACGAACTTATTTCTTATCGAATTCCGAAATTATTGTTTTTATAATTTACCAAAAGTAATTTGTATTGAAATTGCAAAAGGCGACTTCTGTTAGCCATTAAGCCAACCGAACATATTACTGTCACTTAGCTAAATTACTTTACGAGTTGGTTTAGAGTCCGTTATTACGATATATAATGACATATATTTAAAACACTTTGTAGGACACTCCTGCACTGTGATTGTTATAAATTGTTTTTTTTTTTTTGTTTAGCTCGATAAGTCTCCACCGGTATCGCCAGTTTATTTTTAAACCACAAATGCAACCTCTCTTCTTCGCTAGATTCAAAGGTTTATTTAACGGTAAATATTGTTGTTTCGTTCCACTTGTCTCGACACATAAGCCACCTTCGTCCTCCAACCTCTTGACTTTGGCTTACAGTAGTTCTCTAAAACAATAACAAATTTATTACATACTTTCAATAAGAGGTGGTTTGCACCTTACCCAAATAATAATAAAAACAACTTACACAAAAGCCGGTTTCATATTGATTAAAAAAGTAAAACTAATAACACGAACTCGTAACTATATGTTCACCAACCAACAACATCTAAGTAATATTATTTGAGTTATTGTAGTTAATAATAGTTATTGTAGGTAGTGGAATATTTTTTGTTCAGTTTGTTTCAAATCTACCGTCATCTTTTTATAATGACTCTAATATAGAAAAAATCTTAAAATAAAGTATCATCGTTAAGTTGCGGATCGGTATTTTTACATATTTTTGTTGTCAGCATTCATAACTCACCAATAAACATTTCAAAAATATTTTGTAAGTTATTAGATTTGAACTCGAACCACCTTGAACGCCAATCAAGACGAGAACCTCTAGGCTATTTAAACACTTACTGTGAGCGTTGAAATTAGTAAGTAGTACCTAACAATCATAAGCGGGCAGCAAGTTGTATAAGTGTGTATCAAACTTTATTCGGAAGGTCGTAACTACAACTAGTATTGCTTGGCCATAGTTTTGTGAGATTGTAACTCGACTTTTGGTCTTGACTGTACACTAACCTAAACTCAATTTTTCTTACCCCCACAAACCCAATAGAAGTAGACAGAGAAATCAAGCAACTTAAAAATACATCGAGTGAGGGTTACGATGGCGTCTGTACTAAAGTAATAAAACATGTGTCCCAATCAATTGCAGCTCATCTGAGTTTTATAATAAATTTATGCATTTCTACTGGAACTTACCCAGAAAAACTGAAAACATCAGTTGTTATTCCTCTTCACAAAAAAAGTGACAAAAACAATATGGGAAATTATAGACCTATAGCTTTGGTACCTATCTTCTCAAAGATATTCGAGAAATCCATTCATAGTCGCCTTTACAATTATTTAGAAAAATATAATATTTTGGCTAGCGAACAAAAAGGATTTCGTAAAGGTAAGTCCATTAATGCTGCAATATATGAACTGACTAACACTGTTTTGACTAATATGGACAAAAGAAATCCAATATGTGCTATTTTCATGGATATGAGTAAAGCTTTTGACAGCATTGACCATAACATACTGCTTCAGAAATTAGATTCATATGGTATAAGGGGAAACGTACTAGACCTCATTCGCTCATATCTATGTGACAGAAAACAGTTAACAGAAATAACTAGAATATGCCTTAAAACGCGGAATGAGAAGAAATATAGGTCCCAAACAAGAACCATAAAACTGGGAGTTCCACAGGGCAGTGTCTTGGGTCCCTTGCTTTTTCTAATTTACATTAATGATCTCCCTAGACACATAAAGCATCCCATGGTACTGTTTGCAGATGACAGCACTGTAGTAATAAAGTGTGACAGTCAAAATGACTATGAAAATGAAATAAATGAAACACTAAGAACGATAATTAAATGGTTAGTTAATAACAATTTGAAAATAAATTTAGAAAAAACAAATATAATGCACTTTTACCAAAGAACTCAACCGAAACGTATTAATGTAAATTATAACGGGCAGACAGTGGAGTCTGTAACAAATACAAAATTTCTAGGAATAAATATTGATTGCAGACTTTCATGGACAACCCATACAGACAATCTCTGCAAAAAAATCAATAAATCCTCATTTGCTCTTTACAAGCTCTCTAAAATTGTTAACAAAGAAGCGATTTTAACTGCCTATCACGGGCTGGTGGCACCATTACTGAGATACGGTATTTTATTTTGGGGAAATTCGGTAGACAAGGAATTTATATTTAGGGCTCAAAAGAAGTGCATTAGAGCGATGTGCCAAATAAGTAGTACAATTAGCTGTCAACCTTACTTTAAAAATCTAAAAATTCTCACTTTGCCTTCCCTATACATTTACGAAACAAATATTTTTGTGAAATTAAATCTAAACTACTATAGGACTGCTTTTAAAAGCTATTATCGACAATTAAGGGATAAAAAAAGGTTAGAGGTACAAATACCTTATGGTAAAACGGCACTATTAAATAAAAGTATATTATGCATGACATCATTAATCTATAATAAATTGCCTGATGATATTAAAGAATTAACAATAATCCAGTTTAAAAAGAAACTACATAAATTATTAATAGACAAATGTTATTATGATGTCAGAGATTACTTGTGTGACAATAATATTATATTCCAATGAAAAGAAAGGATGATAATGTCGTGAATTGATTTGAATACCATTTAAATTGCTGTGTCTTTCCTCTTCTAATATCTGTGTAAGAATACTTTGCAATATTGTAGATAATAATGCGTTATGACTAGGATGACTTGGAATTGAATTTTTATTTGGATTTATAATTTGGAATATTTTAATAATGAACCGTGACTTATATGACCAATTTGTATTTTGACTTCTAATTTGTATTTTATTATTGTATGCCTCAACGGCGGGACATAGCTGAACTTATTGTAATTATCTATGACCTGTATTTATGTTATATATACCTATGATCCACAATAAAGATGATTTGATATGATTTGATACGGATCGCACAGCGGTGATCAGGAGACGACTCGATTATTTGACCACCTCAGTGTGGCTGCTGACAACGCGCTGCACCGGCACCCTGACGCACAGTTCATCGCTCTGGGGTACTTCAACGCCTGCCACCAGGACTGGCTTTTCCCGTACCAGAGGACCGACCACGCTGAGAGAGAGGCGCGAAACTTCGCACTTTCGACGGGCCTTTCCCAGCTGGTAGAGCAAGCGACTAGGGTGCCTGATGTAGTTGGTCATACTGCCAATTATTTGGACCTTCTGCTGACCATTGATCCGGACAGATGTGTTGTAACAGTTTCCTCACCGTTGGCAACTTCAGACCACTGTCTGGTGAAGTCTGTATCGTCCTTCTCCCCACCAGATCACGACTCTCGTGGTGAATGGCGAATGTGGCGATACTGGTCAGCGGATTGGGATGAGATGCACCACTTCTTTGCGTCTTATCCTTGGCAGCAGGTCTGCTTCTCTTCTGACAATCCGTCGAGCTGTGCGGACCGATGTGGTGCATCAAGCTATGGAGTATTTTATCCCCTTCAATGACGTGCCCGTCGGTGGCTCGGCTCGCCCATGGTTCAATGCCGATTGTGTTCAAGCTGAACAGCGTAAGCACACGGCATTTCTCGCCTGGATTGACGCTCGTGACCGCAGACCTCTGGATCTAAGCTCAAAGAAGAGAGCCTTTAACCGTGCTGCCAAGTCCTACAAAAAGGCGCTCAAGAAGGTTGGCTTCGACCGCATTACCCATATTGGCAACAAGTTATCTGCGCAGCCATCCAGTAGCAGATCTTTTTGGTCCCTTGCCAAATTGGTTGAGGCGAACTTCTATTGGCCCACACTGCCCTATCTGGTTAGGCCTAATCGAACACTGGCTCATACGCCGAGAGAGAAAGCCTCTTTGCATCTCTCTTTGCCCATAACTCGCGTCTTGATACTGCCAGTACTACTCCACCTAATTTACCTCATTGCGGAGCCTGAGCCTGAGGATGCCTGAGGTTCGCATTAGGAACAAGGAGGTTCTGAGAGTACTGTATCGTCTGGACGTGAATACGGCTAGTGGTCCAGATGGTATACCAGCGATTGTTCTTAAGGCATGTGCGCCCGAGTTGTCTCCTGTATTGACGCGCTTGTATCGCGTCTCATTTAGGACTGGTATAGTGCCCAAGTCCTGGAAGTTTGCTAACATGCAGCCCGTGCCCTTTAGGGTAATCGTGCCGATCCTACCAACTATCGGCCTATTTCTATCACCTCCATACTTTGCAAAATTATGGAGCGTGTGTTGAACTCGCGCCTCTTGGCATACCTGGAATGTAACGATTTCCTCAGTGACCGACAGTACGGGTTTCGCCGCAATCGGTCAACTGGGGACCTACTAGTGTATGCCACTCACTTGTGGGGCGAGGCCCTCGAGAGAAATGGAGAAGCGATTGCTGTCTCCTTTGATGTCTCGAAGGCCTTCGACCGGGTATGGCACGCTGGCCTTTTGAGTAAGCTTCCAGCGTACGCCATTTCCCCTAGCCTGACTGGCTGGGTAAAAGACCTCCTGATTGAACGGTCCCTCGAAGTTGTTGTCGACGGATGCTCATCTGAGCCCATGTCGACTAAGGCCTGTGTTCCTCAGGGGTCTGTTCTCTTTGCAACCCTGTTTCTGCTGCATATTAACGATCTGCTGATGCCCGGTATCTATGGGTATGCAGATGACAGCACAGTTGTAGAGAGATATCTGCCGGATGCTCGGGCTAGTAGGGAATCAATCCGGTCAGAAAGAGAGGCCATGGTTGAGCGAACGAGTGTTGCACTACAGGCAGTCTCCGAATGGGGCAATGCCAATCTTGTAGCATTCAATGCCGCCAAAAGGAGCCCGTTTACGTTGTCTCCTACTTTTCGAAATGTGTCCTTGGAGTGTACCGACCGCCTTCAGCTTATGGGAGTTGAGATTTCCTCGAACCTAAACTTTGGGCGGTTCATTGAGTCCAAGGCCAAGGTGGCTGCCAGGAAACTTGGCATTATCGGAAAGGTCCGGCAGTACTTCACACCAGGGCAGCTTCTAATGTTGTACAAAGCATAGGTCCGTTCGTGTGTGGAGTACTGCAACCACATTTGGGCTGGTGCTGCTAAGTGTCACCTGGTCACTTTAGATTCAGTGGAGAGGCGTGCGAAGAGGCTGATTGGTGACCCTGATTTAACTCGAGATGGTCTCCAAAGCCTAGAGCACAGGCATAGAATAAAGAGGGGAAGTAGGTTACCTCCGACCCAATCCGCGATTTAATTGCCTACTGTCTTAGGGTTGACGACTGTCCGCGCTTCGTCGGTTACGGTTGTCGCCCAAACCGCTAACAAATATATTATAGATACACACATCAAAAGTGTCTAGGGATCAACATATATTTTTGCAATAACTTTTCTCCTGATTGATATTAATTAAAATTTTCTTTAAGGATTCATCAAATAAAGTGTTTTCGTTTGTCACAGTAACGATAAACCAAGTCACCTTTGCATTAATAAAGAAATTTGCCATTTTCCTAATAAAGGGATATTTGACATTTGAACCACTAACACAAAAGTTCGAAAAAAAGACTGAAATAACAGTTTTCTCTAAAATTTTATTGGGTAACTTAAACAATTAATAATCCGTGTTTCTACCGCGAACACTAACAACACAAGAACATCGGTTTGGCATACTCAAAATGAGTTCATCCAAATCACGCTGTGGAATGGCCGCCCATGTTCGTTGCAACAACAAAAAAAGGTCTTCTTGCGACTGGATACCCTCCATATTCGGCAGAGCTCTTCTCTGTAGCATATCCCATGCATGCTCAATCGGGTTCAAGTCTGGCGACTGAGCAGGCCAGGGCAGGACATTGATGTTAGCTGCGGCGAGAGTCTGTCTTACAACTCTTGCGGTGTGCGGTCGTGCATTATCATGCATTAACTGAAATAAGGGACCGATTTGCACTTGTAGAGGAACGATGACGTCTGATACAATCGTTTCAGCATAAATTTGAGCGTTGAGGTTGCCTCTGATCCAAATCAACTCAGTTCTTCCGCCGATCCAAATACCCGCCCATACCATGATGGTTCCACCACTATAAGGATGGACTTCCTGGCAGGATTTTAATCGCTGTTGGCGTCCAGGGGTTCTCCAGTGTCGTATACGTCTTGTATCCGGTCTCATACCAAAACGAGACTCATCAGAAAAGCACACGAAACGCCATTGTTCTTCTGCCCAATTTCTGTGTTCAAGAGCCCATTGATATCGAATCCTACGATTGTGCATTGCTATAGGTGGTACCGTAGCGGTCTTCGGGAATGAAGGTTCACTTCATGCAAGCGGTTTCTGACTGTTTGGTCGCTAATTAAGTTCCCTGAAGAGTGATGAAGCCTCACGGCTAACATCATGGCGGTTATTGTTGGAGCTCTTCGAGTTAAAATTTGAATGTATCGGTCTTGTCTCCGTGTGGTGCAGCGATACCGTCCTCCATGGCGCTCAGCCACGGTACCAGTGCTTCGGTAACGTGTCCAAAGTCGACTGATAACACTCTGACTTGTATTCAGAGCTAAAGCCACAGTACGTTGCCGGGAACCAGCTTCTATCATTCCCACGGCTCTGAGCATTTCTTCCCTGCTTAAATGACGTCGCCGCTCCATAATAACGTTGGTTTTAATCAGTAGTAGGGAAACAGTAGCACTAATAATGTCTTCAATGCGTTGTATGTTTTTATAGGGAAAATATTGACAGCTGATTTTCATCTTTTACTCGAATTTGATTCACAGTTCCTGATTCAAATTATGAAATGCACCAAAAAGGATCCATATAAATTTATAAAATCATAAATTTATTACAAAGCCACATCTCAATCTCAAGAAATCCGCATAAAAATGCTTGATCCCTAGACACTTTTGATGTGTGTATTTGCTTAGTATTTAGTTTACATATACTAGTCAGTTTTTTTTAGTAATTTTTATTTCTAGTTTTGTACATATAAAGAACCATATTTATTTTTAATTAATACAAATATAAATAATACAAACATAATATCTATTGAATCACACATTTAATACAAAATTACAAATTAGCTACAGAAAAATACCTACTTTCTTCGGTTTCGACTATTACGAAACGCGTTGTTATTAAATTTTAATGTGTAATATATCCGTATCCTTGTAAATAACTTTTAGAAATTTAATTTAAAAAATATAAATCTTTTATTTGTTCATAAATAGACATACCAACTTTGCAGTTTATGTGATCATTTTTAAATGCTTTTTGGAACATTTGCTCCACCTCCACATGGACAACTTATTAATATTTTCTACAAACTCGTCAGGTGAAACCACTAATAAAATTTGGTTTCTAGAATAATTTTTGTAGTGAAGATACCTAGATTCTGCACTTAAATTGCAAACTTGCTGATTAGCATTTAAATACGATTTAAGTTGTTTGCAATCCTCGTGACGATCCATGCATTTTTTTAACAAGAACACTTGACGCGCGAACCTCGTCCGGTGCTAGCCGCGACTAGCGCACTGATAGCACTCTAATATTGTGTTTAGGTGTGCGTGCGGCGACCCATAGATACTAAGGCGCACACATACAAGCCGCGCGCGGTCCGTTTGTATGAAGATAGCCTACTCTGTCCCTCTTTATACTATGGCACAGGCGTAGAGTAGCCAGCCTTTCGGTGTTCTATGGGATGCATTTTGGGGAGTGTGCGAGGGAATTGCATGATTTAATTCCCTCATCTCCGTTCCGCCATCGGACGACCGACGACCCATCGTACGGCGAGTTTCCACCCTTACGTTGTTAACACCACTACGATCCGGACGAAGCGTTTCGCCTCCTCCTTTATACCGCGTACATCGATGGACTGGAACAATTTGCCAGCGGCGGTGTTTCCGTCGGACTACAATTTGAGTGTTTTCAAGGCTAGAGTGAATAGGCTCTTAATAAGTTTATTTGTGCACTGAAGCCTCTAAACACAAGATAAAAAAAAAATATGTTTATTCAATCAATAGTTGATAGTAAAGCGCACTAGTTAGTGCGCTTTACTATCAACGATTGTGTCACTGCTTACCATCAGGCAGGGTTGCGGTCAAGCGCTAGTACATAATTTATAAAAAAAAACCAAATGTTTTATGTATATTATATCTGTATACATATACATGTCATGCTTACTCTGATTTTTTGCTAATGATGGTGTGTGTATGGGATCATATCATATAGTTTGCTCTAAAATAGTTAAAACTAAATAGTGCTGATCATTATGTCAAGTTTATGAACGGACCATCAGTGGTGACTAGTCATAGCTTAGCTGCCATGTCTTATTTAAATTTCTGTATTGTTGTTATTATTTCTATATTGGATGCTTTTGACATGCACATATTAGTGTTTTGTACATTCCTCCACAGGTACCTCCCCTTTGGAATTAGCTTCTTGTTTCTGACTGATTGACCCTTTAACAATATAAAAGTGCCTGTAATTGGTTTATTTCAAATAAATGTTTTTTTTTTTTTTTTATTTTAATGACAGCAGTGATATGCCCAAAATTCTGTAGTGACAATATGTTTGTACATCAACAAGGCACATTTCATTCTAACATGAATGCATGCTAGTCTTGGGCATGTTGCCAGACAGACAATCCAACTGGGATTATCCGAGTGTTCAATGCTACCTACAACTGGATGCAGTATGTAAACACCTGACCAGAGACAAAGTATTTGTTGAAGGTTCTGATAGAGTTATTTTAGTATTTACTAGTAAGTATTTCTGTGTCAACTTTAGGGATGTATTTGAAATTTTGAATTAATAATAATACTAACTATCGGTGGACCCCGGGCTCCAACGCGAAAGCCGCGGATGCAACCGGGATAAACGCTGAGATGATGATGACTAACAATCATTGCCACATTAAGTCACGCATGAAATTCTGTATGGTTTTTTATTAATGTTTTCTGTGTGGTGATAAAGTCCTTGAAAGTGACCAAGTGATGTAAACTTTGGCATGAGAAGTCTGCTAAAAGTGTACGAACTTTTATCCTAACAAAAATTTTGGATATGTATATGTGTACCTATCTATGTTAGTGTATTATATTAAATGCATAAAATTTCCATCAACAACAGTCCCCTTGTGTCTAGGAAATTATGTCCATTCTAAAGTTGCCTGGAAGTGATTACATTGGCGATAAGGCCACTCAATGTATATATTTTTGTAGTTTTCAATGTATTTTTGTGGTGCATAGTATATAACATAGTACAAATAAATTGTTTTTTTTTTTGGTATGTTAAATGCGCTTTTTCTGTAGATCTCTTAGGTAATAGAATTGTCAGGATTATTTATATAATAGCACACATTAAACAAAGTTTTATTTTACGATATCATGCAACTCTGGTCAAATGAAGAAAACTGGTACCAAATAGCTCTTACCGTGCATTTGTCGGTGATGCCGGCGGCTCTTTCGTCACATTCTCGTACAACTTCCAGTTCTTTTTGTTTTTATAGAATTCCAGTCTGTATATTGCTCCTAATTGCGTTTTTGCTGAATTGTCACCTGAAGCCATTTCGATTTCAACACAGTCCGATTAAAACTCACTGATTATTTTGTATGTTACACGCTGTAGCACTTCCAAACACGAAATTACAAAAGTAATGACAGACTCGGGTATCTCATTAATTTTATGCTAACAAATAGTTTCAAGTCTTGTATTAAGATTTCGTAGGTAGTTACAAAAGATTTGAAATAATTATTACCGCCATATTGACATGACTCTTTGACAGTGACAGCTTGACGGAGATATGTCAGATAAATGTCAATGGATTAAATGACATTGAGATAGAAATATAAGGAGATGCTGTTGTCAAGCTATACAATTTTTATTATACATATATATGTAATTTAGGGTACAAAACCGTAATACATTATTTTGTCTCTTTTTTTCAACAGTACATTTGCATTTGACAAAAGAGACAAATATATTTTTGTTACTGCGGAATTATGGTAACACTATTAAAATGAACTGACAGTTGTTGGCAGCGTGCCAACGCCGGCCATCTTAGGTGACAATTTCGTGGTAGTTGTGCTGTCAACGGGATACGTAACTTAACGAAAATTAATTTTTTTGATAATATACAAGACATTTTAAAGTGGATTTGTAGTGTACCGTGTGACAAAACTATTACTTAATATGCCTGCGTGCTGTATTGTTATGTGTGGTGCCAGAAACAACAGAAATCAAGCTCAATTGACGTTTCATAGGTTAGTTACCACTTTTCTAGCTAAATCACCATTTATCATTCTAATTTTCAAACTAAAATGAACCATGATTACTTATTAGTCGTTAAATTACTAAATACACACTTATTTACACTATATAAGCACGTTTCTCTTTGTTGTAAATGTTTATTTGTTTACGTAATTTGCTGACATATGTTAGGGTTGTCCAAAATTTTTTTTTAACCGACTTCATAAAAAGGAGATTTTCATTTCGAACTGTTATGTATGTAATATTTTCAACAATGCCTTGTTTTCGGATATGTTAGTCTATATCAGCGTTTGAACAAATGTGCCAAATTGTATAAGTGTAGTATGTAAATATGTATGTATGTTTTTATGTTTGTGTTCGCATATCTCTGGAACTATTAGTCCGATTTCGGTATTCTTTTTTATATATTAGACATTGTTCAACTTAGTGAATACTGCAAGTTTCATCAAAATCGGTTCAGTAGTTTTTGAGATAGGGAATTTTAACTATTTCGCTTAAAATGAAGAAATAAATTATTTTAAATAAAAATAAAACAGCTTTCAAAGTCGGTGCCAATATGTTAGATGCGCAGGGTGTAGCGGGGACCAACATATGTACTTGGTTTAGCACCGATTTCAATTATCTATTATTGGGTGTGTTTTGAAGGCGGTTTTATTTTTATTTAAAATATTTTTTTTTTATTTGTCACTTTAAAGGAAGAAATATGATATTTTAAATAAAAATAATTCAATTATCTATCTACTCAATTATTTTGATAATAGATATTGATTTTATCTTTTGTTTATAGATTCAAACAGAAGAAGAACATATAATACATGTTTACCACATGCAAGAACATTGTGCAAGCGGCATGTTACGTGGGTAACAAATGTCTTGCCATGGCGCCTCCGCCGGGCCGGAACAAGTGGGTTAGACCAAAGAAGTGCTGGCTTGACGTTGTAAGAGATGACATGCGTGCCAACAAGCTCTTACCACAGGATGCTAAAGATCGTGCGAAATGAAGGAGAATGTGCAGGAAAGCGGACACCGGGCTCCAACGCGAAAGTCGCGGATGCAACCGGGATAAACGCTGAGATGATGATGATGATGACGACGGGATACAAATGACGTCATAGATCACCTTTTAAAGGCGGGCGAACCCGCTTATGGAAGCTAGTAGTTTAATAAACGAATATATTTAAAAAATATAAATGTATTTTATTATTATTGCACCTTTTGCACTTAATAATGTCTATACAATATAATTACACTTAGATACTTTCAAACAAGGATCATAATTGAGAGGAGGGAGGGAGAGGACCCATTTATCTAGTAACCCAATCAAAATAGACATTTGACTTAGCCAAAATTCAAACTTTCTTTATTACAATAGATCGTGGAGTATAGCTACGGGGGAAACCACGTTATAAAAATGCGCCAAGTACATACATTTCCGCACCACTTATGAGTTAATCATAGGTGGTGCGGAAATGTGTGCATATTATGTAAAATATGAATTTTCTAATGTTGCTTCTCATCCCATGCAGACTGTAAAAACCGGTCGAGGGAATGGGCCAAGTTTAAGAATCATTTCATTAAGCGATGAGGTTAGCAACCCATCACTATTTTGATTCCATTTTCTATCTATGTCTATGCACCTACCAACGCGCTAAACGTGGCTTTTGTTCTTATAACCTCAAGCTCTGTCTACCCCGTAAGGGATAAAGACGTGACGTTATGAATAAATGAATAAGTACTTTATCTAAGAAGCCGACAGAAAACGAGAGAATTAAAATAATTATATAACAGACAGACTATATTAAAAAATTATAATAATAAAAAATAATAATATATTAAAATCTTTGGAAACAAATACACAGTGACAGCCCTAGAAAGAGGCGGCCATATTATGTTCCAAACAAATGTCAAACGATGGCACGTTTTTTCTGTAGGTATTTCACGTCTATATACTAGAAGTCTATGTTATATGAGAATATTACAGAGACTTTTGGCGGGGTTTTTTTGACGGGAAGCTAATATGAATATCACGCTTATTTTTCATTGGACTTTTAAATTATTTATTTTATAGTGCCGTTTACTAAATAAAAGCGCGTGATTTATGTAGTAAAAAGTGCATTCAGTGAATAATTCCTATAGAACATTGAAATATCACAGCATAGTAACATAAATGTCAATGGATAAATGAGAATATTACAGAGACTTTTGGCGGGGGTTTTTTGACGGAAAGCTATATAATAATTATGAATGTCACGCTTATTTTTCATTGGACTTTTAAATTATTTATAGTGTCGTTTACTAAATAAAAGCGCGGCATTTATGTAGTAAAAAGTACATTCAGTGAATAATTCATAAAGAACATTGAAATATCGCAGCATAGTAATATAACACAAGCACAGCAAGCATAGCACATAATTAACTGTTTTTACGCAACGATGCGAATGAGATGTGCATCCCTGGTGCGCAGAGTTCGGGACAGCTCCAACAAGATCCTGAAAATGATCGCTAGCAGGCTCGATTGTTTATATGTGAATCACTGCAATGCCATCTCCCACGGGATGAAATAAATTTAAATATAAAGTAAATTGTTTAACATAGTTCTTAAGGTTTACTAACAATATGAGTCTTTGTTACTTGAATAAAGATATTATTATTATTATAGTGACCACATCATAGCTTTACATCAAATCTCCTAGTAGTCGGCTCATGCGGCCGTTTTTTCAACTGTCATTGGCGATATCCGCCATTATTGTGAAATATTTTTTTTAAAGAATTTCTACAATTTGTCACAAGTGTTATTGGCAAAATTGTGGTATCTAACCACAGAGGCCCTTGAAGAGTTGAAGTAGTGTTCACTCTAAAGAAAAGAAAAGAAAAAGAAGAAGACTTGGCGGGAAAGCTGAGTATCACGCTTATTACCCGACTGCCAGGAGGGTTATGTTTTTAGCTCCTATCTTGTATGTATTATTCTTTATTACCTAGTATCTCCAGAACCGCTAAACGGATTACACACACATTAGAGGTATCGTTAGAATTGCCTCTAGCGCCCAACTGCTACTAGAAAGGTGACATTAAAAAAAAAACAAAATGGCGGATGTATGACGCCATATTGTGAGGTGTAAAGAAATAAATTTCTACCAAGCATATCGAGTGGGATATCAAAATGAAGAATTTTAAACACTGATTCTAAATATGTATATAACTTAATACTAAATGGATAAAAAAAAAAGAATTGCATATTTTTTTCTACTGAGCATATCGAGTTGGGTATAAAAATGAAGGATTTTAATCACTGATTATAATAAATATACTGATTCTAAATATAATTTATATATTAAGTCTTTACCTATAAAATTGCCGTTTAATATGAAATAATGTAAAGGAATTCTTTTCATGTATTTGGTATGAGGTCGCGTGTTGTCATGCAGGAGCAGAGGAGAGGAGCGATTGACCAATGCTGGTTGGAGATTTGCCAGTTTCTCCATCATTGTGTTCAGTTCTTCACAGTACACATCTGCAGTAATGCTCATCCCGTTTGGTAAGAAGCTGTGATGAATCACACCGATTAGACCACCAAACAGGGACCATTGCTTTTCTAGGGGTAAGATTTCGTTTAGGGCATTGTTTAGGTGCTGAACCAGGATCTTATCAACTTGCTGAGCGCTTGCGGTTATCACATAGAATCCATTTTTCATCTCAGGTAACAATGTGTTTCAAAATTCCTTCATTTGTTTGTCTGTTGAGCGGTGCCAGGCACGTCTCGCGTACTTCGCGCTGGCGATCATTGAGTTCGTGGGGCACCCATTTGGCAAGATACTTTCCCTTACCAATTCGACGCATGTGGTCCAATATAGTTTGTATTTTTTGTTTGTTTTGTCGAAAGCTGTTGCTATCACAGCTGTAGATTGTGTATCATCAACTTCCACAATCGTCTTCAATTTGTCATTGTCGACCAAAAGTCTTCAGACGACTGCGAGGTTCAGTTTGAAATAACCAATCATCATCATCATCCCAGCGTTAATCCCAGTCGCATCCGAAGCCTTTTCAGCTTTGGAGTCTGGGGTCCGCTTTACCAGTCCAACTGCTGATATGGCTAAACTTCGACATTTTCCGTGAAGCGACTGCCGTGTGACCTCAACAACCCGAAGGCGACATCGAAGCATTTCAGTTAGACCAATTGTTGAACTTTTGAGGGCTCCAACAACCCGTAACGACTGCCACTAGATGTTTGTATGGCAACCGGGACCAACGGCTTACCGTGCTTTCCGAGGTACGACCAGACCAGTGCAAATATACATACATATTCATGCATACAAATACTTGCACTGTGCGGGGATCGAACCCGAGCCACCTTGCGCAGCAGCCGCGTCCACTACCGCTACGTCACGGAGGCTGTCAAAAATTACTCATCCATACTAATATTATAAATGCGAAAGTAACTCTGTCTGTCTGTCTGTCGGTCTGTCTGTCTGTCTGTCTGTCTGTCTGTCTGTCTGTCTGTTACGCTTTCCCGCCTAAACCTCTCAACCGATTTTGATGAAATTGGGCACAGACAATCTTTAGACCCTGAGAAAGAACATAGGCTACATTTTATCCCGAAAAAAATTGATGTTCCAGAGGGAAATCTAAAAAGCGCGATATAACCGAACTCCACGCGGGCGAAGCCGCGGGCGGAAAGCTAGTATTCCATAATTACTGTAATTTTTAATGTATCCATGATGACGAAAAAGATTGAAATGTGATGGAAATGTACCACTAATCAATAAACAAATGACTACTTTTGGAAAAAAAGAGCTCCATGTTTTTAAGATAAAATGAATTTGAAATTACAATTATTAGCCAAACAGGATTTTTTTTTTATTTAAAATTGCCAGTATTGCAGAATGGCAATTTCATAAGTGAAGAACTATTATAACGTGTAGTTTAAATTATAAATGGAAAGATAAAAAATCTGCTATATTAATATGCATATAACGCGACCATGACGGTTAAGTTAGAAAAGCTCACAAAAGTATACAATGTCAGTGCTGTAGACATCTCATTTGCCCTTAAAACATATGCTCAAAAACCACGAGAGGAATACATACCCAAAGATCCCAATAAATCAGGTAATATACCAAACCAACTCAAATTAGGTGTAAGCTCTCGAGCCATGCTAAGACGGAACATCAATGTTAAACATGAGCTGGTTAACAGTGCCATGGGTGTTATTCGACGAATAGATTGGCCAGCACTACGCAGAAAGCAGTTGGAGCCAGGAAAACTACCACAAGCGGTATTTGTGGAACTCGATGACCCAAGTATCACAGGGAACCTACCTGATATTGGAGTCTGGATCCAGCCTCGTGCTACAGAATTTGATGGTTTACGTGGTAAAGGCAAGATTGAGCGACGAATGTTTCGACGGTGCATAAATTACAGGGCACAACTTTAGACCAAGCAGTTGTAATTTTAAGTAGAAACTTATTTGCAAAATCAAATCAAATCAAATCAAAGCATTTATTTCAAATAAACCAGTTACAGGCACTTTTGAATTGTCAGAAGGTCGGTCAGTCAATAAGATGAAGCTAGTCGCCCATTCCAAAGAGTAGGTACCTATGGAGAAGAACGGGCAAGAAACTCTATGGACACTCTTTTAAATTTTCAAGCTAATTTTACAAATATTTGATTACATCATTCATATTGAAATCAAACGTGTGAGAACGATGCAGAAATAAATTGTACGCCGAGAGCGTCCATTATGGAAAACACACAAAAATCAATTCAGAAATTAAAATACGCCGTGGCAGCTAAGAGATGACCAGTCCCCTCCGACGGCGTCCGTTCACGAACATGACGAATGGATCAGCATCATTCAGCTCAACCATATTGAAGGGAACCTAATTACCCAACACACACGCCACCATCAGCGAGACATTTGAGTGAGCATGACATACTCTCAACAGCCAGAGCACTATCAAGTCAATAAAAAAGACTAACCCAACAAAAAAATGCCTTACAGCACATTCGTACATTGTGCTCCCACGTTTGCCATGCAATTATACAATAGGGATGTATCCAAGGTATGAAAATCAAAAAAATAATTAGTCCGTCTTATAGATAATAAATAAAATTAACACCCGTATTTTTTATTTTGTCGAAATTACTGAAAACTACTGAGATATAGCGTGTTAAAGTTACGGAGTGGGGGCTAATTACATCACGCCGTGGTATATTTTGCACCACGGCGTGACGTCATGCGAAATTTCAAATCAATATATCTTCCTAAATATTTGAATGAAAGAAAAAATAAAAAATACGTGTTCAATATTTTTTATAAAACTATCTAATGGACACTAAACTATTTTTTAGGATACAACCCAATACTAAGAAATTGAATCTACACAATGCTAAGATAGTTTTGTCCAAGGTTCAGCAGCTCCAACAGTGTTTCCGAATACTAAGTTTAGCTCCTGTGCAGCTGTACAAGTGCCGAACACCTCTATCAGCGATACAATTCCGTAACGTACAATATGCTTGGCTACATAGTGTGTAATACAGGCTTTGAATTAATAACATAAACAATTACATGTTAAAACTACAAGAGGAAAAATCAGAGAACAATCAGTGTATATAATCGGACGCAGCTCAAGCCCAGCCTTTTTGTCCTCAATATAATCCTTCACACTATAAAATGCTTTCTGACACAACTTACGTTTAATGAAGGATTTGAATTTATTCAGGCTCAGATCTTGAACCACCTCTGGAAGTCCATTGTAAAAATGTATACATTGGCATCTGAAAGTGCCACCTATTTTCTTGACCCTTGTTGTAGGTACAATAAATTTGTGCCTGTTCCTAGTATTTATATTATGGACATCCCTGTATTTTTTAAACAATTTTATATTTTTATGAGCATACAAAAGATTTTCATAAATATATTGAGACGGCACGGTCAGTACATTAATCTCTTTAAATTTTTCTCTGAGAGAGTGTCTCGGACTTAATTTATAAATTGCACGAACAGCTCGTTTCTGCAAAACAAATATTGTTTGAATATCGGCGGCATTTCCCCACAACAGAATGCCGTACGACATTACGCTATGGAAATAGCCAAAGTACACTAAACGGGCCGTCTCAACATCAGTCAAATTACGAATTGTTGTAACTGCGTATGCAGCAGAACTTAGTTTTTTTGACAATTTTTCTATATGTGGACCCCATTGAAGCTTAGCATCCAGAGTTATACTCAAGAATACTGTGCTGTCTTCAGATTTCAATTCTTCGCCCTTTATCAACACTTTAGTTTCCACCTGCCTAACGTGAGGTAGAGTAAACTTAATACATTTGGTTTTTTTCTCGTTTAAGAGTAAATTATTAATATTAAACCAATGGACTACTTTGGAGATCGCGCTATTTACATCATCAGTAACCTGCTGCTGACGTTTCAGTTTAAATAAAAGTGAAGTGTCATCTGCAAACAACACTATATCGTGGTTATCCTTTATTAGGTACGGCAGGTCATTGATGTAAATAAGAAACAAAAAAGGACCAAGAATTGACCCCTGTGGGACTCCCATTGTTACCAAAGACCCGGTGGATCTTGTTCCATTAACGTCAACGCTTTGAATCCTACCACTCAAGTAAAATGTAATAAGATCCAGTGCAGAATTCCGGATCCCGTAGTGGCGGAGTTTCCTGATTAACGTATCGTGAAGAACGCAATCGAATGCGTTAGACAAATCACAAAAGATGCCCAAGGCATCGCATTTATCCTCCCATGCATTATAGATATGTCCTAGAAGTTCAACACGCCGGCATCAGTAGTTGAACGACCCCTTGTAAAACCGAACTGTTTGCTATGTAATAATATATGTTTATTAAAAAAATTTAGCATTTGGTTTAAAATTAATTTCTCAAAAATTTTACTAAAGGTAGGTAGTACAGAAATAGGTCTATAATTTGTGGGGTCTGATGTACTACCTGATTTAAACAAAGGTATTATTTTACTATTTTTCATGAGATCAGGAAACTCTCCACAGTCAATACAAGCATTAAAGATATCAGCTAGAGTGGGTCAAGGTCAAGTTTACGTTGTAAAAAGGTCAAGTTTACGTTGCTTTGAGTAGAGTGGGGACTCTTTGTCTTTGTTTTTCTCAGTGAGGACTTGATACCAGTTCTCTTAACCCTAACAAATTGCTAAATCAACCACATGACATAAGCTCATTGAAGGAATTAATCCGGTTACGCAACTAAAAAGATTCATTAGTTAAGAAAGATTTCTTAATTAAAAAGACATAAATAAAATAATAATTAAAAAAACAAAAAAAGACCTCCTGCATGGATAACTACAATTAAAAATCACCTGAAAAGACTAAAACAAGATGAAAATTCAATGATAATGCATTTAAAAAATAAACAATGATTAGGTGCTTAAATCCAGAAACATACATTGAAACAGTACCAAACCTATGTACAGACGACATAACATCAAGCTACTACAATCTGTCAAATTTCCTTATTAGATGTTCAACTTTATCTCTACGGTATTAAGGCTCTATGTTGATTGGAAATATCTGACAGTTTTGGCTAGCTTGACCTGTGTTGCCGTACCTACATAATTAATGTACACTTAGAAATTTCAGCACAAAAGTCAGTCTGTTTCAATTTTTTGCAAAATTATAAACAGAATTACATTCGTAGGCATGCACAAAGCGCGTATCTTGTACATATGAATGTATGTAGGTAATATTCTTTATTATCTTGTATCTCCAGAACCGCCTAATGAATTTTCACATTTGAGACATCGTTAGATTTGTCATAGACGGTGACATTAAAAAAAATGAACAAAATAGCTGATGTGACGCCATATTATAAGGGAAAAAAAATATCTACCAAACTTATCGAATTGGTTTTGAAATGGAGGATGTACAATACTCATTAGAAAATATGTATACAACATGCAGTTTTAATATATTTTAATATTACTTTTTAGTTTTAATAAACATAATTTGTTAAAACTAAAAAGGTAGAAATAAAAAAATATTATTTAAAAACAAAAAAACCCGCCTGCATAAAACTCTAACGAACTGAAAAGGTAGAAACAAGTGAACAATCGCAGTAGGGGGACTTCTTAGCTAGATAAACAAGTATTCCATAGAACAGTCCCCCAACTGCGATTGTTCAACTTGTTTCTACCTTTTCAGTTCGTTAGAGTTTTATGCAGGCGGGTTTTTTTGTTTTTAAATAATATTTTTTTATTTTTCATTGGACTTTTGAATTATTTAATGTCGTTTACTAAATAAAAGCGCGTGATTTCTGCAGTTAAAAATTCATTCAGTAAATAATTCATAAAGAGCATTGAAATATCGCAGCATAGTGGCCACATCATGACTTTGCCTCAAGCCTCCCTCGTAGACGGTTCTCGCGGCCGTCTGTTTCGACTTTCGACTGTCATTGGCGATATCCGCCATTGTTGTGAAATAAAATTTTAAAAGAATTTCTATAATTTGTTACACGTGTTATTGGCAAAATTGTGGTATCTATTGCACAGGGCCCATTGATCAAGGGGCCATTGAAGTTGAGAATATTACCGTCTCTTACTAGCATAGCAGGAATGGATGAAGCAGCGAGTAACTTTAAAATGTGGCTGTCGTCGGTCTACATTCGTTACATACAAGATACTGTTTGTTATCAAATTATTATTGAATTAGAAGTGTTTTTTTCATTTTATTGTTTACTAGCGGCCGCCAGCGACTTCGTTCGCGTGGAATTAGTTATGCTCAGCTCCTATTGGTCGCAGCGTGATTTTATATAGCCTAAAGCCTTCCTGGATTTATGGGCTATTCAACGCAAAAAGAATTTTTCAAATCGGACCAGTAGTTCCCGAGATTAGCGCGAACAAACAAACAAATATACAAACAAACTCTTCAGCTTTCTAAATTAGTATAGATTTCTTTGCCGTCGCACGTTTTCTCATAGCAGATTAGACATTGGCAGAATTGTCGACATCGGCACCATTGCCATCAACAAAAATAGAATAGAAGATACTGCCACAGCAGACAGAAATACTGCTGTCGCGATTGCTACGCATTCGTAATCGTAATTCAACACCCTAATAAAATGATTCCGTTACCTAAGTACATAGGTAGTTATAGGCAAGTACAAGCTTCAAATTAATTAAACAATGAATAAGCCCAAGCCAAAAATCTAAGTGTCGGACTTTCTGTCATCTGACTAGCCTTGTCCAGACTGTGTTTGGGTCGGCTTCCAGCCCAACCGGATCATCATAATTCTCCTGCCCCTATACTCATTTACTTGGGATCGACGCAATATGTCTTTTTAATCCATACTTCTCTATTAGTTGTTATCACAGAAGAGATTTAACTATTCCGTGGTTGTTATGTCGTCACTCTAGTCCGACCGGATGCAGCTGGATTTACCATGAACGATTGCCCGTTGGATAATTAAATAAAAAGATTGCTTGATACATCTAGGATCTAGGTAAATTAAATAGCAAAGAACTTACTTCATAGGATTCTCTCGGCGGTAGGCCATAACATCGGCTGCCAGCAGAAGTTACCACCCACCAGACAAAGTCTTGCCGCCAAGCGATTCGTCGTGTTCCGGCATGATGTCTGATGAAGCCGTACGGAGGACGGATCTGAGCAGTTGTGTTGCGATGTGTGGCGGGTACGATGCGCCAAATGTTGTTGTGTCGGGAGTTTGGTCGTGGAAAGTCTCCAGATCAATCTCCCGCTGGTGCAGCTTCGTTTGGTCGTGTTAGTCTTGGGCTTAACATTGCATCACCTCGCTCAACTGCCGTCATCCTTCCTATTCCTTAGTTTTTTAAGTGAATAGGCTTAATAAACTAGTGCGCTTTACCATCAACGATTGCGTCGCTGCTTACCATCAGGCGGGATTGCAGTCAAGCACTAATTTATAATTATAAAAAAAAAATCATTTCTATAGTAAGCTCTTCTCGAGAAATTAAATAGTATGCAACTTTCCTTTTTAGTTTTTATTAATTGGTACCTAATTTACTGATGAACTAATACAATCTCAACAAGGAACACAAGTCCTAGATACACACGCATAAGTTTCGATCCCGTCAGAATATCCGCCTAAGGTCCATATTGCAGAACCTCACTCAAAACTCAAGCGTTACTTAAATATCCGCCTAAGGTCCGTATTACAGAACCTCACTCAAAACTCAAGCTTTACTTAAATATCCGCCTAAGGTCCGTATTACAGAACCTCACTCAAAAATCAAGCTTTACTTAAATATCCGCCTAAGGTCCGTATTACAGAACCTCACTCAAAACTCAAGCTTTACTTAAATATCCGCCTAAGGTCCGTAATACAGAACCCAAGGGCGGATCCAGCTTTATCGCCAGGGGGAGGTCACATAATCGAGGTCAAGTCATAAGAAGTTTTAATTAAACTTTGATAATAATAGATACAATGAAAAAGAAGATATTTTATTTTATTTAAATACCTAATTAAATAACGAAATCAATTTTTCTTTTACATCTTCTTCTGAAACTTGTTATCACTTCATCTACTTCAATGGGACGTGGAGAAGTGCCAGTCCGGTTAGACGTTCTTCAACCATTGAAGCTAATTGCCATGCTTTGATTTTTCGTAACGTAGACGACGTACGACTGGGTGCTGAGAGGTGAGCTCGGACCGGGGGTGGACCTGACGTGTTATGCGGACGACACGCTGGTCACCGCCCGGGGGAGCTCGCACAGGGAAGCAACGTTTCTGGCGACGGCTGCGTTATCACAGGCGGTGGGCCGCATACGTCGCCTAGGCCTGGAGGTGGCCCTTAACAAGTCGGATGCTATGGTGTTTTATAGTCCCCGGCGGGCGCCGCTATCCGGCACACACATCGTGGTCGGGGGGTTCGGATCGCTTTCGAGTCCACCATGAAGTACCTGGGATTGGCGCTCGACAGCCGGTGGGCGTCCTCCACTTGCGGCGCCCAAGTTGTTGAGGTCAGCTGGGGCGCTTTCAACGTTGCTTCCCAATCTTAGGGGCTGCCCGCAGGCGGCTCTACATGGGAATCGTGCGATCGATGGCCCTGTATGGGCCCCGGTGTGGGCCTCTGACCCGACGGCCGGCAGCAGCACTGTACTGCGACAACCGCAGAGAGCGATGGCCAGAGGTCCTGGTGGTGGAATGGCGGGACATGTTTTCACGCCCTACCACCATCGAGGAGATTCGGCCGGTACTGGCGGACTGGCTCGGGAGAAGGCACAGCAACCTGACGTTTCGGATGACACAGGTACTTTCGGGGCATGGTTGCTTCGGAAAGTACCTGTGTTGCATAAACAAGGAGCCGGATGCCCGGTGTCAACACTGCGTCGACTGCCCTTGCTCGCTCGCTTGGGAGGAGCTGCCCTGTGCCCTCATCTCTGAAGTAGGTAGTGGCCGGCCGTAATGTTGATGGAGTTGATGATAGACAGCGAAGAATCCTGAGATACGGTGGTTTCCTTCTGCACCGGGCGTCGGAGGAGGGTGGAAAACGTCCTCTTTCATGCCCCCTAAATGAGTCCAGGGGCGACATCCGAATCCGTATCTCTTCCGAAGATTTTTCGCATCCCTTGCTCCGCCGTAACCGAGTCCGCTACCGTAGACTGGAATAGCGGAGCTGCCGGGGACTAAGGGCAGTGACGGATTAACCCTTAATCAAATTAAGCAATTGCCTAGGGCATCACGTCTGGGGGGGGACCAGAAGAAGCACAAAAAAAGTCCGTCCTTAGGGCATCACGAATCACGTCTCACTCTCACGTCACTAAAAACCACACCAAAAAACGTTTCTAGGACTAATTTATTTATTTAATTAAGGTTCGCCAACAGTTGCTACAGATATTTCACACATTACAAATACATACAAATTATTGACTTAAATCTAACTGCACAACCAATTACAGGCAAACACCACATGCTAAGTGCTCTTTGTAAGTTTTAAATTCGCGCGTTTTAAGTTGACATAGAGTCCAACCTAGAGTCATAACCGCGCTCCCGCTTGCCCACACGCTGCCCGCTAGTGCATTCGGCAATTCGAATGTACCGGAATGTGCGGTGCGACTTTGATTCTTTAGAAGCCCGCGCAAAAGAAAAGCTACCAGATGTCGCATACAAGGACACCCGTCAAAGACGAAGAAAGAAAATGCCCAATGATGGTTCAGCTCCTGAAGTAAGTTTCAGCCCAAGAGAACAATTCAAAATAACGTGTTGTTATAGCATCATTGATAAATGCGAAAAAGAGGAGAGATATACAAAGAAACAGCAGACATATTCTCATTCTTGAATAAAATACCCGATGCCGATAAAATTATATGTCCCGATCAAACTGCAGAATACAGCCAGCACAGTACAAATCTAGTAAACACATATCCAGAAGACCTTAACACCGAATTAATAACAGAAATTCAACAGTTTCATTCATATATCATAAGTGAAATAAGTTCCAGACCCAGTGATTCGGCTCGCACAAGTTTACATCACACTCACGCACAATGGTATAAAATAATACCTACATGATAAAATTCAATCAGCTTTCCCTAACGTGGAAACAGCTTCCTGCGCATATTTTTATCGCTTACGATTACAAATTGCTCAGCTGAACGTTCTTTCTCAGAATTAAAAATATTAAAAAATTAAATAATGACAAAGATGATACAAGAAAGGCTCGATAATTTATTGATATTATACATAGAGTCCGATGTGTTAAAAACATTAGACGTTAATACTATCTTGCGTGAATTCAATGCCTGAAAAAGCCGCAAGGCGCATTCCAATAAATAAATAAATTATGCTTTGGTTTTTATTGTTGTCGCACCTACTACAATTCTAAGGTACGTTAGATCAAACACAAAAGATCAAATGGTCTGACAGAGTGCGAAACACCGAAATCCTGCGACGACCCAATGTCGGTGGCATTGAGGCTTATTTATTGCGTCGGCAGCTTCGGTGGTGCGGACACGTATCACGTATGGCGTACGAAAGAGTGGCGAAGCGCATCTTCTCTGAGCTGGAGGAGGGCAAGCGATAGCATGGCGGACAACTCATCCGGTTCAAGGATGCCTTAAAACGACACATGAAGAGATGCAATATAGAACCCTCTGAATGGGAGCGTTTGGCAGCAAAGCGGTCAGAATGGCGCAGAATGGTGTACGGACAAGTACGCGAGTTTGAGGAGCAGCGCAAAGCTGACCTCGATGCCAAACGCGACCAATTAAAGGCCCGGCCACCTGCTGCCTTCACATACAACTACGTCGACGGCGTGCTTACGTGCCCTCAGTGTGCACGAAGTATCGCCGCCAAGATAAGCTACATTTTTTTTTTCCGGGGTGGAAATTGTCAATGGATGTCCGCCGCCCTGGAATTCCCATCGGTTGTCGAGCACCAATCCCAGGTACTTCATGGTGGACTCGACCACGACCACGATATGTGAACCCGGCGCTGGCGCACGCCGGGGGCCATTGAAAAACCATGGCCTCCGACTTGTCAAGGGCCACCTCCAGGCCCAGGCGCCGATAAGAGAAGAGGTCTTCTGGAGAGTCTGTGGCTGAGGGTGAAGCCATCGCCGGGGGAACGTGTCTCGCCCGCTCAGGGAAGAGGGTCGATACCACCGCAGTGGGGGCGCCCAGGGACGCAACTTGCCCCGTACCCAACGGTAGGGGCGCCCCCACGCGGACCCCATCATTCATTTAGGAACCCCAGCAGCTCTTCCCGGCTCGCGACTTAGAGTCGCCGATGGCCAGCCACAGAGCCTCCTGGGCAGGCTACATAAGCCATCTTCGGGCGCATGAGCGCCAAATCATCGGCTAGGAGTCGAAGTGGTCGCCGTGGCCGAAATCGGTCGGGAACATCATCATCATCACATCTCATCATCATATTTTACAAAAAACTAATGTTTTTAGGCGGTAAAGGTCTAAAGACCGATTCTAGTTGGCATACGGATGGGGGGGCCCACAGGCGTGGATTGCTTAGGGCATCAAGTAGTCTTAATCCGTCACTGGTTGTAACGCTCTCCTTTTGCTTCCAGACGCCGAGAGTGCAGGTGCGTTAGTGTTAGTCTCGTAAAATGTAACCGTGTTTTAGATAGTAAGACTGCACCGTGGCTATACTTGCCCGAATCCAAGGATTGTAATACTTTTAAACCTGTGGAAATACCGATAATAAATCTGGTAGTAGTATCCGCCTGTTTTTCATTACTATTTAGTATTTATTTTCATCCATACTATAATATTATAAATGCGAAAGTAACTCTGTCTGTCTGTCTGTCTGTCGGTCTGTCTGTCTGTCTGTCTGTCTGTCTGTTAGGCTTTCCCGCTTAAACCTCTCAACCGATTTTGATGAAATTTGGCACAGACAATCTTTAGACCCTGAGAAAGAACATAGGCTACCTTTTATCCCGGAAAAATTTGATATTCCCGAGGGAAATCTAAAAAGAGCGATATAACCGAACTCCACGCGGGCGAAGCCGCGGGCGGAAAGCTAGTTTTATAATAAGGGAAGTCAGCTGTCGTCAACAACTTAAATATCCGCCTAAGGTCCGTATTACAGAACCTCACTCAAAACTCAAGCTTTACTTAAATCTCGTTTGAAGCTATTTTATTGTCTGAAACTAGTTTTAAGTAAAACTTAAATCTTGAGTAAGGATCAATACAGTCCTTAGTGATAAGAGGCTAACAAAACACAAATAGACTTGACGCAAACATTTTTATAGTCAAATCTATTAGGTTTGTGATGGCGGAAAAAATATATGCTAATCTTAAAGATTTATCTGAAAACAGTGTTGTTTTCGAGAATTGATAGCTTCCGTGGCGTAGCGGTAACAAACGCGGCCGCTGCGCAAGGAGGCGCGGGTTTGATCCCCGCGCAGTGCAAATATTTGTATGCATGAATATGAAAATTGGCACTGGTCTGGTCGTGCCTCAGAAAGCACGTTAATTAAGCCGTTGGTACCGGTTGCCATACAAACATCTAACTTTACGGGTTGTTGGAGCCCTCAAAAGTCCAACAATTGGTCTAATTGCAATGCTCCGATATCGCCTTCGGATTGTGGAGGTCAGACGGCAGTCGTTTCGCGGAAAATATCGAAGTTTAGCCAAACTCAGCAGTTAGACTGGTAAAGCGGACCACAGACTCCAAAGCTGAAAAGCTTTTGATGCAACTGAAATTATCGCTGAGATGATGAGTGTTGTTTTCGAAACACGTTTTAAAATAATGGTAAACTAACCCCTTGATCTTCCAACCATTCCATGAAATGATCTTCCAACAAAAATATCTGATTCACTTATCAACGTACGTTGGTAATTTGGTATGTAAGTATAATTATTTATAGCAATAACGTATCATATTTAGTGTTGAGAACACTCATAACAGTCTTCAGCGTTCGGAACAATAATTTTCCAGTCGCTCGGCACATTTCGTTTCATCTGTTCATTTTTTAGAAAAACATTTGGATGCTGTTTTAAAGATCATATTTAATTTAAGGATAGTTACTAAATGCAGATCTATTTCTATGAGCTAAATTCTATTGCGTATCCTAGTCAAAGGTTTCCTTCCTCAGCCTATAGATGTCCACTGCTGGACAAAGGCCTTCCCCAAGGCTTTCCACGATGACCGGTCTTGTGCTGCCCGCATCCATCGGCTTCGCGCGACCTTCACCAGGTCATCGGTCCACCTTGTTGGGGGCCTCCCTACGCTGCGTCTTCCAGTAGGTACGTGGCCGCCACTCCAGAACCTTACTGCCCCATCGGCCATCGGTTCTACGAGCAATGTGCCCTGCCCACTGCCACTTAAGTTTAGCGACTCGCAGAGCTATGTCGGTGACTTTCGTCGTCAAAGGTTTAACAAGGTATAACCTGCAGCCTAATCGCCGAACATATTTTTGTCCAATGATAGCGACTAATTGGGATCACTTGGGATTGTTCAGAACGCCCATTGGTCCGTTCGGTCCAAACGATCACAACTAGACGCAATCAGGGGCAGGTATAACCCCGTAACCCGCGCCAATAAAGAAATGCATCTATGGCGGCACCGGTCATTCTCTCTCACTCGCACACTATTGCTATCGTTACTCACATGCCACCGTACTGCATAGTGCATACAAAAAAAAAAAAAAAAAACAGGCCCTGTCTGATTTTTTTCAAATCCTGTCTGTCAGGATTTTTGATCACTTGCTGTCTTTGACGCACTCGGTTCTTTAAAGGTATTATTTCTTTGTTTTCGTTATTACTGTCGTGTATTTGTTATTAATTTCTTGTTTTTTACTGTTACCATTTATCACTGCAAGTAGCAGACGCCATTATAGATTCGTTTCTTTATTGGCGCGGCTTATAGTTCTGAAAATAACTTTTTTAAAATACTACTACTATACAGCTAGTTAGTTGGCGTTGCACGCTGTTGCTGTCCCTCTTTATACTCTGTTGTTGCTGCGCTGGCTGTGTGGAACCACATCGGTTCGGGGACGGGTATTGTTGTTTATATTGAGATTTTTCATTTTAATAATTCAAAAACTAATCGACAGATATTGAAACAGTCTCGAATACGAAATCTCGAATACGAAATAATTTATTTGGATAATAAATACCTAATACAAAAATAAAAGGAACATTGTCTGATTTTGGTGGGAATTTGTATAAACTTTAAAAAGTAAAAGTACCTAGTTATGTATAGTGACATAATGTAGTTAGACATAGATAGGTATACGTGATACGTCACTCAGGATTTGCGTCGAGACCATTTTCGCTGTCTCTTCCACAAGGGCTTGATCAAGAGTTGAAGTTTAAGTTGACCATTATCGCGCTATGATTTTTTACGATTTCAAATGTCGCCTGAAACCTGACGAAACGCACAATAGACACAGGGGCGGATCGTGAGTTTGTGGCCCTGGGCTGAAACATAGATCCCGACCTTGAAATAATTGGTAGGTAACACTTTTCATATTTTTTCCTTGATTTATGTGGTAGCAATTCTTTTATGGTCTCCATAGCTATTTCTCTCATTTCAGGAGGCGTTAAGATATTGTCCATTTCGCTTTTATCAATGATATAATGATATCACTCATTTTCAAAACAATTTTATTTATAAATGCAGATAAAAGTTAAAAGTGGTACGGGCATGTGTTACGGAGAAATGAGGAGAATGTCGTGAGGAGAGTTTTAATTATGAATGTTGATGGCTATAAGAGTAGGGGAAGACCAAAGTTAGCTGCCCCCCCCCACCCCCCCCTTGTAAATCTCGCAGAACATGTATCAACTCCCCTGAATACTAAACAAACTATAAATGAGGACTTATCTCTAACTTTTAAATAAACCACTCAGTAGTCACTGACAAAATGTACGGTGTAATTGCCAAGAAACCGTGTCCGACTATCTATAGCGTACAAAGATTACTCACGCTAAAAAGTTGACTTCCTACGTCGCCTATAGCCGTCCGGGCTTGACTCGGGGCATTCTAAGTGTATTGGTGGTCGCCGGAGCTAACGTCTTTTACGTCCACCGAATACGGAGGCCATACAGGCGGAGCTTTACGAGGGATACAGAGTGGCGAAGACCGCCCTCCGCACGGAGATCCAGCGGGCTAAAGGGCTGGCCCGTGAGGTTTGCTGGGGACTCTGAACAGAGACCCGTAGGGATGCCCCTACAAAATGGTGCGGAATAAACTCATAGAGCCGATTTGGCTTCCGCAGGGGGCGCTCTACGCTGGACGCAATCATGCGCGTACGAGACCTCACGACAGGGGATGCTGTGGCCCGGGGTGGGGTTGTCTTGGCGGTGGCTCTAGACATCGACAACACCTTCAACACCCTACCCTGGAGTTGCATTAGGGAGGCATTCCGGTATCACCGGATGCCGACGGGATCTCTGTCGAGTGGTCGAGGCCTATCTGACGGCCAGGGCCGTAATCTACCCCAGTCACCAAAGAGTGTGGGTCCTGGGGCCGCATCTGTAGAACATCGGGTACGACTGGGTGCTGCGCGCTAACCCCCTATCGTTGTCAGCGTGGTTTGTTACGCTGACGACACGCTAGTTCTGGTACAATGGAGGTCGCACCAGGCGGCGGTTGACGCAGTGACCCTTCACTCCTCGTGGATACCCTCCGCCTGGGAATAACGGAAGGTTATGTCGGACTCCTACCGACTAAAACCCCACTATTCCTTCGAGTACCATGGGACGAGGGCCCGGGATATACTACTGCATTCGCCGCACCCCCGTCTGGTATGAGCCCACCATCCCTAGCGGGCGCCATCACCAAGTGCACCCGATACCACGACCGCACAGACCACCACTAAGACGCACATACGCATGTCCCCTCTTTGAGCCTTAGCGCTCGAGCGACGTCACGGCCCCAATTTCGTCATCCGCATGGTCTTTCTTATGGTGGCCGGAGATCGTTAAGCGCCCTTCGACGCCCGGCTACTCTTCTGGTGCGAGTGGAGTGAGAAGCTGTAGTGTTATTTTATTAACCTACATATACTTACTTCTTCATACTCATATATCATTCATTTCTGCAGGTCATAATGCGCATTCCAGTATTATGAGGCGCTGTTCTGATAATATTTTTCCTACACAACACAACGCTTTAATTTAATATCTACTTATATTTACACATTTACAATAATATTTTCATTGTTATGACAGTTTTTGACAACGCTGTTGATTGTCTCTATGACAACCCTTTTTCTTCTAAATTCTTAACTGCCCGCTATCTTTCTATCGGATTTGTTATGCCGAACTCCTTTACGGTATTTTATATTACTTTTAAATATTCAAATATTCAAAATTTTGTGGAATGCTGTTCTGCGAGGTTTCTTAGGAAGCCCTCGCAGAACGTTGACAGTTTTTAGCTTGAGTTTCGGCCTGGTGCTTACATGTGTTTATTAGTTTATTTATTGAGTGTTTTATCTCTGCAGAGCCCTCCTAGGGTTACCCTCTCCCTCGCGGAGAGGGGACCCTCCTATCGTGCTGCTGCCGGCTCTCCGTTGCAGGGGCCGGTCCTGCTGTATTTCTGCTGCCTGGTTCTGTCTCTGTTGGCGGCGCCACCGCCTCTGATGGCGGCGCCGCTGCTGTAGCCGGACCTCTGCCGCGGGAGCCGCTTTTCGCTGCAGTTTCTGAATCTCCGCTGCTGTTGTCGGCCCTCTCGGCCGCCTCGCTCCTCTACAACTCTTCTGCGACCCTCAACTGCCTGCCTACAGCTGTCGCCGGCCCTCAGCCGCTGGGCTTCAGCCGCCGAGCCTCTGCGCCGGCCCTCTTCGCTGACCCTCAACCGCCTGTCTTCAGCCGCCGGGCATCTGCGCCGGCCCTCTTCACCCACCTTCAGCCGCCGGGCCCTCTGCGCGGCCCTCCGCTGCCGGGGCCGTTACTGAAGCTTTCCTTTTATATTTTATTGTGTACCTTTTTTATAATTTACTTGTACCTCACCTCATCCCTTCACCCTTCATTCATTCATCATTTTTTATACTTTTTTATTTGCTTTATTTAATAAATTCTTTGTTTGTGTCCCTCCTCCCTCTCTTTTACTGTTTAATACGACAAAGCATGTTCTCTCTCCCTCTCCGCAGCCTCCTTTGCATGCATCACCTCCTCGCAAAAAGAGGCCACAGCATCCCACGCTTCTTCGCTTCCGACCATGGACTGTACAACGACTGGAAGCGAGAGATCACCCGCACCGAGTTTCGCGACGAGGGCACAGCGCTGTTGGGCCCAAGCTGAGCATTCCTCCAGCGTATGTTGCGCCGTGTCCTCGTGGCAACTCGTGCAGTGATGACATACGGGCGTCCGCTCCCGACCTATGCGACGCAGGTATTTACCGAAACATCCATGTCCAGTAAGCACCTGCGTCAGTCGAAAACTGAGGGCACCATGCAGCCTCTCCAGCCATTCCTCCATAACAGGCCTTATTGCCACTATTGTGGCGAGGCCCCACCTGGGTTGTGCCAGTCGCTCCCTCCATTCAGCCACTAGAAACTGACGGAGTTGTTTTTCGCGCTTCAAATGCCCGGGGTACCGGGGGTTGACCACTCATGAGTTCCGCCTTCCGCCAACGATATAGGGATGCAAGGATTTTCGCATCAAGATCCCAGGGCGTTGATCCAGCTAGGAGAGTTGCTGCCTCGTAAGAGATCGTACGGTATCCTCTTATCACCCTGACAGCCATCGCTCTCTGTGGCCTTCGCAATATTGCAACGTTATTGGCCGTCAGGGTGTCCGCCCATACTGGCGCACCATAAAGGGCCATGGACCGCACAATTCCCATATACAATCTCCGGCAGGAGGCATTGGGTCCCCCTAAATTAGGTAGAAGTCGAGCAAGGGCAGCTGCAACGCTCATTAACCTTGGGACCAACAGCTGAATGTGCGTCCTGAAGTCCCATCGGCTGTCGAGGACAAGTCCAAGATATTTCATCGTCGACTCGACACCGATGCGGACGCCTCCTACCACTATGTGTAAATCCCGTGGTGGCTTGTTCCGAGGCCCATGGAAACAAAGAGCCTCAGATTTGTGCAAAGCCACCTCGAGACCCAAACGCCGAATCCAACAATCTGCGCAACACCCGCCGTGGCAAGCATGACTGATTACCGATGCGTTAGCCCCCGGGCTGACACCAGAGTGTCATCGGCGTAGCATGTGATGCTGACACCATGAGGCAGTACACCGCGCAACACCCAGTCATAACCAATGTTCCACAGCAACGGCCCCAAGACCGAACCCTGCGGAACACCACACGACGTCTCTCGTCGGTTCCATCCCTCCCGACCCGGGTAGACCACTGCTCTTTCCGCTAAGTAGTTCCCGATAATGCGACGAAGGTAGGCAGGCACACGATGGTATACGAGCGCTTCTCTTATGCAGCTCCACGGCAAGGTGTTAAAAGCGTTGGCGATACCCAGTGATACAGCCAAAACGACCGCGCCCTGGGTAACTGCTTCTTCTGCTGCAGCCTTTACACGCATAATAGCATCCACGGTGGATCGCCCCCGGCGAAAACCAAACTGGTTATCTGACAAATCTGGTCCTACCCCGCTCAGGTGCCGAACGAGGCGGTCAGCGACCACTCTCTCAAACAGCTTGCTCGCCTCGTCCAAGAGCACAATGGGCCTGTACGCTGACGGAGATTCTGCAGGGCGCCCCTGTTTCCTTAACAGGACCAGTTTGCCAACCTTCCACCGCCGTGGAAACTGACCCCGCTCGAGGCACGCGCTAAAAAGGCCTGCGAATCGCGGCCAAAGAGCTCGCATAGATAATGCTAGTGCACGGCCTGGTATGCCATCCGGACCCGGGGCGGTGTTCTTGGCTTGTAGCCGCAGCACCCCGGCTTTCAGCTCTGTTTGGGTCACTTCGGGTACAATGTCATCTTCATTAGCATCAGCTTCTACGGTATCCTCAATGAGCTCTGCGGGGGGCAGAGTCAAGGGTGGCGGTATATGCTCTGCCCTTGAAGGGAAAAGAGCGCAGACCACCCGATCAAGAAGTTGTGGTTGGAGACTCTGGGTAACTGGTGGAGCCCACTGGCGAAGTTTATTCCTAACCATAAGGTAAGGTCGCCCCCAAGGATCTTGATCCAGAGTCGCCAGCAACTCCTCACGGGCTTGAGTTTTAGCCTTCCCAATTGCTATCCTCATGGCTTTCTTTGCAGCTTTGTAACCTTCGTACAGGTCTGCCTCTATGGCTTCTCCATTCGGGATGCGAATACGCCTCCTGCGGTGTCTGGCATATCGACGCCGTGCCGCCACGCACGCTTCGCGTAATTGTGCAATTTCTGGTGACCACCAGTACACCTGACGTTTGGTAGGTCCACGCTGAGACCGTGGCATCGCCGCATCACAAATAATGACAAGCGCCTGCTGGAGCCATTCTACCTCTTCGTTTATATTATCAGGCCTATCCGGTGCAGACATCCAGGCTTGGACGATTGAGGCTTCCAGTAGTGCCTCCCGATCCAGCTTTTTCAATGCCCAACGCGGTCCCTCCCCTTCAGAAGTCAGCCGGGCTGGACTGCTAGCAGCCTGTGCTGAGAGGATAAAATGTATGTACCGGTGATCTGATAACGTTTCCACCTCTTCCATCACACGCCAGCCCTGGACCCGGCGCGCTATAGTAGGGCTAGCAAATGAGATGTCCACTATCGAACCGCCTCGCTGACGAACGCATGTGAGCACCGATCCTCGATTGAGGACGAACAAGCCGGTCTCTATGGCCCACTGCTTTAGGACTTGCCCTCGCGCATCTGTTCTATGGGAACCCCACGCCGTGGATTTTGCATTAAAGTCCCCAAGGACCAGCATCGGAACAGGATGGCATCGTCTGACAATAGTACCCAATTGAGCTATAAGACTTCGAAAGTCTGCGAGAGATCTATTTGGAGAGTGGTACACCCCGACAACAACCAAATCCCCAAGGCTTGCTGCCACAAATCCCCGCCCTCGGGTGATGATTTCTAGGGAAGGACATCTAATGGAAGCCCGCAATATGAGAGCAACCAAACCGCTGGAGTCACTCACCCAGTTATCCCTAGGCAGGACAAAATACGGCTCTGCAACCATAGCAACATCTATTGACCACTGTGCGATGCTCTGGAGGAGTAAGTCCTGAGCCCGAGCACAGTGGTTGATATTACTCTGGAGGACATTAATATATTGTGCCATTATTTGTAGTTATATGCAGTGCCTATCATTATTCTTTACTCCGGTGGCCATGTACGTGGTCTCCTTTGCAGTTGCCTGTTGCGACGACGATGCCTGTGTGTGTGTTGTTCGACCCATTGCATTTCCGTTGGCCACAGCACAGGTCTTACTACCTGCCCGATGATCTGCTGGATTTCCTGCTGACGCACAAATAAAGCAGTGCGGCGCAGCCTCACAATTCTTGGCTATGTGTCCTGCCTGACCACAGCGGTAGCATAGCTTGCTGCGATCAACTGCCGCTGTGCATTGCGCTGCAACGTGTCCACCTTCAAGACACCTATAGCACTTCAAAGGTCTGGCGGCAAGCAATTTCACTTGCGCCGAAACCCAACCCACAAGCATTCTGCGGCCTTTGATAATTTTATTGGCCGCTGCTACCGGGCAACTAATAACTATCGACCTCAAACCGGCCATGCCAGGGCGAATCTCCGAAGCCTTAATATGCTCTGGGGCGCACCCTCCATCTCTGACAACTGCAGTCACAACCTCAGCAGCCGTGACAGAGTCATCCAAGCCTGATATCCGTATATCGACACATTTAGTTGGCCTGGTAACTTGGATTTCCTCACCGAAGGATTCTCTGAGTTTTTCGGCCAGGGCATCCGCCATTGGGCCACTGGTGGCACCGGGTATCAGCAACATCCGGGCACCGGTCACTGCATTCTTAGAACGTATGCCAGTGATGCCAAGGGCCTCGATATTAATAGCATCCTTGGCTCTGCCTATCACGTCTGCGTAGGTCACCTTTCTCGCTACCGCTTCAGGCTTTAGCGTGAGCACTACGGCCGTATATCTGGGAGCTCGCAGTCTGATCGCCTGTTTTTTCGCCTCTTTTTGTTTATTGGCTTCCTCCTTTTTAGCTTTCTTGCGAGCCTTTTTCTTAGCGTTTTTCGCTCCGGCAGTTTGCCATTGACCCTGCTGGTTATCAGGAGTCGGTGGAGCATTTATAATTGGTGCATCCTTACTAGATGTGCCTGCCCTCTTTTCCTTCACTGATTTTGCCCTTGTGGTCACCGATGCCAATGGATTTATAGGGGCTGGCGCAGACTGGGATGTCATATTACTTTTCATTGCGTAAGTTGCCGCTGGTGCTTGCTGGGTTCTACGATTTGCGGCCAGAGATGACCGCAGAAGTTTGCCCTCTAAGACAGAGAATTTGGCATTCATGCCCACAATTGCTTCTTCCAGGCGGGCAATCTTATCCAGTTCCAATGTCGGCGTAAGCTGCCTCTCCAATATGCGCGGTTCTTCCTGCCGGTTCTGGTCCAATCTCGCAAGATGTGCGCGTATGTCCTCAAGTTCCGTCTGTTGTTGTGCTACCTGCAAAGTAAGGCGGTCATTCTCCTCCTGAAGCCGAGTTGTTTCAGCGGAAGAAGTTCGCTTTGTGAGTGCCTCGGCGGCCTCCACAATTACGGATAGCGCCATTTTGAGAGTACGGTGGTCCGGCCCACTTAAGCCTTTAGATACTTTGCCCACCCTCTGCACTGTCGCTACAGCGTCTTGGACCTTGATGTTCAAGGCTTCTACCGATATGTCGGGCATTACGCCTCGTTCCTCCTCCTTAGTTTTCTTTACGTATTTATTAGGCCCTACGTACTTCCCTGTTAAGACCGATTGTCCCCTTCCTCTTCGCGAGGTACCAACTTTGGTAGCCGGTTCCGCCTCTTCGCCTGAGGTTGAATCCGACCCCAAACACTTCGCCTCTCCACGTGTGCGCTTTCGCCAGAGCTTACCTTTACCCTGCGCACTGCCTCCAACACTTTCTATGCTTCTGAAGCTCATCACCGATGTGGCGTCAGACTCTGACGCAACATTTACCTCTTCATTTAGATTGTTTTTTGTTTTTAAGTTTTCCATGTTAATTCCCACGAGTATGGGGGATCTAAAAAGTACACCTAGGGGCACCCCCTGTTCCTAGGTAAGTGTACATTTATAACCCAACCGGGGGGTCCACAAGTACCCCGGCTGGAGGTGCGCTAGTAACTGATGCACCATCTGCAACTGCTGTTTTAAGACAAACATCAGTTGCAGATGTCACTACTCCTCAGCCATTCATACCCTTGCCGCGCACCAAACTTGGTATTAGAGGTAATTTTTGAAGAGGTTGTCTTCCTCGTGGTCCGGGCGGTAAAGCCAAAACCCTCGTTCCGTTCCGAGTCATGAAACATGACCATGATTCTCTTTCCGGTTTACGAGTTTGACGGGTGCAGTCGATGAATCTACTGCTTGCTTATTGGCAGGGTAAGTGCACAACAGGCGCCGTCACCTTGCTACACCACCAACATCAACTTCAGGGAGCCAGATGAAAGTGGCTTGCCCCTGCTAAGTAGCCCATTTTAGGCACGAGTCCACCTTGAACTTCTGCCCGAAATTCTCATTTTTAGCCCGTTGGGTTGTAAAATGACCCAAAAAGCCCATCATGCGGGAAGTAAAATATCCCGCGTCGTCATTTTACCCTGTTTCTCCATCATTTATTTATTTATTGTTTATTTATCATGTCAACTAAAAAGTCAAAGGTCACGTGTATGACCACCTCCTTAATCACAACTAATCACTTCGCCTGCTGGGTTGTATATACAGTGACCCCATAAGCCTGTTCTGCGGGAAGTAAAATATCCCGCATCGTCATTTTACCCTGTTTCTCCATCATGTCAACTAAAAAGTCAAAGGTCACGTGTATGACCACCTCCTTGATCACAACTAGACACTTCGCTTGCAGGGTTGTACAATGACCCCATAAGCCCGTCCTACGGGAAGTAAAATATTCCGCAAATATTACTTCTCTTTTGCACTTCCGCTGTACCTTCCAATAGTTCGAAGACACATGGATGACCACCCTTTCGACCACAATTGGTCCCCGTCCCCCGTCCAGAAGTTCGCTACAGACAGTAATCCCTCATCTTCTTCAACTTCACAAAGAGACCACCGCCTGTACCCAGGATGCACCACGTGGAGGTCTTCTGGCACCGCACCCCCACGACGCAGTGACCCTCGGGGTTGCCACAATTAGCTTTCATGGTCCTCGGAATGCGCCACCGTCGGGTTCCCACATAACGGTAAGAGGGGTTCACATCGGCGTCGGGTGGACGATGAAGTAACTGGGACTCATCCTGGACAGCCGGTGGAACTTCGAGGAGCACTTCCGACGTTTGGCACCCAGACTGGAACGGGCAGGGGGTGCCCTGAGGCGGCTGCTCTCCAATCTAGGGGGACCAAACGCCTCCTGCCGAAGGCTCTATGCTGGGGTCGTGCGGTCCATGGCCCGTTACTGGGCACTGGTGTGGGCGCGGTCGCTAAGGAAGCGACCAGCTTGATGCCTGACCGCGTCCCAGTGGGTCATGGCCGTTTGGCTGGGCCACACGATCTCCGCTGAGGCGGCGAGCCTTCTTGCAGGATTGCCGCCATGGTATCTGGAGGCCAAAGCCCTCGACCACATGTAGGAGTGGCGAGAGGAGGTAAAACGCCGGGGTATAACTCCGCTGCCGCGAGAAATCGCGGTACGGTGGACAGAGCTCCGGCGGGATCTCATGGCGACACGTAGAGTGCGATTGACGCAACCCAGTGCTGGGCACGCCACAATAGCGGCGGTAAGTTCCCTCTTTGAGGAGTGGCTAGAGAGGCGCCCCGGCGCCCTCACCTTCCACCTGACGCAGGTCCTCACCGGACACGGTTGTTTCGGGAGGTTCCTGTTCCGTATAAGGCGGGAGGAAACGCCAAGGTCACCATTGTGTGGATCGCCCTGAGGACACGGTGGAGTATACGGTGGTGGTCTGCCCGGCTTGGGTAGAGCACCGCCGTGTCCTCGTAGCGGCGATCGGCGGCGATCTCTCGCGTCCGACCCTGGTCCAGGCCATGGTCCGGAGCGAGAGTGCATGGCAGGCCGTCATCTCCTTCTGCGAAGTAGTTTTTTTTTAAATTATAAACTAGTGCTTCACTACAATCCCGCCTGATGGTAAGCAGTGATGCAATCGTTGATGGTAAAGCGCACCAGTTTATTAAGCCTATTCACTTATAAATCTTAGTGAGTAGGAAGGAAGACGGCAGTTGAGCGAGGTAAAAAAAAATAAGGGTTGCGGGTTGGTTAAACAAGAAACCGTGGCCCTGGCCGTTGCACAGAGAAGTGAAGAAACACGGGTGGATTTTAGTCAGTACAAGTCTGACACAAGTCTTCCGTTCCGCCCGGAGCGGTAGAAGTCCTTTGATGATTTCCCATCCCAACAAAAAAAAAGGTTCGAAGCAGAAAAGAGTACGTATATTTGATGCTATACTCAAAAAAAAAAAAAACAATTTCGGTTTCAACCTTAACAGATTCTACACCAAATAGGTTAAGGGAATGCGCAGCACATGACACATAACCCGTGGTGTTATTTTTTGTTTTAGTAGTGCTTGTACACCATTGTTAAGTGACTCGTAACCCTTTAAATACCATAAAAAAGAAAGACACGATTTATAATTATTTTAACATAGCAAATAAAAGTAGGATATCTTATACTGATTATGTACCTATTTCAATCACATAAATAAATTTTACTTTTTTTATATATAACTGACTTTTAAGTTTTCACTTATTAATATGCTTACTTATTAAACACAGTTCTAACAATTAACACATTCAGTTTGTCATTTCGATGACGAGAACAGAAGTGCGGGAAAAAAAATCAAACCACGTCAGATGTTACGTTAAGCAGCGCTTAATTTTATTTTAGATTTTTTATTAAATTTTAATTATCGCCTATTTATTATTATTATTTTTACCGGGGTCTGGGGGCCCCTTGTAACCTTGGGGCCCTGGGCTGCAGGCCAAGTAGCCCATAGGTAGATCCGGCCCTGCAAGTGAACATTATTTCAAGACTTTCACAAGATCGGTTTTCACGTAAAAGCTTAGCTTTTAAGATCACAGTTTTAATTTAGCCTTTTCAAGCAATTTTACTCCTTACACCTAACACGAAACATGAGCGGTAAACCAGCTTTAATAGCCTGCACCACGTTGGACAGCGGGTCTACGATTGGGCGTCTGACACTTTCCGGCGCTGGTTCTACTGTAAATATTGACAGTAAAGCTGCTAGTCCTGCCAGTGACTGCATAATGCCAAGACGTTCGCCTGTAAAAAAACACGTACTTTGAAGAACCAGTATATACCTACGAACAATAACAGGAATTTTTTGTGATAGAATTTTTATGAAAACAATCTGCTTTATTTTTTTTAATTCACTTCAAAAAGGAGGAGATTGTCATTTTGACTGTTTTTTTATGTTTACCTCTGAGCTCAAGTATAATTTCCTTGTCTGAGCTCCATTACTATTGTAGGGTTTGATTATGATAAATAGTAAATTAGAAGAAAAAGGTTGGCTACACTGACGATATGGATGACGTAGCCAGTGTGACCAAATGTGGCAGGATCCTGCCTTTTTGGCAGGTTAATCCCTTTATTTCACTCTCTGGCACTTTTGTTTGACGTTTTAGAAATCTGGCAGGATTTGGCACTTTTGGCAGTATTAACAATATAGTATAGCCGCTAGCCGCTACAGCCCACAAAAAGAGTAGGATGCAGTATCCAATTCAATTTCAAATAATACTTTATTTCTTTGTCATCATTTCTTTGTTGCGGTTGTTGCTGAAATTACCTATTCCCGCAGGCCGCGTTTCACGTGTGTCACGCCAAGGGACTTTGTACCGCAAATCAGAAGGGTTAGTCAGGAAGGTTAATCAGAAACGTTAGTCTGCCTGTGTAGAAGTAGGAGACGACGGACGGCGACTGACGCTGCCGGCAGTAGTGCGGAGGATGGTCGGTAGCGCAGAGTCGTGGGACGCAGTGGTGTCTTTCTGCGAGGACGTGATGTCGCAGAAGGAAGCTGCGGCACGGGAGAGGGAGATCTCAACTCCCTTCCCGGGCCGCAGAAGACGCACCGGGCGCCGAAGAAGGGCGGATAACGCCCTCTTTCGCCCCCCATGAATGGGCCCAGGGGCAAGCGACATGGGGAAGTCCCCGCCCCCTATTCGATAGACCCCGAGGCGGAAGCGCGCGCGCGATTGTCGACGCACGCCCCTGAAGCGATGCACGGGGTAGTTTAACACCCCACTACCCCGTGCAGGAGACGGGGCCCGGACAGACCGGGCCAGCACGAGGGTGTGGGGCCGTGGAAGAATTTAGACTCCCGCGGCCTCACGCGTTTGCTCGTGATAGAAGAGACACCGGGGTGGTTTTAGTCAGTGAAAGTCTGACAGACCCCTTCGCCCAACCCAGGGCGGCGGACATCTCATGAAAATTTCCACCCCGAAAAAAAAAAAGGTTGCGTCTAAATAGGCTATCCTTAATCAAGTTTTATTAATTTCTATATTGAGCACAACCTCAGATAACTTTTGTATCGATTGAGCTGTGGTCACAACGGTTCACCTCACAAATCCTTCTACAAGCGACCCTGAGCTTGTTAAATGTCTCATATGGATTCCGTGCCACACTTCGGTACCGAGACGGAGTGAGTCAGGGAATTGACTGATTAAGTTGGGAGTTTTTTTTGTCATATAGTTTGTTACTTATGACACAGGGTACTTGGAAAATAAACTTATGATTACATCCATTTATTGTTGTTTCATTTAGTCCTCCTATCTGCCACCTATTTCTTAAGTAAATTTACTGCGGCACGGTCAGAGGTTCTTCGGACCACAGAGCCGGTTACATATATGTAGTATTGACGCTCTTGATATAAAAGTACAATATACTCATTTTGGATACAAATGGTTGTGCTTTATTTCTGGGGTTGTTAAAACTATAAGTCGATTTGCAAAACTTTTTTTTTATGTGAAACGACATACTTTCAGATTGGTCCCACAAAATCAAAATCTGTAGCTTGGTTAATAAAACCTTACTAATGGGTTTTAAAATTAAAGTCAACGGAATTGCGTCGTCTCATTTGTATTTTTTTTTATTGGCAAATAAAACCGGTTTTTATTGGCAAATAAAAACGTTTTTATTTCATTTACTTCGCTTATGTGACTTTCGCAGGGCCAACATGACCAGATATCGCAGAAGACAGATTTAGAAGGCAAAAAGGGAAGTCTGCCCAGTAATGGGATTCAATGTAGACTAAACAAAAAACTAAGTCATGTGGGACAACGTGCAGCTGTGCAAAGGTCACTTCTATACCTTCAAACTTGTTTTAATGCTTTATTTGCGTTCTTCATCCAATCCGAGAGGCAACCGACTTCAAAAAGGAGGAGGTTACTCAATTCGACCGTATATATGTTTTTTTTATGTTGTTCGCGGATATCTTTGTAGTTTATGAACCGATCTTGATCATTCTTTTTTTGTTGGAATGAAGACATTCCCAAGGTGGTCCCTTGATAAGAAAATCAGGGTTTGATGGCGGAAGGGAAGACCAGATAAATCAAGGGGATCTTTCAAAAATTGTGAGGACGGCTAGTGCATTTATATGCTTTTTCATTAGGTATTTTAAACCACTACAATTAAATAAGGGTCTGGGGTAGATCTGATGATGGAGCCGGGAGACAGGCGAGGGAACTCCTCAAAGATTCTCAGCAGCTTCCTTGTGTTTGTGCTTGAATAATTTGTATTGATGGGATCCTTACACCTAGATGGGTTGTGACTGTCATTAAGAGGCTGATGGTGAAGTCGAAGGTCGATTCATGGAACTCCTCAACGATTTACAATAGCTACAACTAAAAAGTGTAAAATAAAAACTATTTTTACAAAAAAAATCAACCGACTTCCAAAAACCACTACATAGCGAAAAATAACTAATTTCGGAAGTCGGTGTCTAAAACGAACATGCAAAAACCAAAGACACCGACTTCCGAAATTAGTTATTTTTCACTTTGTAGTGTTTTTTGGAAATCGGTTGATTTTTTTTGTAAAAAGTTTTTTGCTAATTTTTGTCATTTTTTTGTTATTTTAAATTACGAGACTTGGTCTTCTGTTAGGAACGACTCCAAAGAGTACTTATGTTAGTAAATAAGAAAAAAAACCTCACCTATACAAGCTCTCGGTCCTGCACCGAACGGCAAATAAAAATATTTATTGCTGTTATCATATGATTCGGGATCGAACCTTTCCGGTTTAAACTCCTCAGGGTTCGGGAAATACTTGGGATCATTGTGGAGTGATTGCAGAGGAATCATAACTCTGATGTTCTCATCTATCGTTAAATTTAAATCTGTGAAAGTAAACGGCCGAGTACATTGTCTGAACAAGAAGCCCAGAGAAGGAAACATGCGCAAACCTTCTTTGAACACCATCTCCAAGTAAGTCATCTCTTTGATCGACTCGTACGATAGTTTCCCGTCGTGTTTAGCTAAAACACGATCCACTTCCTCCTGCGCCTTCTTCTGAACTTCCTGATTATATGCTAACTGGTGAAGGGTGTAGCTGGTGGCTGATGATGACGTCTCGAATCCGGCTGCGAAGAAGACAAACACTTGGGCACCTATCAGTCCGTCGTTGAACTCCAAAGTTACAATCTCGGCTGTCCCATCAGGGTTTTTCTTCTGAATCGACTCGCCCACGATAGCGCCCTTCTCTTTGCACTCCAACATCAAATCAATGAAATCTCCTCTGCCGCTAGGTTTATAGTTCCTCTTTCTGAGAATCTCTCCCACTAGCTCATTGATATCTTTCTCCACATGTGTCCACATCTTCAAGTTTTTAAACATTTCTGGGAATAATTCCTTTATAATAATTATTACAATTTCTCGGGGTCCTATTTTGAAAATATTGATACCGAGTTGTCTGAATGCTGAGTTCTCATCGTTTAGTGTATTCGTATCTAGCCCGAAGCCACAGGCTCCGATGAAGTCAGTAGTATACCTCGCCATTAGCTCACGAGCATCTATGGACTTGCTCTCAGCAGCCAAGGTCAGCGCGCGAGTCTTGAGCCTCTCTGCTCTTTCAACTATCAAAGGAAACATAGCCTTTAGTTTTCCGGTAGTAAAAGCAGGAGTCATTCTCTGTCTCAGTAGCTTCCAAAGGTCACCTTCAGCAAAAAACAAGTTCTGCATCAGAGGTTCAAACACAGTCCTGTGGGGGGTGAAACCTCGCTCGAAGAAATGAGCAAAGTCTGTGATTAAAATCTGCTTCACGAGTTCTGGATCACGTATCAACAATTCCGGCCGTGAAGATCGGAAGAACCCAACCACTCGTTCATTAGGATACTTCCAGTACAACTCATCCCCAAGTGTTGTCATACTAGTTTTGAGCATAAATCCTTTTAAATTGTTTCCGAAAAGAGGAAGTGGTTTATCGAATTTTACACCTCTTTCTTCCCAGTACTTAAAGTTTCTGACACCGTAAAAGTATAGCGAGATCAAAAGGACCACTATTATTGTCAGAGTGATCATGTTGCTGGATCTAAAAAGTTCTGACTTGCAGTTAATTGTTCGAAGATGAATGCACCAGGGTGCTACACACCAGGGTGCTACACACCAGGGTGCTACACACCAGGGTGCTACACACCAGGGTGCTACACACCAGGGTGCTACACACCAGGGTGCTACACGCAACCTGTAAAAGAAGAAAGCAAGTTTTTTTTATAATTTTGAACTAGCGCTTGACTGCAATCCCACCTGATGGTAAGCAACGATGCAATCGTTGATTGTAAAGTGCGCGTAGCCTTGAAGACACTTAAATTGTAGTCAAAAAAGGTAGGTTTCTATAGGTTGCATTCTGGTGAGTGTGCAAGGGAATTGCATGATTTAATTCCCCCATCTCCGTTCCACCATCGGACGACCCGTCGTACGGCGAGTTTCCGCCCTTACGTTGTTGATACCACTGCGACCCGGACGAAGCGTTTCGCTTCCTCTTTTATACCGCGTACATCGAGGGACTGGAACAATTTGCCGGCGACGGTGTTTCCGTCACATTACAATTTGAGTGTATTCAAGGCTAGAGTGAATAGGCTCTTAATAAACTAGCGCGCTTTACCATCAATGATCGCATCACTGCTTACCATCAGGCGGGATTGCGGTCAAGCGTTAGTTTATAACTTATATATAAAAAAAAAAAAGTCAGACGGAAACACCGCCGCTGGCAAATTGTTCCAGTCCCACGTACGCGGTATAAAAGACGAGACGAAACGGTTCGTCCAGATCGTAGTAATGTCAATAACGTAAGGGTGGAATACCCTCGCCATACGACGAGTCTTCCGATAATAGAACAGAATAAGGCGGAATGGTGTTGATAAACTAACTTAATAATAGTGCTTACGTGGGTATCATCAAATGCTGCCATGCAGCATCATACAGTTACTTATCACACTATTACTAGAAATTTGAATCATTTTGAAGTATATTGCTAAACCATCCATACTAATATTATAAATGCGAAAGTATCTCTGTCTGTCTGTCTGTCCGGCTTTCACGCCAAAGCTACTGAACCGATTGTAATGAAATTTGGTACACAGATAGTCTAGAGCCTGAGAAAGGACATAGGCTGTATAATATCTCGCTATGACCAATAGGACCATAGCAGTAACAAAAAGTGTTACGAAAACGGGAGCTAACGCAGACGTACATATTGCTCCCATTATTTTAACAGGCGCTTATTTTACATCAACTGAGCCCTTTTTAATTTACGGAAACCACTGCACGCTGTGAAGTGAAATCCACGTGGACGGAGTCGCGGGCAACAGCTAGTTGCTCTATATGTTCGAAAAATGTGTCTGCTCAACAACGTAAATACCACAATGAATGTTGTTGAACTGTCAAAATGAAACCCATTGCTACTGTTATTGTGTTAGTACAATGCCTACAATATGTTCCACAATGTGTCTGCTCAACAACGTAAATAACGCGATGAATGTTGTTGAACTGTCAAAATGAAACCCATTGCTACTGTTATTGTGTTAGTACAATGCCTACAATATGTTCCACAATGTGTCTGCTCAACAACGTAAATAACGCGATGAATGTTGTTGAACTGTCAAAATGAAACCCATTGCTACTGTTATTGTGTTAGTACAATGCCTACAATATGTTCCACAATGTGTCTGCTCAACAACGTAAATAACGCGATGAATGTTGTTGAACTGTCAAAATGAAACCCATTGCTACTGTTATTGTGTTAGTACAATGCCTACAATATGTTCCACAATGTGTCTGCTCAACAACGTAAATAACGCGATGAATGTTGTTGAACTGTCAAAATGAAACCCATTGCTACTGATAGTGTATTAGGGAATTATCTTGCAGGCTATCTCTTATCTCTAGGTGTGTGAGATAATGCATTTGATAGAAAAAATACTAATAAAACTACAAGTAGTAGGTCTTAGCAGCAGAATAGGCTATTTGATAGATTTATAATTTTTATCTTGAATTACTTGGTTGCGGTTAAGAAGTTCATCCAAAGTATTTTTTTTAATTTTAAATACGTATTTCGTAAGAAATATGCAAATAAAAATTCAAAATTCAAATAAGCCGCGAAAACGATATAATCAGCAATATGGCGTTGCGCCTGGTAAATGACGTCACAAGCGGTTTTCGGTTCTCAGTGGTGTTTGTTTTTAATTATTATTTGCTGTTGTTATCTAATAAAATGGTTTACAAGTGGTGTACTGTACTGGGTTGTACAAATAAATCGATAAAAAACCCCGAAAAACAGTTTATAAGTTTGCCGGAAACAAGCGTATGACGTCATCGCGACATTAGCCAATCCGGATCGTTTCACAATGTGTGGCGTGAGAAACAAAAAGCCAAACATATTTTTGTGTTTTGGATATAATAATTGTTATTATTTTTTATTAAAACTCTTGTAAATGATATAAAGAACCCTCATTTTATGCAATTAAAGCAAAAAATCACAAATAATTGAATACTGTCAAATAGCCTCATAGTCTTATGACTTATGGGATTCTTCTTTGGGGAACTTGTGCGGACATCAATACCATCTGTGTTTTACAGAAGAGGGCTGTTCGAGCCATTTACAACCTTGGTCCTAGAGATTCTCTTAGAGAAAAGTTCAAGGAGGTGAACATTCTAACTGTAGCTTCACAATATATATTTGAAAACCTTATGTATGTTCATAAAAATATCTCGAATTTTAAGAAAATAAGCGATATTCATAATATGTATAAATACCAGGAACAAACACAATCTTGCTGTACAACACACTCGTCTCCACAGAGTAGGCAACTCGTTCATGGGTCAATGTATACACTTTTACAACAAGCTTCCCATGGACATTCGAAACTTACCCATTAAACGATTTAAGAACCATATAAATGCCAGACTTTGCAAAAAGGTGTATTATAAAATCACAGATTATTTAGAAGACAAAAAAGCTTGGGACTGAGCTGCTCGCTCTGTTAAGCATTGTTATTAAGCAATATGCTTAATTGTATGGTAAATTATTTTTAAACATTTTAGTTTTTAATGTCTGGACTTGAAAAAAGACGATGATCCCTGAGTTTGTTTCGGCTATTTTTTCTCAGAAGTAGTCAGTTAGGAAATGCCGGCTTCGTCTAGTTAAAAAAAATAAAATACAAAATAAACATGACGTGTAAAAGTGATCAGTGATCCTACTTGCATAATAAACGATTTCATTTCATTTCATTAAGCGATAAAACCGCCCATTGTGCCACCCTTTGTAAAATGTTTTTATTTATGTTCTGTAATCTATATGGGGTACATAATAAAGAGTATTCTATTCTATTCAGTATATGTTTTAGCTTAAATACATTATATGTTACATACTATAAAAATCGTTAAACGTTAAAGTATACAACGTGTAACATAAAGGGTATATACATAACAAAGGCACGGCATCTTTATATGATATTAAACGATATTGGAAGGGTTTTTTAATCCTATCTCTTTATGTTAGGAAGTTATGAGAAAAAACACCGCCTGTGATAGGCTACTATCATACTAGTCGCACAGAGATATTGAAGACATTTATCGGATTTTGGCAAGTAACGTGACGGGTAACGAGTAGTTATTAACGTATGTAGTGTGCTGCCACGTTTGTTATGCTTTGATTTTAAGAAACACACGAAACCGAAAATTCCGTACCAATTTTTTGAGTATTTTATTTTGAGTTGAAACCCTTCCGATATCGTTTGATATCATCTAAAGATGCCATGCCCTTGGCATGTATATACCCTTTTTACCCGACTACGGCAAAGCAAAAGGAGGGTTATGATTTTGACAGGCTATGTATGTATGTATGTATGTATGTATGTATGTATGTATGTATGTATGTATGTATGTTCATCTGTTCCCTCGTAACTCCTAAACTACATATCAGAATTCGACAAATGACATATCATTAGAAGCGTCTTAATTGTCCGCTGGTTATAGGCTATGGGGTTTCATAAAATCTACTGTGGCGCCCTCTAGCGGACAAAACATACAGAGTAAAAAAATAAAGTTAAGATAAATATGCCGTGTTTGGTATCATTTGAAAGCGCTTTACTTGTACATTTTGAATACATATACATTGCTAGCATTTGCTTGTGACTTTACCTGTATTCATGGGCTGGTTGCATATAATTCACATCTTTTCGTTCATAGCTTCTTTACTACTTATCAGAATAAGACCACTGTAGTACCATTAGAAGGGCCTTGATATTCTGTTAGTTATGAGCTATAAGGCTTGTCACCAAATTTAGTATTGCGCCCTCTAGCGGACAAAAAGTTCTATGTTAATATAAAATTAAAATAAATATACCGTGTTTGGTATCACGTGAAAGAGCTTCACGAGTGCTTTATGCTTGTACATAATTATAAGAATGCTTTAATGATGTTAAATATGAGCGATAAGAGTAAAGCGCGGATCACGGGAACTGTGAATCGCTTTATGCAATGTAGAGCAGTGTGAACATTAATAGAATATGTAATGCACTAATGAAAACGACATAAGCTGGGAGTAATTCCACGCGGTGAAGGCGGAAACGGTTTGACAACTGGCTAAACCTCCCATAAAAATGTCCTCTGCACTATGTGCCTTCGGGCTTATGTTGTTATATGTGCGTGTAGATGTAATATGTCAAGTACCTAGTTTTTAGTTCATCAGATTAACTTTTGTTAATATTATGCGCCACAAATACACTTTAACTTTTAAAAGTAAAAATGTACCAACTACGACACTGAACAAGAGACTGCTAACCTAATGTTTGCAAGTAAATGGACACAGTAGAATGTCATACAATACTATTGAAGTATGCAATATTACTATGTAACGTGTGACTACGCCTTTCCAAACATGAAAAATTATCACTACATAGTGAATATTGCATACTTCAGAATAGTATTGTATGACATTACTACTGTGTCCATTTACTTGCAACTACATTAGCAACTTTGTTCAGTTCAGTATTCTGAAAATCTTGTTTTATACTTTTTCAGCGTCGTTTTTGTCGTAGTTGGGTTTTAGTATTTTTACTTTTTATTATTGTTACACGTTGTATAGGTCTATCTTTCAGCCCTTAGTAATAATCCGAAAAAATTGGTCAATTTGTTCAAAGCCATTGGAACGCAAGTTAAAAATGTACCGGTGAGCATCGACGTAATAATACCAATGGACATGCCGTACGTGTATAATCTGCAGTATTTTTTTTTTGGTTTGTATAGAGTGAGAGAGATGGCCGATTCTTTTGGTCCAGCACTATCTCTTTCCTCATACATGATTGCTGATTTTGAGAGACATAAAGATAGACCGAAACTTCGTTTTCTCTCTTACCTACTTTCGGAGTGCCACAATATTCTCATCTCTAAGGCTTGTCCATTAGCATATGTCGATGCCAGTGAGTACCTATTTATTTATTTATATAGTTGCGCCAACAGTATATACATTTAACAATAATTAATAATAATGTAATAGGTATAAATTGCGATGGTTTGATGGTTAGCTGAGCCCCCGTCGGGCACGTCGCTGAAGGGGATAAAATACTCCATTGCTTGACGCACCACATCGGTTATAGTATAGCGCATCGGTATCGCACAGCTCGACGGAATGTCAGAAGAGAAGCAGACCTGCTGCCAAGGATAAGACGGAAACAGATGGCGCATCTGATCCCAATCTGCTGACTTGTATCGCCACAATCGCCGTTCACCACGAGAGTCGTGATCTGGTGGGGAGAAGGACGACACAGACTTTACTAAACAGTGGTCTGAAGTTCCCAACGGTGAGGAAACGGATCAGTGGTCAGCAGAAGGTCCAGACAATTGGCAGTATGACCAACTACATCAGGCACCCTAGTCGCTTGCTCTACCAGCTGGGAAAGGTCCATGTAAAGCGCAAAGTTTCGTGCTTCTCTCCCAGCGTGGTCGGTCCTCTGGTACGGAAAAAGCCAGTCGTTGAAGTCCCCCAGAGCGATGAACTGTGCGTCAGGGTGCCCGTGCAGCGCATTGTCAGCAGCCTCACTGAGGTGGTCAAACAATCGAGTCGTCTCCTGATCACCGCTGAGCGATCGGTAGACACAGGCGTAAACAATTTTGTCCACACCAGTGTCAACCAACAGCCATTATTTATTATTTTATTTTTATGTTATAGTTTGTATTGTATTTTCTATGGGCCCTATAGTGGCTTGAATTAAATTAATAAATAAATAGGGACGGGAAGTGAGGGTCTTCGAGGTGACGGAGGCGCCGGCAGCAGATGTCATTGCGGACATACACACAGCACATGCGGACATACACACAGCACATGCGGTCATGCACGCTGCAGGAAATGATGCTTCAATGCGTATCCTGGGTAGTCGAGGTATGCCGCATCAGACGGACATAGAATATAATATATCATTATATCTAATATATCAATTACTGCAGTACAGTTTACGCAGCCATACAAACACAAGTTTATGATCTAAAAGAACTCGACTTAATATTCTGTAATCAAAAGTGCCACCGGTTCAAGGTTAATTGATGTTATTTAGTATTTATAGCGTATCGCAGGCATTACACGGACGAGGTAACGTTTCTGCTATGGTTTTAGACAGCTTTAGTTTAAAATAACTAGATGTAAAATAAAGATAAGCCCCCTCATTAATAAACGTTGTTCAAAGTTAACTAGTGATTAGCGATTGTTTATCTATACTTTTTAGACGTTTGCACGCCATTTAACTTTAATCATCGTTTATGTGGTGTTTCTTCATAAACTATGACTAAAGTTAAGTGACATTAAAAGGCCTGAATGTATGGTTAAAGAATCGGTAATCGCTAGTTACTTTAAACAACTTTTATGAATAACGGGGGAAAAATATAGGTTTGCAAAATAATATAACAATTTTTTTTTTAACGAAATCAAAACTAATCAACACTTTTTCTTCGACACTTTACACACCAGACAGACTTGCACATCAAAAATAAAAATAAGAACTCACCAACAATAACTTACACAATAACAAGTTTTTAAAATTTAAATCTATTATTAAACAAGAAACACGAGTATTCGCAATGAAACGTGCGCACATTATAAAGTAGGTATTCTGTGGATAGTGGTGCGTATAAACCAGCCGGGGTCAACTTTGTATGGAAGCCTTGAGAATACCTACAAGGGCTGAATTTTGGGCGATGTTGCTATATAAATTAATATTTCAATTTATTTGTATGGCAACACTCTTGAATCACGTGACCGATCATGGCGTCCGCATAAACAATATGGCGTCACCCGATGTAAACACAATTCCATATTTCATCGATTTGCTTGTAATTAAGTGCTATAATATAACAGTTGAGTCGAGCTCTGCTCCCCCGTTTTATGTGTTACAAAGTTCCGCGAATCGTGGTTAGTGTTAGCGCATTGTGAGATAGTGTAGTGACTAACATTACTGTTGTTTTTCGTGAGACATTGACTCTGAACCAATGATCCTGAACCTATTTATTTTGTGGCTGTTGTGACAAGTGTTTGTGAACCTCAGTTCTGCCATGGCAGATGCGATGATGATGATACGAAATTTATAAAATTTATCATGTAATATATAAAATATTGGCTAAACAATACTTTTATTTCCAATCTCTATTCCCAGATAAAATAAAGGGACTAGAATTGAATCTAGCACGTTGATAACGTTTTACAATTTATGTTATATTGTTATTTCATATGACCGGCCGCACAGTGCATTCTGTATGAATGTAATTTGTATGGACGGCGCCCGTTAGATTTTTTTCTATTACAAAGTTTTTTTCTCTATGCTAGATTCATTCTATTTTCCGTTTCTGATACATTCAGATCGGGAGGGTGGTCTCGAGAGGAGGAAAATATCTTGAGGCTGCACTCCTGGTCTGGATGTGTATTAAAATCTTAAAACTTAAAATATAATAGTCATCATGAAGTGGTTTAAATTTCCCGCCCTACTACGCCGACATAGTTTACTTGGGCTAAAGTAAGATGGCAGCACTTCCAAACTAAAATCGTTCCTACTTTTTTTGTATGAAGTTGACCTTCTTCTCCGATAGGAGTAATTGTGTTCTGTGGTATAAACTCGCAAACTTGACAGTGTAAAGTGTAAATACATACAATAATAATGCAAAGATGTAGATTAAACTGGCTAAACAAGATAATACTATGCTAGGTCATGATACCGCGACTTCCAACTCACTAAGGAGTACTTAGGTACCTATTCAATTGCAGTTTTATCAATCATCAACGCTATCGGCCATATGAGTTAAGTGGATGATAGACGTGCGGGAAAGTACGCGGAATTGTGGCTCGACGACCTTTTTCACCTGTGTGTCACCTCGAGCGCGGACGGCTCGCAACAAACGTAGAATGCGATACCATTTCTATAAAGTATTCATTCATTTAATTCATACTATTCTGTCTAAAAAGTACCTAATACAGAATTACGTGGTATCAAAACTCATGCCCTAAAGTGCAACATATTAGGTAATTACTTTTATTATGTTGTTTTCGACACTGCGTTGCAGGGATTTTATTATTTAAAAAAGGGAAAACAAATATTAATTTATAAAAATGATTAATGCAAAATGGGAACCGGAATGGGATTCTTTTATTTATAGTTATTATTTAGCATTTAGCGTTTTTGGTATAATTCCCACTGATACTTACCTGGACTTAAAAAAAAAATCCCGGAAAATCCATCATCTAAATAAAACCCACAGGTCAGACTAAAATAGGTGCATATTATTTAGAATACATATTGTTTAAAAATTTTGCTGACCAAATTTTAGATAATGAACACTTGAGACTAATGAACTTAAAAAATGAAAAAAAGAAATTGTTTTGATTTACGTACTAGAAAAAAAAAAATTGGGGAAAGTTAATCAAGTTTCATATGGATTAAATTAGAAGTATCAATTATATATTTTTTTAGGGAAGGAAAATATTTGTTTTGGAATTAGCAAAAATTTGACGAATTTTTTTTTTGAGCTGTTCTTAATTTTTATTGGAGGAATGAACAGGGTGTAGCCTTAGAAATAACTTTGACCCTTCTCACTTTTTCGCTGCGACACACTAATTTCGAGATATAGCGTCATCGTAGCCCCCACATCGTGGGCCGTTTTATCTCGAAACTGGTACGTCGCAGCGAAAAAGTTATAGGCCAAGTGCTGGCAAGTGCTAGGGGTCAAAGTTCTTTCTTTCCTCGGTGGTAGGTCACAACATCGGCTGCCGGCATAAGTTACCACCCACCAGACAAAGTCATGCCGCCACCGAGATGTTCCGGCATGATATCTGGTGAAGCCATTCGGAGGACGGATCTGAGCAGTTGTGTTGCGGTGTATGCCGGGTACGATGCGCCAAATGATGTTGTGTTGGGACTTTGATCATGGAGGGTAGCGGGATCCAAAGCACGGTGCTCCGCTGGCCGACCGCAGGTAATTGGGGGCCCAAGTAGTGTGCCAGCCACACACGAAAGGCTGCCCAGCCAACTGCAAAAATCCCAGGGTGGCCCCATCGTGCTGGTTGGCGACCGGACGAGAGGACCTGATGGTGATCCCTGGGGGGCGTCCCCGCAGTCTCCAGATCAATCTCCCTCTGGCCCATCGTTGGTCGCATTGTTGGGTTTAACATTGCATCACCTCACTCAACTGCCGTCTTCCTTCCTATTCACTCATTTAAATCTATGAAAAGGTCTAATAACAAAAGTAGGTGTGCACAGCGGACGCACGTCCTCTCATTCAAAATGCACCTCTCTAATATTTGAGGTCTGCACTCCAATCTCACTGCACCACACCACCACCTTGAGACTGAGAAGTCCCATCGGCTTTTCTTGACGGAGACACAGATCAGATGTCCGTCTGATGCGGCATACCTCAGCTACCCGGGTTACGCATTGGAGGATCATTTAGAGCACTCTGTGTATGTCCGCAATGACATCTGTTGCCGGCGCCTCTGCCACCTCAAAGACCATCACTTCTCGTCCCTATGGCTGTTGGTTGACACTGGTGTGGACAAAATTGTTTACACTTGTGTCTACCGATCGTACAGCGGTGATCAGGAGACAACTCGATTATTTGACCACCTCAGTGAAGCTGCTGACAATGCGCTGCACCCTGACGCACAGTTCGTTGCTCTGGGGGACTTCAACACCTGCCATCAGGACTGGCTTTTCCCGTACGAGAGGACCGACCACGCTGGGAGAGAGGCGCGAAACTTCGCGCTTTCAATGGGCTTTCCCAGCTGGTAGAACGAACGATTAGGTTGCCTGATGTAGTTGGTCATACCGCCAATTGTCTGGACCTTCTGCTGACCACTGATCCGAACAGATGTATTGTAACAGTTTCCTCACCGTTGAGAACTTCAGACCACTGTCTGGTGAAGTCTGTATCGTCCTTCTCCCCACCAGATCACGAATCTCGGGTTGGGATGAGATACGCCACTTCTTTGCGTCTTATCCTTGGCAGCATGTCTGCTTCTCTTCTGACAATCCGTGAGCTGTGCGGAGGCTATAACCGATGTGGTGCGTCAAGCTATGGAGTATTATGGATTATCCCCTTCAATGACGTGCCCGTCGGTGGCTCGGCTCGCCCATGGTTCAATGCCGATTGTGTCAAAGGTGAACAGCGTAAGCACACGGCATTTCTCACCTGGGTTAACGTTCGTGGACGCGGAGCTCCGGATGAGTCCTTTAATCGTGCTGCCAAGTCCTAGAAACAGGCGCTTAGGAAGGCTCGCTTCGACCGCATTACCCATATTGGTAACAAGTTATCTGCGCTACCATTCGGTAGCAGATCTTTTTGGTCCCTTGCCAAATCGGTCGAGGCGAACTTTTGCCACACTCCCTCCGCGGGTTCGGCCTGATGGAACACTGGCTCATACGGCGAGAGAGAAAGCAGTTCTCATTGCATCTCCCTTTGCCCATAATTCGCGTCTTGATACTTGAAGTGCTACTCCACCTAATTTACCTCATTGCGGAACCTCAGGCACCAGCCAGGCTCAGGCTCAGGCCAGGAATAGTACTGTGTCGTCTAGACGTGAATAAGGCTAGTGGTCCAGATTCTATACCAGCGATTGTTCTTGAAGTATGTGCGCCCGATGTCTCCTGTATTGACGCGCTTGCATCGCCTCTCGTTTAGGACTGGTATAGTGATAAAGGCCTGGAAGCTTACCAAAGTGCAGTTCGTGCCCAAAAAGGGTAGTCGTAGTCGTACCGATCCTACCAACTATCGGCCGATTTCGATCACCTCCATACTTTGCAAAATTATGGAGCGTGTGTTGAAGTCACGCCTCTTGGCATACCTGGAAGGTAACGATCTCCTCATTGACCGACAGTACGGGTTTCGCCGCAATCGGTCAACTGGGGACCTTCTAGTGTATGCCACTCACTTGTGGGGCGAGGCCCTCGAGAGAAATGGGGAAGCGATTGCTGTCTCCCTTGATATCTCGAAGGCCTTCGATCAGGTATGGCACCCTGGCCTATTGAGTAAGCTTCTACGGCATTTCCGCTGGCCTGACTGGCTGGGTAAAAGACTTCCTGATTGAACGGTCCCTCCGAGTTGTTGTCAACGGTTGCTTATCTGAGCCCATGTCGACTAATGCCAGTGTTCCTCAGGGGTCTGTTCTCTCTGCAACTCTGTTCTTGCTGCATATTAATGATATCATACCTGCCGGATGCTAGGGCTAGTAGGGAATCAATCCGGTCCGAAAGAGAGGCCATGGTTGAGCGAACGAATGTTGCACTACAGGCAGTCTTCGAATGGGGCAAGGCCAATCTTGAAGCATTCAAAGCCGCCAAAACACAGGCGTGTCTTTTCACCGCCAAAAGGAGCCCATTCACTCCCTACTTTTCAGCTCCTACTTTTCGAAATGTATCCTTGGAGTGTAACGACCGCCTTCAGCTTTTGGGAGTTCAGATTTCCTCGAGCCTAAACTTTGGGCGGTTCATTGAGTCCAAGGCCAAGGTGGCTGCCAGGAAACTTGGCGTTATCGCAAAGGTCTGGCGGTACTTCACACCAGGGCAGCTTCTTATGATGTACAAAGCACAGTCTGTTCATATGTAGAGTACTGCAGCCACATTTGTGCTGGTGTTGCTAAGTGTCACCTGGCCACTTTGGATTCAGTGGAGAGGCGTGCGAAGAGGCTGATTGGTGACACTGATTTAACTCGAGATGGTCTCCAAAGCCTAGAGCACTGGCGTAGAGTAGCTAGCCTTTCTATGTTCTATAGGATGCATTTTGAGAAGTGAGCGAGGGAATTGCGTGATTTTATTCCCCATCTCCGTTCCACCATCGGACGACCCGTAAGGCGGAAACTTTTCTTATTAAATATTTCATCAATTTTAAAATAGAACTATGATTTTATAGTTCTTACAGGTACACGTTACTGCGAGTAAGAATATTTTAAGAAGTCTAAGCGCTTTAAGAGAAATATCGATTTAAAAGTTAAAAAACGCCGTGTAGAAATATTTTTTTTTAGACGTAAATACAGGCCGTATAGAAAGTATTAAACAATAAATTATGCTTGAATCTATGATTATAATATATTTTTTTCAAAATTTTTGATCAAGGCATTCTGGAGGAATAAACTTTGAAAGATGAGCGTTTTTGGCCGCTCGAGGGTATCTATCGCCTTAAAAACGCGTACTTTAAAATTGCCGCGCAAGTTCGCCGGTGATCCAACCAACCTGTTTGAATCTTACTCGTAAGTCGTAGCTCATCTCGGCTCTTACGTGTGGTGGCGCTGTAAGTTTCCAGACTGATTGGTTAGGTAAGTCTTCCTGAGTGAACGGTCTCTTAGATTTTTTGTAGACTGATGCTCATCGGAGTCTATGTCGATTAATGCCGTTGTTCCTCAGGGCTCTGTTCTCTCTGATCTCTTCCTGCTTCCTATGAACGATCTGCTACGGTGGTTGTCGTGATATATGTATATGCAAGCTCATCGAACATTCCAGATCTGTCTAGACGTTATAATAATAGCGCTTAATTTGGAGTACGTTCAGCAGGTACTTACAGGTACTTCCCAGAGACGAGTTTCTAGTCATTTCGATGTCAAATACTTTACCACTTAGTTTTTTCTAGATCCGGCCGTCTCAGATTATTACCTTGCCATATACTGTCGTAGCTGTTAAGATGCCTGTACTTTTACGGTACAAAGAGCTGTAAGTATCCACTGGAAGGACAGAGGTTTTAAAACCAATCCTTTACATTGCAAACAATTACTTATTATTTGACGACACGGTTGGTATAGTGGCTGAGCGATCGACTGCTGCGCCGCGTATTACGGGTTCGATTCCCGCACAGCACCTACATATAGTTGTGGCCTTCATTCAGGTAGTTGTTCCGGGTCTGGTTGTTTGTGTATGTGAGTTTTAAATGTTTGTAAACGCACCCACGATACACCAGTATTACCTAGTGACGGGCAACGTATTAAAAAAAAAAATAGTTATGTTTTGTTTATATCTAAATCATGTTGTGAAGACGTTTAAAGTTATATACAAAACTTGTGGAAAACTAGCCAAAAAGTAGGTAAGCACATTTCTCAGGTCGAGAGTTACTACTCATAATGATGATGATAAGATCAAAGCTCATTAGAGCCACTCCGCACAGCCTCGCCATAAGCTTTCTCTTTTTTTTTGTTGTGTCTTTCATTTTCATTTTCTTCCCCATCAAGAGCGACAGCTGAGTGCCAAAGACGGAAACACCGCCGCTGGCAAATTGTTCCAGTCCCTCGATATAAAAGACGAGGCGAAACGCTTCATCCGGATCGTAATGGTGTCAACAACGTCGTTCAAGGTAACCTTTGGAAGCTACTAATACAGAATGACCCATTTCCTTTAATAGTTAAAAGAACATAGGATGAAAATTCGTGCACTGACCGTGGCTGCTGAATGAATTCATACGGGTCGCATTTTGAACAATTACTCTAGCTTCACAATTATAGTGAAGTCATTATTACTAGCCATTATAATGTCACGAGTCCGTGCGAACGTCCTCCGTGGGGTAGCGGTAGCGAACGCGGCCGCTGCGCTAGGAGGCACGGTTCGATCGCCGCGCAATGCAGTGTGTGTATTTGTGTGCATGAATATGAATATTTGCACTGGTCTCGTCATGCCTCGGAAAGCACGTTAAGCCGTTGGTCGCGGTTGCCATACGATCATGTAATGGAAGTCGTTACGGGTTGTTGGAGCCCTCAAAAGTCCAACAATTGGTCTAACTGCAAGGCTTCGATATTGCCTTCGGGTTGTGGCGGTCAGACGGCAGCCGCTTCACGGAAAATATCGAAGTTTAGTCAAAATCAGCAGTTAGACTGGTAGAGTGGTCCCCAGACTCCAAAGCTGCAAAAGCTTCGAATGCGATTGGGATTATCGCTAAGATGATCATGATGACTACAACGTCACGAATGGCGTCCTGGGATTCTATGTCCAGCCCCCTAATCGGCGAACACATTTTTGTCAAATGATTGCGACTAGTTGGGATCAGTTGGGATCGTTCGGACCGCCCATTGGTCTGTTCGGTCCAAACGATCCCAACTAGTCGCAATCATTTGACAAAAATGTGTTCGCCGATTAGGGGGCGGGTCGGCTGTTAAAATAATACTAGCGGCCGCTCGAGACTTCGTTCGCGTGGAGTTAGTTACTTGAACATTTTAACTTCAAAATATATTTTAAATTTTTGATATGATCCGCTCCTATTGATCGCAGCGTAATGCCTAAACCCTTCCTGGATTAATGGGCTATCCAATGCAAAAATATTTTTTCAAATCGGACCAGTAGTTCTTGAGATTAGCGCATTCAAACAAACAAACCAACTCTTCACTGAAAATTAAATGAAATCGTTTATTAAGCAAGTAGGATCACTGATCACTTTTACACGTCATGTTTATATTTTTATTTTTTTAACTAGATGAAGCCGGCATTTCCTAACTGACTACCTCTGAGAAGAAATAGCCGAAACAAACTCAGGGATCATCGTCTTTTTTCAAGTCCAGACATTAAAAATGAAAATGTTTACAATAATTTACCTTATAATTACGCATATTGCTTAATAACAATGCATAACAGAGCGAGCAGCTCAGTCCCAAGCTTTTTTGTCTTCTAAATAATCTGTGATTTTATAAGACCCCTTTTTGCAAAGATTGGCCTTTATATGGTTCTTAAATCGTTTAATGGGTAAGTTTCGAATGTCCATGGGAAGCTTGTTGTAAAAGTGTAGGGGAGAGTCCTACAGTACCGGCCAGCATCCAGTACCGGCCAGTTGCAAGTGCTTTAATTCTATAATAGGTGGTGATAAGAGTGTCATTCATAATAATGCGTTACACTCTTGCAAGTACATGTCCCAAGCGGCGTCAATCTGTAGCAACAGGTTTACTGTCAGTGCAAAGATTTATGTTGAGTGCGACGAACGCGTGCTACGTTACTAAATTTCTGTTCGTGATTTTCGAAGTTCCTGGATTCAATACAAAGAAAATAACTTCCGGTAAGATTACTATGCATATATGACTATTAGATGCCAAATATTAATTCAACCTTTGTATGTTTGTTTTCATCTGAAATCGAAAATCTTTCTTTTTTCCTTTCCTCCAGTACCGGCCATTACGATGTCCTGCAGTACCGGCCATTTCAAATTCATATTTAAAAGGTTTGCATTACTTACAGATACACAAAAATGCCAAATGATGAAAATTATGGTCAAATGAGGCAAAGGAAAGGCGCCTGGGATCCGGCAAAGATGCGTAAAGCTGTACAAAAGGTAACGAGAATAACAATAACGAGATGAGTGCACGTACTATAGAAGTCTCGCCAATTCCTGATGCTTTCAAAAGAAGAGCTACTGCACGACGTCGAAAAGCTGAAAGAAATGAAATTATAACGTGTTCTCCTTAAAAAAGGATGCTGGAATGTAAAAAAATTGGCCAAAAAAAATTTAGATCACTAAAGCAAAATAAACATTGTTTTGAAGAAGATGGTGACAAGAAATCAAATTTCGGGAAAAGGTATTAATAGAAAAGGCAAGAGTTTACTGTCAGGAAGAGATGTCAGTAAGAAAACAAAAAAAAATATCAAAGAAAATTTACCTTGTCGTATAACGACAAGAAAAGACTTTAGAGGGAGACAGTATTTATTAAGTATACAGAAAAGACAAGATGGAAGTATAAAAATGAATAATGTCGATGAATGATTGATGGGTGATGGTGAAGGGCGGCCCCTGGTGGACCGGCGGCAGTTACGGAGAAGCGGCCCTGGCGGACCGGCGACAGCAACAGACGAGCGGCCCTGGCGGACCGGCGACAGCAACAGACGAGCGGCCCTGGCGGACCGGCGACAGCAACAGACGAGCGGCCCTGGTGGACCGGCGACAGCAACGGACGAGCGGCCCTGGTGGACCGGCGACAGCAACGGACGAGCGGCCCTGGTGGACCGGTTACAGCAACGGACGAGCGGCCCTGGTGGACCGGCGACAGCAACGGACGAGCGGCCCTGGTGGACCGGCGACAGCAACGACGAGCGGCCCTGGTGGACCGGCGGCAGCTGCAGAGGAGCGGCCCTGGTGGACCGGCGGCAGCTACGGAGGAGCGGCCCTGGTGGACCGGCGGCAGCTGCAGAGGAGCGGCCCTGGTGGACCGGCGGCAGCTGCAGAGGAGCGGCCCTGGTGGACCGGCGGCAGCTACGGAGGAGCGGCCCTGGTGGACCGGCGTCAGCTACAGAAGAACGGCCCTGGTGGGCCGGCGGCAGCTACACGAAGAACGGCCCTGGTGGACCGGCGGCAGCTACAGAGGAGCGGCCCTGGTAGACCGGCGGCAGCTACAGAGGAGCGGCCCTGGTGGACCGGCGGCAGCAACGGAAGAACGGCCCTGGTGGACCGGCGGCAGGTACAGAGGAGCGTTTACTGGAGACCTACTTTTAAGAGGCTTGTTTGGAAGCCAGAGCTCGACTGACCACTGCTCTGCGATGATTCCTAAAGAAACCTCGCAGAACGGTTGGAGGTCGAAATTTAAAATATTCGAAAATATGGACGAGGAACGGCAAATAATTTTACCATAAAAGAGTTCGAATAACAATTATGAAATAAAAATAGCAGACCAACAAGAATTTTGATGAGAAGGTTGTCATGGATACATCATCAACAATGTTGACAAAAAAATGTCAAAATAATGAAAATGTTCTGTAACAATGTAAATATAAATGGTATTAAATTAAAAAGTGCAGTGTTTGATAGGAAAAAGTGATACAGTCCTGCATAGGTACGGCTTCCTATGCTAAGGGGTCACTAAGTCGCCGAAACTTAGGCCTAAAGTTGAGGACTGTGACTGTGAACTGAAAAATGAGTCCTGGTGTAGTGGAATATGATCAAAACAGAGCCTCATAATAATGGAATGCATATTATGGACCGTGAAAATGAATGATACATATATAAGTATGAATATGAGTATAAATAATAAGTGTAAGTATATCTGAATATGTACATAACATTACATTTTCCCCCCGACCCTGGAAAAATTTTCAACTGTAGAAAATTTTCTAATAAGGTTTCAAGTAGGGACTGTAAAACAACACTTCACACATTCATCCATCTCCATTCACCCATTCATACCACCTATCTCTTTCAAGCAATCTTCTTCATACAGGCATGGGTGGAGTTCACAATTGATGACTGCCACTCATAGAAGTGTGTTTTAGAATGACGACAAGGCTTATTTTTGGAGTTGTCAGCCGCTCCAGACTGGAAGGAAAAAAAAAAAAGGAAAACATTAGATAATGTCAGTAGAAATTTAAGCTCCTAGAAGAGCGAAAGAGAGAATTTGGTTTAGGCTTATTTTAGGAGTAACCAACCGCTCCTGCATAGGCTTATTTAATGAGTTGCAATCCGCTCCATACGGTAAAAGAGTGAGACTGAAGAGTAGGGTCGAGCAAATGTAATGTAATGTTTGTGTAGTGAGTGATGTTTATAAATAATATAAAAAATAAATAAGATGTGCAGCTGTAAACAAAAGAAATAAGTAATATTTACATAAATAATTAGTAGGTGATTGAACTACCAGAGTCAAGTAATCCAGTCAAAGATAAATTGTAAACTTTGATGTTAACAAAAGGTCGTTTAAAATCCTTTTCATTAGAGTATAGAGTTGAAGAGATTTTATAGCATGAAAAGAAATTCTTAAGAGTTTTAATCCAATCGTTCCAATCGTTGGCATCAAAGTTTGTTTTACTTTTCAAGTCAGTCGTTAGTTTTTTGAACTAGAGTTAGGTTTAGGTGAACAATTAGGACAGTCTGGGGTTTTAAAACCTTTAAGACCACATTTTATTAAAACAAATTAGAAAGTGACGTTGAGTACAAGTATTTAAGGTATGACCATGCATACGACAACGAACGCAAAATGAATTTTCTTGCGAGTAAGCTTGTTTTAGACTGTTTACTTGTTTGGGAGGGTTTTTGTAAAATCTATTTGTGTAAGAAGGAGGTTTTGGGTCAGAAGTAGAAAATTCCGAAGAAGTTGGATGAATTTGTTTATAAGCAAATTCTGAAACCACGTTGGGCGCCAAACTGTCGTATAACGACAAGAAAAGACTTTAGAGGGAGACAGTATTTATTAAGTATACAGAAAAGACAAGATGGAAGTATAAAAATGAATAATGTCGATGAATGATTGATGGGTGATGGTGAAGGGCGGCCCCTGGTGGACCGGCGGCAGTTACGGAGGAGCGGCCCTGGCGGACCGGCTACAGCAACAGACGAGCGGCCCTGGCGGACCGGCGACAGCAACAGACGAGCGGCCCTGGTGGACCGGCGACAGCAACGGACGAGCGGCCCTGGTGGACCGGCGACAGCAACGGACGAGCGGCCTTGGTGGACCGGCGACAGCAACGGACGAGCGGCCCTGGTGGACCGGCGACAGCAACGGACGAGCGGCCCTGGTGGACCGGCGACAGCAACGGACGAGCGGCCCTGGTGGACCGGCGGCAGCTGCAGAGGAGCGGCCCTGGTGGACCGGCGGCAGCTGCAGAGGAGCGGCCCTGGTGGACCGGCGGCAGCTAACGGAAGAACGGCCCTGGTGGACCGGCGGCAGGTACAGAGGAGCGGCCCTGGTGGACCGGCGGCAGCTACGGAGGAGCGGACCTGGTGGACCGGCGGCAGCAACGGAAGAACGGCCCTGGTGGACCGGCGGCAGGTACAGAGGAGCGTTTACTGGAGACCTACTTTTAAGAGGCTTGTTTGGAAGCCAGAGCTCGACTGACCACTGCTCGGCGATGATTCCTAAAGAAACCTCGCAGAACGGTTGGAGGTCGAAATTTAAAATATTCGAAAATATGGACGAGGAACGGTAAATAATTTTACCATAAAAGAGTTCGAATAACAATTATGAAATAAAAATAGCAGACCAACAAGAATTTTGATGAGAAGGTTGTCATGGATACATCATCAACAATGTTGTCAAAAAAAATGTCAAAATAATGAAAATGTTCTGTAACAATGTAAATATAAATGGTATTAAATTAAAAAGTGCAGTGTTTGATAGGAAAAAGTGATACAGTCCTGCATAGGTACGGCTTCCTATGCTAAGGGGTCACTAAGTCGCCGAAACTTAGGCTTAAAGTTGAGGACTGTGACTGTGAACTGAAAAATGAGTCCTGGTGTAGCGGAATATGATCAAAACAGAGCCTCATAATAATGGAATGCATATTATGGGCCGTGGAAATGAATGATACATATATAAGTATGAATATGAGTATAAATAATAAGTGTAAGTATATCTGAATATGTACATAACATTACAACCTCTACTCACAGACCGACTGAAGAAGACACAGTTTGCCGTTTGTTCGCTGAATGTCATGAAGAAGATTGGATACAGTGTGGAAACCATAAAATGTGGGTTCATGAGGCATGTCCAAACATATCGAAGCTATCCGATCAGTACATTTGCAATTATTTTACTATCTAAATGGTTACCTATCTACTTACTGGCCGGTACTGAAGGCCAATTATTTTTAGTCTGATTCTTCCTAGTCTTTGAATTTCAATAATAAAGCTGATTATTTCTAAACGATTTAGTATTTTATTGTTTTTATTTAATATCCTAATAGTACTTATAAATATATAAGGAGGTACTGAACATATAACCTTAGGAATTTTGATTTTTTTGTAGATAAACCTTAAGGTGACGGTACTGTAGGACTCTCCCCTATACATTGACCCATGAACGAGTTGCCTACTCTGTGGAGACGAGTGTGATGTACAGCAAGATTGTGTTTGTTCCTGGTATTTATATTATGAATATCGCTTATTTGTTTAAGCGAAACCTGAATATTGTTTTTTCAGAATAAGCAACTGAATCGACTCCAGTCATTCTTACACCATGTTATATTTTTTCTGAAATACATTTAGAAATTGTTGCAGTGTGGTTACCGAGCGCGTCACGCAGCTTACGATAGATCATGGCATATTACTTGCAGGCACTCAACAGCTGACGCCAGAGGGTAACGCACCGCACTCCCCCGCCAATGCGGAACCTTGACCATATTTTTTTTGGGACAAGGACAACCAAGAAGAATAAATAACAAGCTCATAACCATAGAATAAAGAGAGGGAAGTAGGTTATCTCCGACCCAATCCGCGATTTAATTGCCTAATGTCTTAGGGTTGACGACTGTCCGCGCTTCATCGGTTACGGTTGTCGCCCAAACCGCTAACAAATATTTATAGACTAAGGTCCGTATTACAGAACGTCACTCTAACTCAAGCTCTACTTAAGTCTCGTTTCAAGCCATTTGATTGGTTGAAGCTAGTTTTAAGTAATGCTTAAGCAGAGATCAATGCTTGAGTTTCTTTCTGTAATACGGACCTAAGAGCTTATGTTTAAATTATTTGCTGAGTATTTAGTTTACATATACTAGTCATTTTTTTTTTTTAGTATTTGTTATTTTTAGTTTTGTACACATAAATGACCATATTTATTTTTTACAAATATAAATAATACAAACATAACATCTATTGAATCACACATTTAATATAAAATTACAAATTAGCTACAGAAAAATAATTTCTTCGGTTTCGACTATTACGAAACGCCTTATTATTAAACTTTAATGTGTAATATATCTGTATCCTTGTGAATAACTTTTAGAAATATAATTTGAAAAATATAAATTAAATCTTTTATTTGTTCATATGGTGGTGGAACCACTAATACGCGCGGTGCGTTTGTATGAAGATAACCTACTCTGTCCCTCTTTATACTATGTCATAACTATGTGGTTTTAATTTTTTTTTTTTTTGAAGTTTTGTAGATAGATTCGGGTTCCGCACATACAAAAAATAATGTTGTATCATTAGTATACTTAGATTAATGAATGACAATGAACAACAAGCTCTCGAAAACATGGTGTGCTCTCGATATGAAATTAATCGACCGTCCACCGCCAGCAAGTATAGCTTAACCTTTACGGCTGTTTGTGGTTAGTACTAAGTCAAAGTCCTTTTGGACTTTGTTCACACCTATATGGACACCTACATCTCTCCATCATTATATTACTCGTAATATGATGGTGGAGAGATGCAAGTGTAGGAGGGGTGACAGTCTGGACTGTTTGGTTAGGTTGAGTTGATTAAATAAAGCAAAGAACAAAATAATCTCAAAAAATAATCTTTACTTATACAACCATTTTTTACACGTTCACACACTCACGGCGAGACGAAACCAACACATCATAGAAAAATAACAAATTTGTTGAAAAAATAATAAAAAAAAATCGTCAAGAAACAGAAAACAAACAATATAAATATTATTATGTACAGATATTTGAGTATCTCGCACTCAGATTGGTAAAAAAAAAAAACTAGTAACACACTAGATTCATGTTATTGCCAATTTTTCGAGTTTCCGCGAAGTTCTTTCGGGTTTTAGCGAATTCTTTTCGATCTTCAGCGAAATCATGAGATCATTATTATAACACTGTAAATAATGTAAGAAGTTAATTAATTAATTAATCATTTTGAGGCATCATTAGTTATCAAATAAGGTAATACTTAATAATTTAAGATGAACATTTTTCTTTTCATTAGATTCTACTTTGTTTTCAATGTGATATGTCTCATTGGTCTTTAGGTTCAAAATAACGGCGAGATTGATTAATAAACCGACCTTTGCCTTAAATTTGTAACATCCGTACACTTTCATACGACTATAAACTATATTCTTATTAATTAAATGTTCATATTGTTATTTAAAACGCCTCTTCACACTTGGTTTAACGAAAATGAACTCTGTGGCTATTAGAATAAAATTGATCTATGAAATCAAGTCAATAAATCAATCATACAATCTTCCTAAATTATTCAAACACAAGGATGGTTCAATTAGTGTTATAATTTAGTTAATAAAGTCAGATTAGCAGCTCGTAGCTTCAAAACATTGACCAATAAAAGGTTTTCCACCCGATGTCTAAGACGGAATTCAACGTATAATAATTAAACATATGTCAAGTTTTGTCATACATCATCATCAACCTTTTTATCGTCCCACAGCTGGACACAGGTCTCCTCTCATATTGAGAAGGATTGAGAGTAATGACCACGCTTGCTCAATGCGGGTTGGCGATTTCAGACTTCCAAGTCCAGGTTTCCTCAAGATGTTTTCCTTCGCCTTGTAATCAGTCATCGGTGTCCAAAATACACTTAGAACATACATATAACTTAGAAAAGTTACATTGGTACTTGTCTGCCTTGGAATCGACCGCGCACCCCCATACTTGAGAGGCTGGTGTATTAACCACTAGGTCACCACGGCTGAGTCATTGGGTGTTGATAATTCAATCAACCAATCCCAGCAGACCCTCATCTCAGCCTTTTACCAACTATGATGTGTTCAGCTTCCAGTTTAACTGGATGCAACACTGGAGGTCTAGAGTCTAGACCTCCAGAACTCAGCTTTGGGTAACACAATACCTAAGTAAAATTGTTTGTCAGGCTTTATCAGCTCTTGACTACCCGTAACGTCGACAGCTGGGGCCGATGGCTCTACTTCAACTCCAACTCTTGATCAATGGGCCCTGTGGAATAGATACCACAATTTTGCCAATATACGTGTAACAAATTATAGAAATTGTTTGAAAATTTTATTTAACAATAATGGCGGATATCGCCAATGATAGTCGAAAAAGTCGGCCGCGTGAACCGTTTACGAGAGAGGTTTTGACCGATGGCTCAATGTCCTTTCCGAGGCCCGGAGTCTCAATGTGTAAAGATGACTAACAGTTGACATGTGTTTGATAGCTTCTTTAGATTGATTTCCGTTCCATACAGTGGGTGCTAGGCTCGCCTATTATAAGGACTTAAATAATACTTAGTACAACAGTGTGGCCTTACCCCTTATGTTAAAACATCTTTTGTTGTCATTAAAAGATATTGAGTATTATTAAACCAAAAAATAAATAAATTACTGTCGAATAAAGTTATAAAAAAAATATTGTGGAATAACTTTTGTGGATAACGCCATCTAACGGTGGTTGTTGGCAATATCATGAAACTAGTGGTGACACCTAGCGAACTCTACTGTGAACTCCTAGAAGAATTTCTTCGCTTGTGCTTCTTTTCTTTCTCTGTAATAAAAAAAAAAAAAACAGAATTAATAAAATAGTTGACAGTTTCAGGTGTCTGTGACTCATACTAATGTGACAGGCTGTTTTGTATGTGGATATTGTACGGACGACAACTGGTCAAGCTACCCGACAGTGTCAAATATTCCCAATCAAACTGAGTCTTAATGCTTTAGAGATAAAGTTAAACTCTAATAAAGAAGTACTGTCGTCTGTACATGGTACTATTATGTATCTCATTTTGTCGGCGTGATTAATTCACATAGCTTTCTATTCCTAACGGTCACTGAGATTATGCGCAGACGGACGGACGGACAGACAGACAGACATAAGACTTGGCGAAACTGTAAATAGTAATTATGAGTCACATTGAACACGATGATTACTTTCATTAGGACACGGACTTGATGATATTTATTTTGAATAGACTAGATAATGGTCATTTGGCCAGTAGTGGGCTACTTACTTGTACATGGCGTAGACCAGCATGAGTCCCAGTTGTGAGGCCACGACCACCAGCAGCCCCGTGAAGCTGACGCAGCTGATGTCGGGACAGGCGGCCATGTTCAGCGCCTGAGGAGTGCCCTGTGCCAGCCTGAACAGGTAGCAAAAAGTTCCTCTATAAATGTCATTAAGGCCCAAAAAGAGAAACAGGCAGCTGAATATTTACTAACTGCATAATATGTATATTTGTACTAATACCTACCCCTTTTGTTAAAATATCTTTAGAATAAATAAATAAAAATAAATAAATATCTGTAGGTATACTAATTTTGTACTTAAACAAACAAAAAAAGTATTTCTGTTTGTTCTGGGTAATGCTCGAAACGGCTGGATGGATTTCTATTAGCATATATCTGATGTTATAAGGAGGCACAGGCTACTTTTATTCCAGAACAAGAATTAGGTACCATGCATCAAGAAAAGAAATTGTTGTATTTTCATTGACCACAGGCATTTTCCATCTACCAACAAACTTCCATCCCAGCATCAGCAAATAAATATCATTCAGCTAGTAATAGGTATATCGGCACTTCTACGTTTTCAGTTACATGCTCACAATCAAAAGTCATTTATTCAAATTAGTCTGAGAATCAGCACTTTTTGAACGTCAATATTACATAAGACAAGACATTATGTTACATTATGTAAAATGATCCTTATTGACACTTGTACCAAGACCGTACGTACCTCTGCGCGACTCCGGCGATGCTGGCCTTCACCTGCTGCAGGTTGTCCCGGAGCTCGGCCACGAGCTGCGGACTGGGCCCGCCGCCGGCCGCCGGCCCGCCCGCGCCTGTGGCCGCCGCCAGCGAGTCAGACTTGCGGGACACGTCGATTATGAACCCTCTGCACATCAAAATAAGGCAATCAATCAAATGCTTTGAAGAGATCACAGAAAACTCCAACAACATTTTACTGTGTTAAATAATGTGTTTCAACAAAACGGTCAAATCACACAGATTGAGCTAGCCCCAAAGTAAGTTCGACACTTGTGTTAGGGGATACTAACTCAACGATACTATATTTATAATAGATACATATATAGATTAACATCCAAGACCCAAGCCAATCAGGAAAAGATCGTTTTCCATCATGACCTGGCCGGGGATCGAACCCGGGGCCTCCACATCGCAGGCAGGCGTGTTGACCGCTGCGCCACGGGATCAGTTGGGATCGTTTGGACCACCCATTGGTCCGTTCGGTCCAAACGACTAGTCGTAATCAAAAACGTATTCACCGATTAGGGGGCTGGTTGAGTATTAATTTTTCAAATATTTTGCTGAATGCAGGTAAGTTAGAAAAAAGTCTGAAGTTGCCAACATAGTTTTTATTACCTGGTTTAAATAATCATATGACTTTACTACTCTTAATGAGATTAGAAAAAATCCCTGAGACAACACATTTATTAAAATTATCAGCTAGGGGGCTACGATGTATTACTTAAAACTTTAATGGAGATGTCCGGTAATCACCGGTGTTTTTAGACTTAAGTGTGTTAAAAACATTAACTACATCACGCGGGGATACATGTTCAAAGTTAAACAGACTACTACACTTAGATGCACTACCATGCAAAAGATTCTCAGCTTTAGATAGGTATGAATTTATGGTATGGTAATTGGTATGCCTCAGCTACGTCAGCGGCTTTATGAACTAATTTGTTGTCCATCATAATCTCAAGTTGTTTATCCTGTTTAACAAATTTACCAGTATAATTATTAATAATCACCCAAGTGGTTTTTACTTGTATCATTATTTTTTTATAGTATCGCTTAGAAATAGTGACAGATTTTTTAAAACCTTTTGATTTCTTCTGACATATGCCCACAAATCGTCTTAGTAGACATTTGTGTGCCGAGACATTTGCAGGTGTAATCATAAAAGTGAGGAATAAATATGTTCATATATCAACAATCATCATCATCAACCTTTTTATCGTCCCACTGCTGGGCACAGGTCTCCTCTCATACAGAGAAGGATTGAGAGTAAACACCACACTTGCTCAAAGCGGGTTGGCGATTTCAGACTTCAAAGTCCAGATTTCCTCAAGATGTTTTCCTTCACCGTATAATCAGTCATTGCTGTCCAAGATATACTTATAAAGTACATAATATAACTTAGAAAATTACATTGATACTTGTCTGACCTGGAATCGACCGCGCACACTCATACTTGAGAGGTTGGTGTTTCAACCACTAGGCCCCACGACTGGGTCATTGGGTGTTGATAATTAAATCAACCAATCCCAGCAGACCCTCATCTCATTCATTTATCAACTATAATGTGGTCAGCGTCAGTGGTCATATCAACAATAATTATTGTAAAACATGTAGAAATAATAAACTTACTTTAGTTCAGCTATAGTGTTGATCATGATTTGGTTGTTAGCGACCAGCGCGTCCCAGTCGTGGCGACCGATGGGCAAGCTTGGCATCTGTAATCATATTTATCCAACATTCATTATAAGTTAAGTCATTTATAAGATATCGAATAAGGTAGGGTGAGAGAGGCAATGGCGCCGATTCTGTTGTTCACAAACTAAACTAATTTTAAGTTAACTGCATCTTTTTATTTCCATTTCGTTAAGAAAAGGACAGAAGATAAAATGTCAGTTTAGACCTGTCAAATTAGTGCGCTCCTGACGTAATTTTAGTCGCCATGTTTATAATCGCGTCTAAACTGTCTATGGAGTACTTAACTTAATTTGACAGGATTAAATTAAAATGTTGTCTTCTATACTTTTCGTAACGAAATGGAAAGAAAAAAATGCAAATACCTTAAAATTAGTTTAGCTTGTGAACAACAGAATTGGCGCCATTGTTGAGTATATCCTCTGATTTTTGTGTTTATTGGCGGTGGGCGCTGCCGAAAACTGGAAACGACCATATTAGTGTCCGCTGACCGCCGCACGGCGTGACGAACGCACTCCCTGTCGAACTGGCAAGCTAGCAAGTCATCGCCACGATCTTTTAGCGGTCACAAGTATGTAATTAGTTTTAAGTATTTAAAGTAACCCCTGGGGGGGATTTAGCCTCAAATTCATAATTAATAAAGTTAGGGAGTCTGCCCAGAGTGTGGTGAACATGGACAGCGAGTTCATCTGTTTGTTGTTCATAATAAGTCAATACTAAATAATAAATGTAATGTAATGTGTAATGTTCATAATAAGTTCAATAAGTGTGTACCTGAGCGGGCGGGGAGGATGGGGCGGCTCCCGGCTGTATGGGCTGGCCCTGAGTGTGTCCGTACACCGCCGACAACATGGACAGCGAGTTCATCTGTTTGCCTATCACCTGCGGAACGAAGCATTTATATTATTACAAACCGAGTGCGTGTGTGTTGCCAGTGATGACGTATGGAACCGAGACGTGGTCGCTGACAATGGGCCTTATAAGATGGCTCAAGGTCACTCAAAGGGCAATGAAGAGGGCTATGCATGGGGTTTCAATGCTCGATCGAATCAGGAATGAGGAGATCCACAGAAGAACGAGAGTAACTGGCATAGCCCGAAGAATTGCAACATTAAAGTAGCTGCGGGCCGGGCACATTTCCCGTAGGACCGATGCCCGATGGGGCCGACGGGTTCTCGAGTGGCGACCACGCACCGGAAGACGCAGCGTAGGTAGGCCCCCGATAAGGTAGACCGACGACCTAGTGAGAACCTTGGGGGAGGCCTATGTACAGCACTGGACGTCTTTCGGCTGAAATGATGATGATGATGATGAAACCGAGTGCACTTTTATACAAACCTTTTTAAAACCATACTTAAGCAGTTGCTAAGACATTTTAATTTAAATAATCTCCTACATAGTGAACAATATGGTTTAACAAAGGGTCATTCGGCTACAGATGCGGGTGTTGCTCTACTGAAACACTTTAAACACATGCGAGAGGTCGCAAAATACTATTGGAATTTTTGTGATTTCTCCAAAGGCTTTGATTGCGTGCACCATGATATACTTTTGAGTAAACTACGCCACTATGATGTCCAAAATGAAGCTCTCAACATAATTAGTTTTTATTTACATAACAGATTACAGTGTGTAGAAATTAATGGTGTGAAATCTTCCGGGCTGCCAGTTCAGTTGGGTGTACCGCAAGGCTCTATACTGGGTCCATTCTTGTTTTTAGTATATATTAATGATTTACCATTTTATTTAAAGAGCATCTGTGACGTTGTACAGCACAACTTGTGCTGTTTGCAGATGATACCTGTCTTATTTTTAAAGCAGACAGGAATAGACAAGATTTTGACGAAGTAAACTCTCTCAATAGTTACGGATTGGTTTACGTCAAATAATATTGTTATTCTCACGGTTGCTTCGCAATTTATCTTAGCCAACATCTCATGTGTTTTTTTTTTATTAACTACTTCACACTTTGTGAAGTTGTAATATACAATATGTAAAGAAAACCCTGTCCGATCCGTGAAGGTATTATTAGGTATCGATAACTGATTCTACTAATGCCTACAATGGCGGGGTAAACTTAAAAAAAAAATCCTCCCAAAAAAATAAATATTATTTCGCAAAAAGAGGTAACTTAAAACATGTGCGGTAAGCCATTCAGGCGCGGGGGAAGAGGGGCAGGGCACGCGGCACGCGGCCGCATCGCTATTCGCTCAGAATTATACCGTCAATAATAATGTTGTCACTTTTTAAAAATTACCAAATTTTGGGGAAGTTGGAATCAATTCGCGGGAAAATAAGATTATTTCAAAATTCACTAGTATTGTTACTATGATGATTATGTAAAATTTCATATGTTATTTGGTCATGTGTTTACCTAACCTTTATTATCCTTACGGGTCGGACAGGGTTTTCTTAACATATTGTATAGTCATTAGTGTTTACTTTCATTAGCGTGTACTTTCGTTAGTGCTCACTTTATTTCAGTGCTTCGATGCGCATATCATCTATTGCATATATTTCAAACACGCGTTGTACTTTTCTATGGAATACCTAACATTCTTTAATTACCGAAGAAAAAATTCAATCCATGTAGTATGTTCAGAATTACGCACTGAATCCATGGGTTGTCCTGACAGTTCAAAATGTTTATTAAGTAGATGAAATAAAGAAAATAATAATAAGTTTGCTTACCTCATCTACTTTCTTGTTAAGATCCCTCAGTATGTCGTGTATCTGCGTCTGTCCCTGGAAGATTTGCCTCAATTCGCGTTGCGCGTCCGACTCGAACCAGTCGTCGAACTCGCCGTCCTTGTCGCGCACCTGGGGGCAAATGAGAAATCAGCGGGTGTGAGAGAGATGAAGAGGTTGGTTTTGTAGAGAGATTTAAGAATTTACTTTTTGTTTTTGTTGCATGCTTGCACCAAATATACTGATCATGTTGATTTTTTTTTTCAATCAAACTATGTGGTTTTGGAAAAAAATCCTTAATACCTACACATAAGGTTGAATGAGCAAGAATTTCAAACTTATCTCATGATTTTTTCAATAGTTCTGCTGCGGCAAGTTAAGGCCATTTGAGGTTGCCTTGCCCATAGTCGTGAAACCATAGACGAACAGTCTACTGAGAGGTTGATAGAGATGTATGAAAGCCAACAGAACGACGACAATGGCTGATTGACAGAACAGTTACCTCGTCAGGATGTTCTTTCCTGTAATCTTCTTTCTGCTGCTCCAACTTCTTCTGGTACTCTTGGTACTCGAGCGATAGCTTCTGTTGCTCATCTTGGCTCATCTGTTGACCTCCTGGTGGACAAAGGGGGGTTCGCATTAGCAGGAAAATTGAGCTTATATACAAGCGCGAAAGTTTGTATCAATGTATGTTAGTTGTTCTTTCACGCAAAAACTTCTGAGCGAATTTGGATGAAAGGCAGCCAGATTTTTTATAGCCATGATTAGCCTAAACAGAATATTCTTTATCCCAAAATCTCCACAGGATCGAAACCTGTGCGGGTAAAACCGCAGGCCGCAGCTAGTGCTGATATACAACGTTATTTTTTGTTTATGTGAAAGCTGAATATAGTTTGCTCAGAATAAGCATCGATCGAATCGAATCGATTAAAATCATTTTTAGACCATGTTATATTTCACAAATACATTTAGAAAATGTTGCAGTGTGGATACCGAGCCCGCCACGCAGCTTACGCGGGCAACAGCTAACGCCAGAGGTCAAAGCCCCGCGCTCGCATGTGCGTGCGGCGCTTTGACCATACTTTTCTTGGGACAACCATGTAGTACTTAGCAAGCTCATAACTTTGTGGTTTTTAATTACTTCGTTTTGAATTTTTTTACATAGGTAGATTCTTTACTTAAAAATACTGGACGTGTGTTTCGGGTTTCGCATAAACAAAAAATAATGTTGTATACACTATGTAAAGAAAACCCTGTCCGATCCGTGAAGGTATTGTTAGGTATCGACAACTAATTCTAATAATACCCACAAAGACAGGCAAAACTTTAAAAAAATCCCCCTAAAAAAATAAATATTGTTTCGCAAAAAGAGGTAACTTAATACATGTGCGGTAAGCAACTCCTTCCGCGGGGGCAGGGCACGCGGCACCTGTGACGTGGTCGCGTCGCTATTCGCTTATAACAATACCGGTGTTGTCACTTTTTTAAAAATTACCAAATTTCGGGGAAATTGGAATTAATTACCGGGAAAAACGGATTATTTCAAAATTCATTAGTATAGTTACTATGATGATTATGTAAAATTTATATCATATTTGGTCATGTGTTTACCTAACCTTTATTATCCTTTTGGGTCGGACAGGGTTTTCTTTACATATTGTATAGCTAGTGAGAATGTTGAAAAGTACTAGGTTCTCACGAAACTGTGATGGTCTGGAGAAGAAATATTTTAGATATTTTATAGTCAATCTATTGATGATCATATTATACATAATCCCTCTAATTCATAAACGCTGCTTAAAGTTAACTAGTGATTAGCGATTCTTTAACCATAAATTTTTGACCTTTTAACGTCACTTAAATCATCCTTTATGAATAAACACCACAGTGTTTAAGGGGTTAATTCATAAACGCTGGTTAAAGTTAAGTGACGTTAAAAGGTCTAAAACGTATGGAAGAATCCCTAATCACTAGTTAACTTTAAGCAGTGTTTATGAATAAGGGGGAATATGTATATATAACCTCGTTGCCCATAGTGTCTACAAAAAGTACTAGGCTCTCATAAAACGAAGAAGCTTTTACAAAAACATCTGAATAATTAAATGTAGGTACTTGGGCTCATCGTAATAAGATCGTGAGATCTTCTCATCAATATTGCTGCTAACAATTGGTACCAGGCACACAGGAGACCAAGAGGATTAATAGGTAGTAATAATAATAGGCAATACGTGCTGGTGTCCGTTAGTGTAGTGACACATCTGCGGAACGTGCGGCGCCGACAGCTCAGCGACTGAAGTGTCCCGTATCAAAATATATTTGTAACGTCTTTGTACTTTCGAGAAATAAAAATATTATTATTCAGTTGTTATGACAAACCAAACGGTCAAAACGCAGCGTCTGGTTCAGCGCGCTACGCGACGGAAAGTGACGTGGCGTCATCGTCAGTATGTCTGTGTCGACACTTTATGGTGTGCGGTTTTTGTGACGTACCTGAATTGCCCAGAAAAATGGATTTAATTAGAATATTAGCTATTATAGAGGGCTTAGAAGACGTTGCCGCTCTTCGTTACCGCCACGCGCGCGATGTACAACACACGCCGGACGTTCAGCTACGCCCGCCGCACTTTCGGTCGCGCAACGCATCGCGTGATGTGTCGCTTACTATGCAAAATACATTAAATGCGTTTTAGCTGAAAAAACCGCCTGAAGGAAGGTTAGCCCCTACGCCGAACGCGGCGTAATTGCGACTGCTGTGTCATAGAGTACTTGAAATACACTGCGAGCGTATTTAGCCGAACTTTCGGCGCCGTACGTTCCGCAGATGTGTCGCGACACTTATACGTAATCGTCTCCTGCTGCTATGTTGTTGGTGGTTAAAGTAGTAGGCTATTGTAAAAGTGTGGAGGCTCACCACTCTGCTGCTGCTGGGTGTGCAGCGAGGTGGTGAGCAGGTGGATGACGTCATGGTCGTCGGCGAGCCCGCCCGTCGCCGCCGACAGTCCCAGGAACCCTCCGCGTGGCAGCACCACGTTCTCCGCGCGGAAACACAGCTCGTAGTCAGCTTCATTATTTGTCATGCCTGGGGACAAACAAAGTGTTAAGATTATCCATATTTGAACTAAGAGGGTTAAGTGGTGTTATTGTGGGTGTTAGTCAGATCATTCAGATCTGAATTTTGTAAAGGCATCATTATCGTCATCATTTCAGCTGAAAGACGTCCACTGCTGGACATAAGCCTCCCTCAAGGATATCCACGACGAACGGTCCTGCGCCTCCCTCGTCCAGCAGTTTCCCGAGACCTTCACCAGGTCGTCGGTTCACCTTGTCGGGGGCCTACCCACGCTACGCCGTAGCGGGTTCTCGAGGAACGACCACGCACCGGAAGACGTATCTTCCGGTGCGTGGTCGTTCCTCGAGAATCCGTCGGCAATGTGCCCGACCCACCGCCACTTTAGTGCTGCAATTCTTCGGGCTATGTCGGTTACTGTCGTTCTACTATGGATCTCCTCATTCCTGGTTGTAAAGGCATACGAAATAATCAAAACCTAAGAAATTTTGAAATCTGTGGCCCACCCTGGCACTTCACCCAATTAATCAAGCACAAATTAGGTTTAATATTTTTGTTACATTTTGAATAACTATTCATCCTGAAACCATCTTAATAATATACACCATGTTAAAGTTGACAATCATGTACGTGGAAAAAAAATAAAATATTAGTTACCGTTGTGGAAGTAAACAGTGAGAGTGTTGAGGTAGTACTCGATGCGCGCGCGCGTCGGGAACGGCTTGTTGCGGAAGTCGCGCAGGCAGCCGGACAGCAGCTGCTGGGAGCCGTCACTGTAATGAGGACAGGTGGTGGTTAGCATATACTCAAACACAAAGGATAAAAACAGGGCTCCACTTTCTCTGTCACCAGCTATATCTCATGATTCACGATAGTTCTTCTTCAGCCTATAGAGGTCCACTGCTGGACAAAGGCCTCCCCCAAGGCTTTCCACGATGACCGGTCTTGTGCTGCCCGCATCCATCGTCATCCCGCGGCCTTTATCAGGTCATCGGTCCACCTTGTTGGGTGCCTCCCTACGCTGCGTCGTACGGTACATAGCCTCCACTCCAGAACCTTACTGCCCTATCGGCCAACGGTTCTACGAGCAATGTGTCCTGCCCACTGCCACTTAATTTTAGCGACTCGAAGAGCTATGTCGGTGACTGGGGATCTCCTCATTTCCGATTCAATCACGCAGAGAAACTCCGGGCAGAACTCTTTCCGTCGCCCTTTGTGTGACTCTGAGCCTTCGTATGAGGCCCATTGTGAGTGACCACGACGTCTTCCAACGCAGCAGTGAACAATTTAGGAGATATGACATCTCCTTGTCTCACTTCACACTGCAGTTGGATCGTTTTCGAGTCCTGATCCTGGAGACGGACTGACATGGTGGCGTTTTTGTACAAACACTTTATCACCTCAATGTACCGATAGTCAATTTGGTACCACTGGAGAGACTGTAGTACCGCCCAAGTCTCGATTGAATCGAAGGCCTTCTCATAGTTCACAAACGCTAGGCATACTGGTTTGTAATACTCCTAGGACTTCTGTATGTGGTCTATGGTGCTAAAGCCTTTTCGGAAGCCTGTTTGTTCGGGAGGCTGGAAGTCGTCGAACCTGCGAGCGAGACGATTCGTGATGACCCTAGTCCGGTCTGTAGTTTTTTTTTTAATATAAGTTCAGTGCGGCGTATTTTAGTCGCCATGTTTATAATCGCGTCTAAACTGTCTATGGAGTATCTTAATTTGACAGGATTAAATTAAAATGTTATCTTCTATCCTTTTCTTAACGAAATGGAAACAAAAATATACATTTCACTTAAAATTTGTTTAGTTTGAGATGACCCTAGAAAACAGCTTAAATAGACATGGCTCAAGAGGGATATCGGTCTGTAGTTTTTCAGGAGGGTATTGTCACCTTTTTTGAAAAACAACACCACCCACACACCCACGATAGTTAGACAATTGAAACTTTCACAGATGACGTCGATGATGATATTTCTGATCCGATGAGGATTCCTCAGAGAGCATAGACAGTATGGGCCGTTCTATGGCTCGCTGACCGGAGGGGAGGGGTTATGGTGTACAGTACGAACCTCTTATGATCGAAGACCTTGGTGCCATCGTTGATGACAGCCATGATGTACGGGTTGTTGTGTTTGTTGTCGTTGTCGAACGAATCAAAGATGACGGCCAGACCGTTCCACCGGTCTGAGGAGCCGAACACCTCGCCTGTGTAGTCTCCCCGTTGAGTTGTGTACCAGAAGGCCTGGGAAAGGGAGGATTATGTTAATACGACAATGATATAGGAGAAACGACGTTGAACCGCCTAAGACAGTCACAATCCGAATTGTTTTAAAGGATATTGCTGGAGATTGGCACAAGAACAGAGAGGCTGTGCTAGCAGTGGGTGAAGTCATGCTGTGGATGATGTTGATAATGATGAGAATATAAGGATACCTATTTCTAAAATAAATTTGAGGTGCAGCTAGACTGTTGTTGGATACCGCTGACCAAAATATATTCGACCAGCGATCAATAAGAAATAGGGTTTCTGCGCTCACCAGTTATTGGCGCCACTATTGAGGAAGGTGCTGAAATATAGCTGTCAAAGTTATAATCATTACGTCGATCGGCCACAATGTGACTACAGTGCACACAGCCGGTCAGCCTGAACGGTCGGTGTCATCGATCAAACCCGGTCTGGTTGTACCTTAAGAGAAATGTGTGGTGTAAAGTGGAGACATGAGGAACACTACCTACCTGAGGCGACTACCTATCTGTCCTCCACAGTCCAGTTACTTGGGCAGGACGATGCCCCTTAGTAAGACTGCTTGTCAGTTTCGGGCTTCTACGACTTCGACTACCCGTAACGACTGTTAAACTTCCACGCCTGACAGCCAGGACCAACGGCTAAATATGCTCTCCGAGACTTTACCTCTTCTTGGAGAGGTATTTTTTTTTTTAAATAATTATGAACTAGTGCTTGACTGCAATCCCGCGGTAAGCGGTGATGCAATCGTTGATGGAAAGCGCGCAAATTTATTAAGCCACTTAAAAGCTTTAGTGAATAAGAAGGAAGACAGAAGTTAAGCGAGGTGATGCAATGTTAAACCCAAACAGCACGACCAACGATGCTGTGCCAGAGGGAGATTGATGTGGAGACGCTCCACGGTCAAACACCCGACACAACAACATTTGGCGCATCGTACCCGGCACAGGAGTTTGGTCGTGGAGAGTCTCCAGATCAATCTCCCTGTGGCGCAGCATCGTTTGGTCGCTTTGGTCTTGGGTTTAACATTGCATCACCTCGCTCAACTGCCATCATCCTTCCTATTCCTAAGTTTTTAAGTGAATAGGCTTAATAAACTAGTGCGCTTTACCATCAACGATTGCATCACTGCTTACCATCAGGCGGGATTGCAGTCAAGCACTAGGTTAAAATTATTAAAAAAAAAAAAACACAACACAACTGCTCAGATCCGTCCTCCGTACGGCTTCACCAGACATCATGCCGGAACACGACGAATCGCTTGGCGGCAAGACTTTGTGTGTTGGGTGGTAACTTCTGCCGGCAGCCAATGTTATGGCCTACCACCGAGCATGTATAGATGGTCATCCGGACGGACTTCTCCCATGACTGATAAAGAAGTATGGAAGAAAAAGGCATGTGTTTTGACGGCAAATAACTTGAGCTAATGACAAGAATGATGAGTTAATGAGTGACTTACCAAACCGTCAGCCCCTATCCTGCCCCGCCCGGTGACCTTGAACATGATGTCGATTTCCCACCAGTCGAAGTTCAGGGGCTGCTTCGTCCAGATGGCGCCCTTCTGACTGCGCAGCGACGGCGCCAGACGGACGCTCTCGCCCGATGCTATCGCATCTGGAAAATTAAAATTATTGTTACCTTTGTGGAATGGAACTTAGGGATGGAAATTCAAAACCCTTATCAAACGTGTCCTTGTGAAAAAAGCATATTATAATATTAAAGACCACGCCAACGACAAGGGCTTTTAATTTGGCTGTGATTCCTTTTGCACAGGTAGCTGCTTGGTAGTTTATATTAGTTATGGTGTTTATATAGATAAAACCGCGGGTATTAGGCATGTCTGTCGTTTTCCTATCTAATTAGTCCAGTTTCAAGAGTACATTTAGAAACATTTAAGCTCACATACAAAAACAGTCAGACCCGGAACTACTATCTGCACAAAATACAAATATTTGTTTTGTGCGAGAATCGAACTCGCGCCACGCAGTGCAGCAGTCGATCGGTCAGCCATTGCGCCACCCGTGTCCTATGTATGTGTTTTTGAGATCTCTAAATCATGCTACAAAATCGTTCTTTTAAAAGAATTTATAATGGTCATGGCTGTCTTCCGACAGCGACCGTCATGATCATGAGTATGTGAGTATGTGAGCATGACACACAATCATGAATATTTATATATGTATACAAGATATTGTACTTAAATCATTATAATAACAATGGCATAACTTGTTAACATAACAATTTATTAAAAATTGTTTCTGACTGTGACGTGGACTGGAGTAATGATATGATCTCAGATTTTAAACAAGTCAATGAAGAGGAACTGCTGGCAAGACTGGTTGTCAGAAGTCCGACAGTCTGACAACTCCATACCAATGGTATAAGGTATAGTATTGCTCAGTAATTAGGTTGCGGAAATCATATAGGCAGTTGCTAGATGTAAAATGCCAGTATCCAGCTGATTCCAGTTAGACTGGACGCCGACGTCGTGGTTAGGGAAGAGCTACGCGGGTGATGATGAAGAGGAACTGCAGTTGTGACGAGCTACACGCTGTAGGGACAGGTAGACTGCGCGTCTCGCACCGGCTCGCACTATTTACGACCGTTTAGAACATAATCCCAATGAAATAAACATTTGCCAACATTGATCAACCCATATGGGAAGACTACTATAAAACTGACGATTAGATAGCATATAATATGATACATTATAAAACAGTTCAGTTAGTTGGAAATTAATCTCTGTTCACGTTATCATAATTTATTGAACATACCCAGTCCTACTAGGCTACTACCTGTATTATGTTACACTTATCACGTTACGCTCTACTATTATATTAGTAGGTACTTTTACTAAATCGAAGCAAACACTGCTGTAACGTTGTGATTATTTCTTATTTTATTTATTATTTTTTGCCTTTACTAAGCATAGGGAAACGCACCTTTTTGTGGTCTATGGTTATTGATACTAATTGTCTATTACTATTTGTTTTGCTTTATCTGTGACATTTATTGTCGTTTTGACGTTTCAGTGTGACAGTTTTTTTGTGAAATTCCCAAGTTGGTGAGGAGTATGGTTTTGTAATGTTTGCATGGCATTCTTTTTTTGTATATCAACAACGTAATGGTCGCTGCTTTCATTGTGAAAATGAATTGTCGTATTTTTTCATTAAGGGATTTTTGTAGACCAAGTTATATTTTCATTGGATTTCTGCAGATTGGAATCTTGTAAGCGGGGAAATCTCCCACCGTTCAAAGGGGTAATTTGGTTTCGGGTGTTTGACACCGAGAGAGATTCTGGACAGCAAAAGAAGAAGGAGGCGAAAATACCTGTGGAGTCACGTAGCGATCGGAAAAAAGGCTTTTCGATGTCGATAGATCTGACCGGCAGGGCGTCGAGCAGACGGCCTGGACGGGCTTAAAGAAAATAAAGGCTTCTGACACGGTGTGCTGATTTTGGGACAATCGCGGCCGTGTGGACCAGCCAGCAAGCAGCACTAGGCCCAAGCAATCCTGTGCATGTGGCTGGGTCTCCCAGGCGGAGAATTTTTCTATTGGAGCGCCACCTGGGCGTGTCTTTTTTTATTTTCGTCATATTCTTCTACCTTCAACCCCGTTGGTTTGGAGAGGCAGGACACATGGTTTCAAGGACAAAGAAGGCCAGGAACTTCCAAGGATGTGTCGCAAGTACCCTCTTATCTCAATTTAAATAACATTCTTGTACCCGTAGAAAACTCATTTACTATTATATTACCAGTGGTGACCTTTTGTGACCTTTTCTGATATATAATTTTCCCCATTTTGGATTTGTATAAGTCTGTAGTCATAGTGGATGAAATCCACAGCCTGAGTAAGCTGAGCTAGAGTTAGTGGGCAATCTGCTAGGCTACTGTTGCGCGTGAAACCTGGACGCTCCAACAGGCCACTCTTGGAGCCGCTAGGATTGACCCAACCTTATTGAGGTTAACAATAAAGCTATATTGTTTATTTACATTTAATAAGAGTTAAAGATAGTTTCCTGTTGTTACATATAAAAGCTTGTAGTTAAAACATAGTAGTCCAACAAACTATCATTTTTTTATTTTCACACCCGATTAGCCGAACCTCTACTTTTCTCTTTTTTTGTCAGGGAGTAAAACCCGGGCAACCTCTAATTTTACACACTGACACTGCCGTACCATCCTTTTCTGGAACCATTTTGCCGCAATTTCAGCCCCTATTTGAGAACCCCTGGATAATACCAGAATGCAGAAAATTTCGTCATCCAGTAAGCTATAATCGCATACTTAAAATCCAAAATTTGACGTCTGTAATTAAGCGAGTAAGTCAGTTCCGAAGTTAAGCGAAAGTATAGTTTCGTGTTTATGACACTCACTCACTCATGATATCTCATACTCATCAAAATAGAACTAGTACTTCCCATAAACTCAGAAAGCTGAAATTTGGTACAAAGTTAGAGTTTAATGGCCACATAAAGGGAAAACTATATAAACTAGGATAATCGAAGATCTGGAGTACCTGGTGACCTTGATTAGAGCTCCATCGAGACTTGGCTAGTTTTTACAGGATGTGTTTGGTGGGATTTCTTGTTCCCGACGACCCGTAACGACTGTCAGAGAATGACATCTACGAATGACTGCCAGTATCAATGGCTGATCGAGCTTATCGAGCTACGGAATGATCTCGGAATAGAAGGAAGTCTACGAATAGACGGTGGCAAGTGTACCCTGACCTTCATACTACCCATGCGACTGTAATTATTTAACCAAGAGCTCCTCACATGGGACTTGATCATAGGTGACGATGTACAGGTGTTTAGCTTAGTAGGGAAACAAAGACGCCAATTATTTCATGTTCTGGTAAAATGATAAGACATTGTTATATTATGCCATTAATTTAATCTAAATCCGACGTGTTGCTGATAACTTTACAGCCCAGTAAATCAGTCTACCGTGAGGTCATAGGTGTCTTCTTAGTCAATGTTAGTTTTGTTGTACGGACGACAGCCTGCAGGTCGAGCTACCCGAAACTGTTAAATATTCCCGATCAATATTGTGCCTTAATGTTTTAGAGACAAAATTGGAAATCTAATAAAGAAATCTGACAGATTGTAGTAGCTCGATGTGCTGTCGTCTGTACCTGTGTGATTGATTTAAACCCACTTCAAATAGACGGAGGATATATTCGACGGGAGTTTTTATTTCGTGTACTAGTGTACCTGCGTGCTTGGCCTGGGCCACATCGCGTGAAATGTTGATGCACGCCGAAGATGCCTAAGTGTGATATATCGCGAGTTGCTTGCGGATTTACCTCGATGCCTGGCATGAGTACTGATGCTGTACATAGTATTGTATAAAATCGAGTGTTTTTTTTTTTTTTTATGAACAGACAACTGTTTTGCTGGGGAGTTTGTTCTGCCACTTCTTCTTCCCAGCGAAAGTACTAGGAAGTGTCGAAGGGTGGGCGTTTAGGGGGGAATGTCTTATGTAATATTGACGTTCAAAAGGTGCTGATTCTTAGCCTAATGTCAATAAATGACTTTTCATTTTGAGCATGCATTTTACATGGAAGTGACATCGAGGTAGAGTGTTATACCGCGACCGCGAGATATCACAGAGATTCACCTTCGGCATGTATTTAATTAACTTCATCAAACCAGCGATGGCGTAACATTCAATGCTAGACAACATCGCGGGAGACAGACGAAGATGAAGGAACCAATTTGACTCCTATTGAAAGGACTTCGATAGTTACGTTCCCCTAAGTCCCACGTACCTACTCGTAGTACGAGACGACCCAGATCCAGACTTCAAGTGCTACTGCAAAAATTCCTCATGAGCTCAGCGCTTTTGCGTTCACTACCTACACCTACGAGGCAGTCGTGCCGGTCTTATAAAAATTTAAGTTTATAATAATAGGAAGTAATTACACATAAAACTACAGTTTTAGCATAACAGTGAATCATCATCTACGGTCACGTCTTACGAAACCGTGTTACGTGGTAACAAATGTCTTGCCATGGCGCTTCCGGCGGGCCGGAACAAGCGAGGTAGACCAAAGAAGTGCTGGCTTGACGTTGTAAGAGATGACATGCGTGCCAACAATCTCACACCACGGGATGCTAAAGATCTCGCGAAATGGAGAAGAATGAGCAAGAAAGCGGACCCCGGGCTCCAAGACGAAGGCCGCGGGTGCAACCGGGACTAAACGCAGTGATGATGATGATGAGTGAATCATCATCTACCTAGCTTTTTTCTAACTGTGTTGAGGTCGGCTTACAGTCTAACCAAACGCTGCTGAATACCAGTGTTTAGAACAGCATAACACCGTGAATATTAGTACGAATAATGAAAATCAATGATGTAAGCGTTTCGTAAACATTCGCGCATGTTCGCTGATATCGATGTTTGTAAAATAAAGCGTGTTAAACCGACTCGTACGTGTGCTTTCGTACGAAATTATCGACTTTTAAACACGTTTTTTTTTTTATCAGAAAACTTGATTCAAATTCACTTGAATTGAATTGACGTGAATCGAATTAATTTAATTTTTTTTCTAAATATTTTTATATGCCTACGTGGTAACGGTCGTGACTTAGGAGTCGTAAGTCGTGGGCTCCAAGCCTGACATGCGCTTTGCATTTTGGTAAATATTTAATCACCACTGCTCTTAAAATGGTAAACGAAAACATACTGAGAAAACATGTCCTAGAATCAAACATTAGAATACATGTAACATCTACCAACTCACTGTGCCCATATGATGGATCACGGCCCACTACCTCTCACATAGAGGAACCCTGTGTTCCGGCAGTTCCCATTGTAGAGTGATTATGCTACATCTTCATTAGAAGGATTGTTACCAATGTTCTTTCTACCAATAGGTAAACGGGTGGACATTTTGATCTGCATTTTGAAGTCACAGATTTTGAAATGAAAATATGTACAGAGAAGTAGTTAATGCCAACCAATACAGTTTATTATAAGTAACAAGATAATGTATTTAAAGCAACTAAAGTTTGAGCACTAGAAATGTCATAAATAAATCACAAAGAACTTTTCCTATACATTTTGTAAAAAATAAGCAACATGCTCATTTCTCACAAAATGTATAGGAAAGTCGACCATTCAGTTCAACCAGTTTTGCAATGGATCCACAATTGTGGATGGAAAAATGCAAGTTTATCAATAGAGGGTCTCTTTTATCCCTTGCTAATAAAATATAACAAAGATTACAGCTATCATATCTTATCTAGGACTGCCGTATCCTCCGATATTAGAATAGTGTCAAAATATGCACAACTTTTTCATCCTGAATCAGCATTAAAGCCTTCTTTTGTTCAAGGAAAAAAGAACTTGTATTCCCAATATAGTATGCAGGATGATGGACCAACATGTGTTGGGCCTGAGTGGGGGATCATGGCTTACTGGGCACCAGGAGCAGGCCTGTATACCAGTAGTGGAAACATTATAGGTTGACTATGTGTACAGAGTGGCAGGAGACTTTGATGTTTATGGTATAAATAACTGAGAGATGGCTTCGTCCAGATTGTAGTGTTGTCAACAACAATAGGATGAATACCCACCATACTATAAGTTGTCAAATAAAGGAATGGTGATGGGAGAATTAGTCATTAAATGTATGTGCACACTCTCCAAAATGCCTCCTATAGAATACTGAAAGGCTGGCTGTGCTCCAGGCGCCCAGTGATGATGTGGTTGGACATAACAGGTAATTCTCATAATTTTAGGAACATTCACAGCCTAATCTTGGTCTCAATCTATCAAAAGATACTTCTAATTTCCTTACGTTTTGACATTTGTGTCTCACTGAGATGAGACTGCCAATCAGACTGAAAATCAGTAGAATTGGCCTTCTGGTTATGCACTCAATATCAGTTGGGAGCACTTAGTACCTTTCTGAAAAATATTACCAATGAGATCACAGTCAACTACTACCGAAAGCTGCTACAGTTAATTATTACTTGACTATTCAAAGCCCGTAAATGTTTTTTGATGTCTCCATAACAATGGTTTAGAAAATGATATTGTTTTATTATGATAAAGAAAGTCTTAGGTACAGAAAATAAATGCATAGAGTTTATAATCTAAATCTATTATTTATACCGATAGCAACTTGGTTTTTAAACTTAATTGAATGAAAATAAAGAATTTAGATTTGATTTGAAACAAGAATGTAAGTTAATGTTTATGTGAGTTGTGATGGTTGGTTACAAATATTACAATAATGAGATATTAATATCCTACAGCCGTATAGCGCATCACTGACACGTTTGTTGTAGAAAGTTATAAAAATTATGAGAAAGAAAGAAATATATGTACATTTCCCAACATACTGTGTTAACAGCGTGTCATGTCAACAATTAGCGTTATGTAATAAATAAAATGATTATCGAACTAATTACAATAACAATAACCAGTATTTAATTTAATAATGTCATAAAATAATTTAATTTATCATAACCGTGTCGACTGCTTTCGTGGAACCAAAAAACATGATCTCGGCAACTATTTCTTATCTCTTTTCAACATATCCAGAGGTATATAGCACGGTCCCTTTCACACATGACAGATTTCACTGACGTGTCGCTGTCAAATCGTATGAACCGTAACAACAAATGATTTTAGCTTTTTTATTCGATATTTATAACTTAACATGGACATTTATGAACCTAGAAACGAAGTTAAGGAGTTAATAAATAAATTTGATGGGACTAAAACCAATTTATCAGTGATGGATAATGAGAAATTAGGTTATACTTACTGCCTCCATACTCCCAGAACGGAACAGATCCATCTTTTTGCGCTAAATACGGCGGCTTGAACGAAAATTTGTATTCGAAACGTCTGTGTACGGACTGGGTATTAACGCACACCAAAATGCATAATATCACATTGCACAATACTAAATTTAATTTAATCGACGACATATCGACGGCTTACAGCTACCGTTCTCGCTCACGTCAAGACTGTAAAAAAAATTGTTGATCGTGATATTCGACCGTAATTTGTCAGCTGAGATTCGTTCGGATACAACTACCACATTTTGTAAACGGATTGGTAGCCTTTTTCTTATAATTTTTAGTATGTTTTTCAGTAATGAATACAGTTGTTTAAAATTACTATTACTTTTTTAGACCATGACTATTAATCATTGTTTTGCATGGTCGTTAATATTCGATTTTCGTAGGGTTACGGTTCCTCTTTTTATCATGATATAAAAGTATAATAATTATTGTAGTAAACTTGTAAAAACGTTTAAAATACTACTAAACTAAAACTCTACTGCTACGTATCCATTGTATCCAACCATACAACTGATCGAACCAAAAAAAACAAGGGTTATTGTTTATAAATGTCAATTGTCAAATGTCAAAAGAACAGGGTTCCCAACTTAGGGGTTTTCCCCCAGATTTAGGGGGTAAATAAGTGAGATGGGATTTTTTTAGGGGTCTTTTTTTTTTTTTTTTTCAAATTATAAACCAGCGCTTGACCGCAATCCTGCCTGATGGCAAGCAGCGACGCAATCGTTGATGGTAAAGCGCACTAGTTTATTAAGAGCCTATTCACTCTAGCCTTGAAGACACTCAAATTGTAGTCCGACGGAAACACCGCCGCGGGCAAATTGTTCCAGTCCCTCGATGTACGCGGTATAAAGGAGGAGGCGAAGCGCTTCGTCCGGATCGTAGTGGTGTTAACAACGTAAGGGTGGAAACCAGCCGTACGACGGGTCGTCCGCTGGTGGAACGGAGATGGGGAATTAAATCATGCAATTCCCTCGCACACTCCCCGAAATGCATCCTATAGAACACCGAAAGGCTGGCTACTCTACGCCTGTGCTCTAGGCTTTGGAGACCAACTCGAGTTAGATCAGGGTCACCAATCAGCCTCTTTGCACGTCTCTCCACTGAATCCAGAGTGGCCAGGTGACACTTGGCAGCACCAGCCCAAATGTGGCTGCAGTACTCCACACACGAACGGACCTGTGCTTTGTATAACATTAGAAGCTGCCCAGGTGTGAAGTACTGCCGGACCTTTGCGATAACGCCAAGTTTCCTGGCAGCCACCTTGGCCTTGGACTCAATGAACCGCCCAAAGTTAAGGTTCGAGGAAATCTCAACTCCCAAAAGCTGAAGGCGGTCGGAACACTCCAAGGACACATTCCGAAAAGTAGGGGCCAAGGTGAACGGGCTCCTTTTGGCGGTGAAAAGACACGCCTGTGTTTTGGCGGCATTGAATGCTACAAGATTGGCATTGTCCCATTCGGAGACTGCCTGCAGTGCAACACTCGTTCGCTCAACCATGGCCTCTCTTTCGGACCGGATTGATTCCCTACTAGCCCGAGCATCCGGCAGGTATCTCTCTACAAAAAAAAAGTCTGAAAAGTTTAGGGGTATTTTCAGGGATTTTTTGACTCTTTGTTATTTTTGAAATTTACTATATTAATATTTATTTCTTACTGCTGGTCCGATTTAAATTAAATCGAAATAATGGATCTTGTGTAACATTTAATCCATCAAATAAAATGTTAAAATTAAATGTCAATATGTATGATTCAAAAAAATCTGAATCTTCAGATGAAGACGAAATATTTAATGTATTAAATAACCTGCAATAAAGATTTTGAAACATATTACAGTCACCATCTCAGCGTTAATCCCAGTCGCATCCGAAGCTTTTTCAGCTTTGGAGTCTGGGGTTCGTTTTACCAGTCTAACTGCTGTTTTTGGCTAAACTTCGATATTTTCCTTGAAGCGACTGCCGTCTGAACTCCACAAACCGAAGGCGATATCTAGGTAAGCAGTGCAGTTAAACCAATTGTTAGACTTTTGAGGGCTCCAACAACCCGTAACGACTGCCACTAGATGTTCGTATGGCAACGGCTTAACGTGCTTTCAGAGACACGACCAGACCACTGAAAATATTCATATTCATGCATAGAAATATTTGCACTGTGCGGGCATCGAAACCGCGCCTCCTTGCGCAACGGCCGCGTACGCTACCGCTACGCCACGGAGGCTGTCATGAAATTAAATGTATGTATAATAATAATGTAATCTAAAATAATACGTACGTGGACGTCCTATATCATCATGCTGGGAATTATACAACCGCACATAGAAACATATTACAGTACCTATATTATTTCTAAATCATTATGAATTTATGTGTATTTTTTAGGGGGAAAACAAATGAATTAAGGCGATTTTAGGGGTTTTTGACAACAACTTTAGGGATAAATATTTTTGAGAGTTGGTAACACTGCAAAAGAATGCGATGAAATATCGGCATTCGGCACTTTCGGCAGCACTGTGTAAATATTTTGATAATTTTTGTATAATTCGGCTTCTAGTTCAATTCAACGAATGGCATTTGGCAATATTAGAGATGGTAACAAAATAAATGTGGGTTCATTGACTTTTGTATCCCTGTGATAAGTCTACATAAAAAATACGCAATAGGAGGAATTGAAGGAGGTCGAATGCTCTAGTATGGGATCATTTAGGAAATCATAACAAACATGTTTATAAAATAGGTCCGTATTACAGAACGTCACTCAAAACTCAAGCTTTACTTAAGTGTCGTTTGAAGTCTTCTGATTGGTTGAAACTAGTTATAAGTAATGCATAAGCAGAGATCAATGCTTGAGTTTCCTTCTGTAATACGGACCTTAGACGCATCGGTTCGCTATACGATTAGTGGTAGACCAAAGAACTGAAAGACTGTAAAAGATTAGACAGCTAGGACGACGGCATTGACTTACCACATGACAACTAATACAGAAATATGGAAAAGAAATACGTATTGCGGCGACCCTAAATAAAATAGATCAGGATGGTAGCATGTTGATGATGAATAGACACATCGGTTGACAAAATTCTGTGTGTCGTGGGTCTGATTCCTGCATGGGACAAACAGTTATTGAACCCACTGATTGTTGAAGGTGAGTCTTTTTAATAACTATCAGCCTTTAGTATTCTCACTGCTGGGACAGAGAGTTTAGGGAGGTCTGTTAGCTACTCATCATCTCAGCGTTAATCCCAGTCGCATCCGAAGCTTTTTCAGCTTTGGAGTCTGGGGTCCGCTTTACCAGTCTAATTGCTGATTTTGGCTAAACTTCTATATTTTTCGTGAAGCGACTACCGTCTGACTTCCACAAACCGAAGGCGATATCGTAGCATTGCAGTTAGACTAATTGTTGAACTTTTGAGGGTTCCAACAACCCGTAACAACTGCCATTAGATGAACTTTTACTTATACTATCACATGTAATGATGATGATACCTGCCCATCCTAAAAGCATGTATTCATTCTAATTCCAGAATTATGTCAGAAGAACAGTTCCACCGGCGCCAAGTATCCCGGCAGCACCTTGAAGTCTTAGCACAGTACATGGAACGGTATCCTCCACTAGCCCTTGCCAGTGCACGCTCCAGAGAGGGACACCTTCAGTCCAAACGGATGTGGGAGAAGATAGCACGGACACTGAACAGGATTGATGAAAGTGTTACGAAAAGTGGTCGAAGTTGGGCAAGAGTAAGTGTTGGCAGTAAAGATTATTGAGTTACAACTTAAGTTTCCCCTCCGACTGAGTCAGAGTAAAAGTTTGACATGGAATGTATTTCTTCTGTTTGTACAGCCTCCGTGGCGTAGTGGTAGCGAATGCGGCCGCTGTTGAAGGAGGCGCGGGTTCGATCCCTGCACAGTGCAAATATTTCTAGGCATGAATATGAATATTTGCACTGGTCTGGTCGTGCCTCGGAAAGCACATTAAGCCATTGGTCCCGGTTGCCATACAAACATCTAATGGCAGTTGTTATGGTTTGTCACAACAATTTGTCTAACTGCAATGCTTCGATGTAGCCTTCGGGTTGTGGAGGTTAGACGGCAGTCTCTTCACGAAAAATATAAAAGTTAAGCCAACATGAGCAGTTAGACTGGTAAAGCGGAAAAAGCAAAAGCTGAAAAGCTTTGGATGCGACTGGGATTAACGCAGCGATGATGATCATGATAATTATGGAATGTGTTTCAATAAACCTATGAGTTAACAATGAGTCTATATAATTTATAATACAATAGGAAAAAAAAACTCCTAGTGTAATTACAACATTTAAAATTATAAGCATCAAATTGAAGTTTATATGACACATTTCTGCCAATTTGTTTATACAAATATATGTATAATATTATATTACTTTATTTCTCTCCACCTTGACGTTGGCAGAATCATCGGTCATCGATGGAGCCACATTACTAAAAAAAAAATGTATTGATATTATCTCTAATCACATAAAGTTGATATTCATAAACCCTTACTTTTTTTTAGAAACCTTGCCCAATCTGTTTATCTCCACAAAAGGTAATTGTTTTCTCTTCCACAGTACTGGATAGACCTTAAATTTAAGATCCGCCGTAAATATGCAGTGATACAGAAGTGTCACTCAGAGGGCACCCACTGTACCATCCACCTGAACCCTCTCGAGGAGAGGATTGTGAAGGTTCTCACTGATAAGGAGGGGAATCTGCTGCCCACAGCATCTGTATACCATCAGATGAAGACCTACCATCCACTACATTATCCGTTGAAGGGGACAGGGGTAAGTAAAGATGATGAGGATCATGTCATGTATTTTTCTTCCATAAGAGATGCCACCTTCTGTATCTATATTTTATTGTTTAGAACACTCATATTTTGCAAGTTATTTTTAAATCTCATGTTGGAATAGTGGTTAAACTATTGACTGTCGCGGGTTCGATTCCCGGAAGGAACAAATAATTTTATACATTAAAATGTTGATCATTAGCGTTGGTCATTATCGTCACAAATCTCTCTAGCAACACTAGGGCTAATGACCAACTTAGTGTTGCTCGAGGGATTTGTGGGTGGTGGGGGAAGAGGCGACTAAGGACACTCTCACCAGGGAAGCGGGCAGTAGCGCTTCTCCTGTGGAATATCAAATCACTGCGATCCCCAACCCGCCTGCCAAGCGTGGGGATTATGGCAAACCCAAATGATGCACACGACACACCCCAGGTCCCTAGTCCCCGGCACTTCCTCTATTCCAGTCTACGGTAGCGGACTCGGACGGCGGAGCAAGGGGTCCGAAGAATCTCCGGAAGAGATCCGGCTACGCCTACCATCATCGACGATGACCTTTGGCCCTGGCAACATATAACACGCGCACACTACGGACTAATGAGAAGATTGTCGAATTGGAGAAAGAACTTAGCCGGTTGCGCTGGGACATTGTGGGGTTATCTGAAGTCCGAAGAGGGAGGAGACTCGATAATCATGAAGTCCGGCAGCTTGCTCTATATCCGGTAAGGCGACCGGCTGTCCCAGGGTGGCATCGGGTTTATTGTCCACAAGTCCCTCGTGAACAACGTTTTTAAAGTCGGGAGCTTTTCGACTCGGGTGGCGTACCTTGTACTCAGAATAACCAAACGATATTCGTTTATGTATGAGGACGTCAGTAGAGCCATACATACCTCCAAAACCCACTACACTATTGTCACGGGGGACTTTAACGCAAAACTGGGCCGCGAGAGGCGGACGAGACGAAATTGGGGCAATTTGAAGTTGGAAATCGGGATCCCCAAGGTCAGATGCTAATGGATTTCATGGAAAAGGAAGGACTCTTTGTGATAAATTCTTTTTTCAAGAAACCATTGCACTGCAAGTGTACCTGGATTAGCCCCGATGGTCAGACCAAAAACGAGATAGACTTCATAATGTCAACGACAAGACAAATGTTCAACGATGTCTCCGTGATCCATGCGGTTAAAACCGGGAGTGATCATCGTATTGTTTGAGGCATCTTGAACCTCAACATTAGACTCGAACGCTCTAGACTTTTTTTATATAAATTATAAACTAGCGCTTGACCGCAATCCCGCCTGATGGTAAGCAGTGATGCGATTGTTGATGGTAAAGCACGTTAGTTTATTAAGAGCCTATTCACTCTAACCTTGAAGACACTCAAATTGTAGTGTGACGGAAACGCCGCCGCTGGCAAATTCCATCCAGTCCCTCGATTTACGCGGTATAAAAGAGGAAGCGAAACGCTTCGTTTGGATCGTAATCGCCGTACGACGGGTCGTTCGATGGTGGAACGGAGATGAGGAATTAAATCATGCAATTCCCTTGCACATTCACCAGAATGCATCCTATAGAAGACCGAAAGGCTGGCTACTCTATGCCTGTGCTCCAGAGAGAGTTAGAGACCGTTTCGAGTTAAATCGGGGTCGCCAATCAGACTCCACTGAATCCAAAGTAGCCAGGTGACATTTCGCAGCACCAGCCCAACTGTGGCTGCAGTACTCCACACACGAGCGGACCTGCGCTTTGTACAACATTAGAAGCTGCCTTGGTGTGAAGTACCGCCGGAGTACTTATAAAGTCTACGCTTATGTCCAGCGTCAATCCAGCTCCAAAACCCCGAAAGCTTTCAGATCGGACTGCAAAATCGCTTCGAATGCCTCGGTGAATGCGTAGATGTGGACCACTATAACAACAGGTTTGTGGAAACTCTCCAAACAGTAGGGTCCAAGTTTTTCAAAACCCTACGTTCAGAAGGACAGAAGAAGATCGCCGGTCCCACCCGTCGCCTAATGGAAGAAAGACGGGAGGTGGTCTTAAAATCACCTGATAACGCTTCGCGTAAAAGTCTCTGACTCGCTATATACACCAATTTAATACAAATTGTACTATAGAGGCTATCGAGCGGAACAAAGGTTCCAAAGTGTTCGCAAGAGATTTGTCTGTTGGACAGAGCCTACTTGCGGAGCTGAAGACTGGGGATAGTAGGATCGTCACTTCCAAGCCCGAGTGGTTGGGTGAGATTGAGAAATTCTACGGAGAGTTATACGCATCAATTCCGTCATTCTCAAAGGCGAAATACCTAAGGCGTAGCACAGGAGCGTGGTGGTGTTGTTTTTACAAAAAGGTGCCAATGGCGCCGGTTTTGTTGTTCACAAACTAAACAAATTTTAAGTTAAATGTATCTTTTTGTTTCCATTTCGTTAAGAAAATGACAGAAGATAACATTTTAATTTAATCCTTACAAATTAAGATACTCCATAGACAGTTTAGACGCGATTATAAACATGGCGACTAAAATACGCCAGTTTACGTCAGGAGCGCACTAATTTGACAGGTCTAAACTGACATTTTATCTTCTGTCCTTTTCTTAATGAAATAGAAAGAAAAAGGTGCACTGAACTTATATTAAAAAAAAAACTACAGACCGGACGAGGGTCATCACGAATCGTCTCGCTCGCAGATTCGACGACTTTCAGCATCCCGAACAAGCAGGCTTCCGAAAAGGCTTTTACACCATAGACCACATACATACGCTGCCGCAAGTTATAGTATGGTGGGTATGGAACTCCGAGGAGTATAACAAACTAATATGCTTAAGGTTTGTGGACTATGAGAAGGCCTTCAATTCTATCGAGACTTGGGCGATGCTACAGTCTCTCTAGCGGTACCAAATGGACTATCGATACATTGAGGTGATAAAGTGTTTGTACAAAAACGCCACCATGTCAGTCGTCTCTAGGATCAGGACTCGAAACCGATCCAACTGCAGCGTGGAGTGAGACAAGGAGATGTCATATCTCCCAAATTGTTCACTGCTGCGGTGGAAGATGTCTACAAGCTACTGGACTGGAAAGGACTTGGCATTGGCGCATTCATCACTAATCTCCGTTTAGCAGATGATATCGTGGTCACGGCGGAGACCCTGGAAGACTTGGGAAAAATGCTCAATGACCTCAGCAGAGCTTCCCAACAAGTGGGTCTAACATGAACAACAACTAGATGAACATGGATAAGACGAAGATCATGTCGAACTCACATGTCGCACCCACTCCAATTCTAGTTGGTTACTCTGCACTCGAAGTTGTTGACGAGTATATATACCTGGGACAAACAGTCCAATTATAGGTAGGTCCAACATCGAAAAAGAGGTGTCTCGTCGAATCCAGTTTGTCTGTGCAGCGTTCGGGAAGCTATGCTACATATTCTCGTCGTCCAAGATACCACAGTGTCTCAAGACTAAAGTCTTTGACCAGTGTGTGTTGACAGTGATGACTTACGAAACTGAAACGTGGTCGCTCACAATGGGCCTTATACGAAGGCTCAGAGTCACACAAAGGGCGATGGAAAGAGCTATGCTCGAAGTTTCTCTGCGCGATCGAATCACAAATGAGGAGATCCGCAGAAGAACCAAAGTCACCGACATAGCTCTTCGAGTCACTAAAATTAAATGGCAGTGAGCGGGGCACATTGCTCGTAGAACCGATAGCCGATGGGGCAGTAAGGTACCGGAGTGGCGGCCACGTACTGGAAGACGCAGCGTAGGGAGGCCCCTAACAAGGTGGACTGATGACCTGGTGAAGGTCGCGGGAAACCTAGATCGAGTAGAAGCACAAGACCGGTCATCGTGGAAAGCCTTGGGGGAGGCCTTTGTCCAGCAGTGGACCTCTATAGGCTGAAGAAGAAGAAGACCTACAAGTAGTTGTTCCGGGTGTGGCTGATCGTGTATGTGAGTTTTCTAAACGCACCCACAATACAGGAAAAACTCCTAGAGTGTAGCAATATAAAAAAAAAACTGGTGTGATCCTTTGTGCCCATAAACTATGTATTGATGAAGACAGATGCTGTTAGACACTCAACCCATCTAATATGGGTTCTTTTATTGTAAAATTATTTCCAACTTCAGTCACAGTTAACCTTTGAGGCAGTTATTTAATTTTTAACTTTATTTTGACTCTCTCACAGTTCATAATTTATCAAAATATTCAGCTTAAATTTTAGGTTCTAACATCAGTTTTTGTATGTTTTTTTTTGTCGGAATAAAGTAAAAAAGCACTGAAGATCGAATTTCGCTCTCGTGGCCATCTAACGATACTTAAATATTCGTTAATTATTTTTTACAGAACACCCGCCTAAAACACGTATCAGACAACGACACAAAAATTGACGACAGTGGCGGCCTCGACACAGCTGACGACCAATCACAAGACTTCCTAGTCACAGCATCACCAATCACAGAACACATAGTCCTGCCCCCTTCCGACATTAAACCAATCATAGCGTCCCTTAAACATGACGTCACAGACCCCATACAAATTACAGACGAGAAAAAGACAATTGAAGATTTGAAAAGAGAATTAGTAGAATTTGAATTGAAAAAGCAACAAGAATTATTTGAAATGGAAAAACAATTTTTAAAAGAAAAACATGAGATGGAGATGTCTATTTTGAGGTTAAAAAAACAGATAATGGTTAAAGAATTAAAGAAGTTATAGCCTTGAGGATCAGGGAATTAGCCTAATATGTTCCCACAGTTAGGATACAGACCTCTTCTCTGTCGGAAGGAGTGGACCAAGTGCCCCACGCGAGCCGCGTTTGGGCTGGTAGATGTCACATGTCTACGAATTTATGGTTCTTGTTTTGCTGCTGTTTTCTTTCACCGTTTTAAGAGCAGTGGTGAAGAAATTATAGCCCGCCTGGGTTTACACACACAAACTATAGCAAGTCGAGGTTGATACCAGACCGGTGCCACCAGCGGTGCCCACTCCAACTAAGTTGGGGTAGACTCCTAGTCTAACTGGATGCGGCTGACTGAATACCCGAACATCAAAATTACATAAAACATTTCCCCAAAATGCCCGCACTTCTCCACTTCCTACTGGTTGGTGTGGTACCGAATAAGGAATAGTACCGTCCCATATCCTCTGGTGGGTGTCTAGAGAGGCGACTAAGGGAACTCTCACCAGGGAAGCGGGCAGCAGCGCTTCTGTTGTGGAATATCAAATTACTGCGATCCACAACCCAACGGACAAACGTGGGGATTATGGCAATGCCCGCATTGTAATGAAAGCCTTGGGGGAGGTCCAGCAATGGACCTCTAGGCTGAGAAGAAGAAGAAGAGTGGTTTTCGTAGTTCTGGTGTCACTACTGAAATCCTCCGGCGCCTCACCATCCTGGCACTGTGCTTGGATGTTAAATAAAAGTGATAAACATTAGTCATAGATTGTAAGTGTAAATAAAGATTTTATTTTGTCAAGTTTTAGAAACATGTCTTCTTATTGATACCCCCTTCTTTTACAAGGAGTTGACAGTTGCAGACCGGAGTTGGGATTCGTGGGTGGGTTAGTGGCGATAGACTCGCCCCCTGAGTCTTGAACCACGTTTTTAAGATTTTAATGCATTACATAATTGCTTTACAAAAATTGATTAGAAATAAGTTGAAAGACGTAACTGGCGAAAAGTGAGGGTAACACATACATACATGATACACCTTGTACCCTTCGTGTAGTAGGCAGAAGGTACGGGAAGCAACCGTGGTAGGCCACATCATCGGCTGCCGGCAGAAGTTACCACCTACCAGACAATGTCTAGCCGCCAAGCGGTTCGTCGTGTTCCGGCATGATGTCTGGTGAAGCCGTACGGAGGACGGGTCTGAGTAGTTGTGTTGCGTTGTGTGCCGGGTACGATGCGCCACATGTCGGGGGTCGTTGTGTTGCGTCAGCGTTAGTTGCATCGGGTGTTCGGTCGTGGAGGGTCTCCAGTCTGCTATTTTTATAAATTTGTCATTCCAACACACTCCTATTGTCATTGCTCATCTGCTAAATTCATAATGATCGATCAATTATCTCAGTCATCTCGTAATGGAATGGTGATAGAATGACATTGCCATTATTATAAAACCCGTTAATAGAAATTATTTTCTAGAAAGTAATACTCATTTTGAACATTTCTTAATGTGGAGCACATTGTCAGTCATTGGCCTAGATTACGAAACTTGTCAAAATCGATCATTATGAGATCACTGATCGACCATTTTGACACTATTGTAATAACTAGGGCCCCTGATCAATCTCCCTCTGGCGCAGCATCGTTGGTCGTGTTATTGGGTTTAACATTGCAACACCTCGTTCAACTGCCGAAACAACACTCGACTGTGGATGCAGTTATGTTTTCCTTCCTATTCACCGAGTTTTTTTTAAAGTGAATCGGCTCTTAATAAACTAGCGCGCTTTACCATCAACAATTGAATCACTGCTTACTATAGGCGGGATTGCGGTCAAACACTAGTTTATAATTATGAAAAAAAAAATACAATAATAATAAAAACACAGTATAGCAAATAAATATTTATTGCATTTTCAATTATTCCTTAGTCTTTTCAAAGGGATAGTAGGGGTGGTCGAGCCACTTCAGTTGTGGTATGGTCCTGTAGTTTCTGTCGAAGCTCTTCAGAACGTCTTTCTCTGCTTGAGTCAGGGTGAAGTCGAAAACATCGATGTTCTGTTCGATACGGGATTTAGTCAGCGATTTCGGTATCGGGATCACGCCTAGCTCGACCTGGCCATGAGAGAAATAATCACATTATTATATAAAGTAATGTTAAAAAGAGTTATAATCCATACTAACATTATGAATGCGAAAGTAACTCTGTCTGTCTGTCTGTCTGTCTGTTACGCTTTCCCGCTTAAACCTCTCAACCGATTTTGATGAAATTTGGTACAGACAATCTTTAGACCTTGATAAAGAACATAGGCTACCTTTTATCCCGGAAAAATTTGATATTCCCGAGGGAAACCTGAAAAAAAACCTGAAAAAATTGTTTTTTTTCTGGACCAATTTCTTTTTCATGAGCAAATGAATCTGAAACTGTTATGGAATTTACCGTTAAATATTAATACTTAATAATAGAGAATTAGGTTTATTCTTGAACCTGCGGTACTTTTCTGATAAATTAGTACCAAAATTTCATAAACACATTGCCAACATTCATTGATATACAACAACAATTGAAAAAAAAAAAATGATTTGTGATTTATTGTTGGAAGTAGTGAATTATGAATAAATAATATGTTGATTTATTATACAAATTGCAAATTTAATTTATTATTGAACTAAAACGTAGGCTAGAAAAAAAAAACAAATTTAGAAAAAAAAAAAACAACGACTCTAAATTTTTTTCATGTTTTTTTTCAAAAAAGTGAAAAAACCACTTGTTTTTTTTTTCATTTTATATCACTAACCAGGCCGCCGATGAATTCTGCAGTATTAATGTTTTTTTCGTAGATTTAGATATGTAATAACATTTGGTATCAAATTGTATCAATTATATTTAGTAAATTAGCTGAAATCCTGAAAAAAACCTTGTGGGAAAACCTCCCGTTGCCTGTCTAGACGACAACATATTTTATTTTATATTTTTCATTTTCTTATTTTAGAAGTTAGGGCGGGGGCGCAACTTTTTTCCACTTTGGACGCATCTGTCGTGCAAACCCATCATCATCATCCCAGCGTTAATCCCAGTCGCATCCGGAAGCCTTTTCAGCTTTGGAGTCTGGGGTCCGCTTTACCAGTCCAACTGCTGATATGGCTAAACTTCGACATTTTCCGTGAAGCGACTGCCGTCTGACCTCCACAACCCGAAGGCGACATCGAAGCATTGCAGTTAGACCAATTGTTGGATTTCTGTGGGCTCCAACAACCCGTAACGACTGCCACTAAATCGTTTAGGACAATTTAAAAATAATTTAATTGAAAAGCTACCGGACTTGCCTTATCACGCCAATCCGGATCATGCGTATAGTGTACTATTTAACCTCAATAATTGTGAATTTATGAAAGTTTTCACAAAAAAAACATTGCCTGTTAGCGACCGTATTATATTTAGTGACTGGGCAACCCCAGGTATTTATAAAAGCAGGGAAAACATGTATGAATTATATCAGGAAAAAACATTTAACCATGATGAAGCTTTTCAAGATTTTGTTAAAAATTATTCAAAAACTTTTAAAAGAGCCTGTTCCTCAGCAAAAGCCATACACATTAAAAATAAAATAAAATCTTCTGGCAATAAAATCAAAATAACTTGGGGAATTATAAATTCTGAAACTGGAAGAACCAAAGTACAGAATCGTGATTTCCATCTTAAAATTAACGATGAAGATATAAAGGCGGACTTGGAGGTAGCAACTGAGTTTGAGAATTTTTTTACTAATATTCCAATAATGACAACAAAAACTTTGTCTTCTTCCTCCACTTCTGCTTATGCCATACTAAAAGAATGTGTTCCAGAATGTGACAATCACTTTGAATTTACATTTGTGACTGCTAAAGACATTATAGAATCTTTTAAGGATCTTGATGTAAAAAAAACTGCCGATCATTGGGGTTTGTCAGTATACACTGTAGCTTCAATAATAGATGTTATCGCACCTTTCTTAGCAATTGTTTTTAATTCTTGTGTCACATCTGGTGTATTTCCTGATTTGATGAAACTAAGCAAAGTAATTCCACTGTTCAAATCTGGTAGTACAACTGATCCCACGAATTTTCGAATAAATAATTATGAGGCTGAAATTCAACAATTACAGTCAGAGACTCTCCGCTTACAGGATTCCTTGAATAATGTTATAGCTAAATATGAGATTTCCCAAAAGGAAATGGGAGAGTATATTCTGGCAATGAATGGTCTGGTGGACCTGTGTAGTGAGAACGAGAGAATGTTAAACTCTTTAACGAACAATCTAACACCTGATTGTAATCTTGGTCCATCGGGCTGTTCACGGTCAGCTGTCTCTAATGAGTCTGCACCATCAGTGACTCATACTGTGGAGTTGTTTGACAGTCTCAGCAGTACTTCCCTCGCCACACCAAACACAGAAGAATTAATAATAACAAATAAATTGTTAAACAATAGAAATAAAATATTGATGTACTGCGATGAAATGGGTAAAAATATGGGTCATACACTACAACACCATTTAAATGACCAAGTAATTAATTATTGTATGCCTGAAGCATCTTACAGTAAAATTATAGAAAAAGTTATAAGTGGTAATTACAGTCCATCCACAACCATTGTTATTTTGATTGGGAGAAGGGGAAATGCAAACAGTGTAAAAATTAAGAAATATTTTGAAAGTCTAGCCTCCTTAAATGTAAATAAAATAGTTTTGTTTGCCTTTCCTTATGGCAATGGCCTGTCACAGACGGAAAACAAAATTAGATATAGATGTAATATGACATTACAAACTATGACATTATATAATGAAAAAATTGAATTTATTGACTCTAATGTACTTATTAGTCAAAATTATTTTATGACCAAAGATAACTATTATCTTTGTAATTTTTATAAAGGACAGGTAGCAGAATCGCTATCATACTATATATATAAGTCAGCCAAGTGTTTGGCTAACTATACTGCTTCTATTGAGCAATTAAGTAATACACTTAGTGGTAATGAGCAGAGCTTGGAATATGTTCCAAGCTATTTAAATTAGAACTTGAGACAATAGAGTCAACCTCTAGCACTATTTTAAATACCAAGTTAGACTTGTACCCATTATCAAGGGACATTGAGACAACAGAGTTAAACTCTAGCATAACCGTAAACCAAGATATAATAATATCACACCCATCAAATAATTTTCAAAATAAAATTAATAATAATAACCTTAAAATTGTTCATCAAAATATACAGGGTGTGATAAATAAACAATTGGAATTGGAGTTGTTCATGAACTGTAATTACATTGATATTGTTTGTCTTACTGAACATTGGTTAAAAGCCCATCAGTTCATGTTCAGCTTTAATAACCATCAGATTGCTATCTCGTTCAGCAGAGTGAATATGATAAGGGGTGGCTCCCTAATAATTGTTCGTAACAATTTCAAATTTAAAGAAAGGACTGATATTGTAAGCCTCTCTGTTGAGTGGGTTATTGAAATTGCTTGCATCGAGCTTGAGCGGTTCATTGTAATAAGTGTCTACAGGCCCCCATGTGCTTCCTATGATATTTTTGAGAAATATATGGAGGAAGTTTTATTAAAGACTTGTCACAGTAACAAAACAGTCGTTGTTTGTGGAGACTTCAACATTAATGTTCTAGAGAAATCAGCTACAGTTAATAAATTTATGTCATTATTTAAGTCTTATAACTTGTACGCAAGATTCTTTGAGCCGTCTAGAATAACTGCCACGAGTGCCACCTGTTTAGACAACATCTTTACTAACTCAAGACCTTCTGACCATTTAATTATAAACGAGTTAGACTCTGATCACTGTGGCCAGTTAGTTATTTTTACTCAGAAAAGTGAAGTCAGAGCTCAAAGAAAACTTGTGAGTTTTGTTCCTATAAATGAAAATCGTTTAGGACAATTTAAAAATAATTTAATTGAAAAGCTACCGGACTTGCCTTATCATGCCAATCCGGATCATGCGTATAGTGTACTATTTAACCTCATTAATTGTGAATTTATGAAAGTTTTCACAAAAAAAAACATTGCCTGTTAGCGACCGTATTATATTTAGTGACTGGGCAACCCCAGGTATTTATAAAAGCAGGGAAAAAATGTATGAATTATATCAGGAAAAAACATTTAACCATGATGAAGCTTTTCAAGATTTTGTTAAAAATTATTCAAAAATTTTTAAAAGAGCCTGTTCCGCAGCAAAAGCCATACACATTAAAAATAAAATAAAATCTTCTGGCAATAAAATCAAAACAACTTGGGGAATTATAAATTCTGAAACTGGAAGAACCAAAGTACAGAATCGCGATTTCCATCTTAAAATTAACGATGAAGATATAAAGGCGGATTTGGAGGTAGCAACTGAGTTTGAGAATTTTTTTACTAATATTCCAATAATGACAACAAAAACTTTGTCTTCTTCCTCCACTTCTGCATATGCCATACTAAAAGAATGTGTTCCAGAATGTGACAATCACTTTGAATTTACATTTGTGACTGCTAAAGACATTATAGAATCTTTTAAGGATCTTGATGTAAAAAAACTGCCGATCATTGGGGTTTGTCAGTATACACTGTAGCTTCAATAATAGATGTTATCGCACCTTTCTTAGCAATTGTTTTTAATTCTTGTGTCACATCTGGTGTATTTCCTGATTTGATGAAACTAAGCAAAGTAATTCCTCTGTTCAAATCTGGTAGTACAACTGATCCCACGAATTTTCGGCCAATATCGATATTACCAACTTTGAGCAAAATTTTTGAAAAATTAATTTTGAAACAGTTGTTGAGGCACTTTAACTTACACAATTTATTGCACGTGAAACAATTTGGTTTTACAAAGGGTCGTTCAACTACGGATGCGGGCGTGGCATTGCTAAAGAACATATTTGGGGCCTGGGAGGAATCGCAAGATGCTCTTGGTATTTTTTGTGATTTGTCCAAGGCCTTTGATTGCGTAAATCATGATACTCTTATCAGGAAATTGTACCATTATGGTTTGAGGGACAGAGCTCTCGACCTTCTGACTTCTTATCTGAATAATCGAATTCAGAGGGTTGATGATAATGGCAAGAGATCTGCAGGATCTGTGGTCACCATGGGCGTTCCGCAGGGCTCAATTCTAGGTCCATTCTTGTTTTTAATTTATATTAATGACTTACCTCATCACGTGAGGGATAATCACAACATAGTATTGTTCGCGGATGACACTTCTCTTATTTTTAAAGTCAAGCGTCAGCTAACAAACTTTGACGAAGTTAACAATGCACTCTCTAAAGTTGTCCATTGGTTTAATGTAAATAACCTCCTTTTAAATGAAAAAAACTAAAGTCATTAAATTTTCTACGCCAAATGTCAGGCAGCTAAGTACCAATGTTCAACTGAATGGAGTAGAGTTGATCCCTGTCGAGTCGACAGTTTTTCTTGGATTAACTATTGACGCCAAGTTACAATGGGGTCCTCACATTGAGAAGCTGTCGGGTAGACTCAGTTCTGCCGCCTTTGCTGTTAAGAAAATTAGACAGATAACTGATGTGGATACAGCCAGAATTGTTTATTTTAGTTATTTTCATAGTCTTATGACTTATGGGATTCTTCTCTGGGGAACTTGGGCGGACATCAATACCATCTTTGTTTTACAGAAGAGGGCTGTTCGAGCCATTTATAACCTTGGTCCTAGAGAATCTCTTAGAGAAAAGTTCAAAGAGGTGAACATTCTGACTGTAGCTTCACAATATATATTTGAAAATCTTATGTATGTTCATAAAATATCTCGAATTTTAAGAAGATAAGCGATATTCATAATGTAAATACCAGGAACAAACACAATCTTGCTTTACATCACACTCGTCTCCACAGAGTAGGCAACTCGTTCATGGGTCAATGTATACACTTTTACAACAAGCTTCCCATGGACGTTCGAAACTTACCCATTAAACGATTTAAGAACCATATAAAGGCCAAACTTTGCAAAAGGGGTATTATAAAATCACAGATTATTTAGAAGACAAAAAAGCCTGGGATTGAGCTGCTCGCTCTGTTAAGCAATGTTATTAAGCAATATGCGTAATTATAAGGTAAATTATTGTAAACATTTTCATTTTTAATGTCTGGACTTGAAAAAAGACGATGATCCCTGAGTTTGTTTCGGCCATTTCTTCTCAGAGGTAGTCAGTTAGGAAATGCCGGCTTCATCTAGTTAAAAAATTAAATAAAAAATAAACATGACGTGTAAAAGTGATCAGTGATCCTACTTGCTTAATAAACGATTTCATTTCATTTCATTTCGATTTCATTTCATTTCATTTCATTTCATTTCATTTCGGCCCATATCGATATTACCAACTTTGAGCAAAATTTTTGAAAAATTAATTTTGAAACAGTTGTTGAGGCACTTTAACTTACACAATTTATTGCACGTGAAACAATTTGGTTTTACAAAGGGTCGTTCAACTACAGATGCGGGCGTGGCGTTGCTAAAGAACATATTTGGGGCCTGGGAGGAATCGCAAGATGCTCTTGGTATTTTTTGTGATTTGTCCAAGGCCTTTGATTGCGTACATCATGATACTCTTATCAGGAAATTGTACCATTATGGTTTGAGGGACAGAGCTCTCGACCTTCTGACTTCTTATCTGAATAATCGAATTCAGAGGGTTGATGTTAATGGCAAGAGATCTGCAGGATCTGTGGTCACCATGGGCGTTCCGCAGGGCTCAATTCTAGGTCCATTCTTGTTTTTAATTTATATTAATGACTTACCTCATCACGTGAGGGATAATCACAACATAGTATTGTTCGCGGATGACACTTCTCTTATTTTTAAAGTCAAGCGTCAGCTAACAAATTTTGACGAAGTTAACAATGCACTCTCTAAAGTTGTCCATTGGTTTAATGTAAATAACCTCCTTTTAAATGAAAAAAAAACTAAAGTCATTAAATTTTCTACGCCAAATGTCAGGCAGCTAAGTACCAATGTTCAACTGAATGGAGTAGAGTTGATCCCTGTCGAGTCGACAGTTTTTCTTGGATTAACTATTGACGCCAAGTTACAATGGGGTCCTCACATTGAGAAGCTGTCGGGTAGACTCAGTTCTGCCGCCTTTGCTGTTAAGAAAATTAGACAGATAACTGATGTGGATACAGCCAGAATTGTTTATTTTAGTTATTTTCATAGTCTTATGACTTATGGGATTCTTCTCTGGGGAACTTGTGCGGACATCAATACCATCTTTGTTTTACAGAAGAGGGCTGTTCGAGCCATTTATAACCTTGGTCCTAGAGAATCTCTTAGAGAAAAGTTCAAAGAGGTGAACATTCTGACTGTAGCTTCACAATATATATTTGAAAATCTTATGTATGTTCATAAAAATATCTCGAATTTTAAGAAGATAAGCGATATTCATAATATAAATACCAGGAACAAACACAATCTTGCTTTACATCACACTCGTCTCCACAGAGTAGGCAACTCGTTCATGGGTCAATGTATACACTTTTACAACAAGCTTCCCATGGACGTTCGAAACTTACCCATTAAACGATTTAAGAACCATATAAAGGCCAAACTTTGCAAAAAGGGGTATTATAAAATCACAGATTATTTAGAAGACAAAAAAGCTTGGGATTGAGCTGCTCGCTCTGTTAAGCATTGTTAATTGTTATTAAGCAATATGCGTAATTATAAGGTAAATTATTGTAAACATTTTCATTTTTAATGTCTGGACTTGAAAAAAGACGATGATCCCTGAGTTTGTTTCGGCTATTTCTTCTCAGAGGTAGTCAGTTAGGAAATCAATCTTAAGGAAGGAATTTAATCTTAATTTTGCATGCTTAATTTTAAGCAAAACATGAGTGCATTTCATATTTTAACAGCTTTGTATACCATGTTTTTCGCAAATAAATATTATTATTATTATTATTATTAAAAAAATAAAATAAAAAATAAACATGACGTGTAAAAGTGATCAGTGATCCTACTTGCTTAATAAACGATTTCATTTCATTTCATTTCACTAGACGTCGTGCAAACTATTCCGTCTAAAAAAAATTTGAAATCTCAATACCATTTTTGAAGACCTATCCATAGATACCCCACACGTATGAGTTTGATGAAAAAAAAAATGAGTTTCGGTTCTAAGTATGGGGAGCCCCCAATATATTTACATTATTTACTATATTTTTTTAAATTTTGCATCAAAATCTTAATGCGGTTAACAGAATACATCTACCTACCAAACAGTACAGCTCTTATAGTTTCGGAAACAAATGGATGTGACATACGGACGGACTGACGGACAGACATGACGAATCTATGAGGGTTCCGTTTTTTCCCATTTGGCTACGGTACCCTAAAAACGATTGTCATTTTGATAGAATCTTTATTATTAGTTGTTCGTACGAGAAAAAAAAATTAAAGCAAAGTAAGCCACAAACACCAAAATTAATTGAGAATTTCTGGATTTTGATTTTGGTGGTACAATTTCATGCAAGGAGTGACGCATAATGCTATCTTACTTTCGCTTCATATTTTGACCGCTTTTCTACTTTTCTTGTGCTACAAAACCGGCACCGTTTGTATGTAGACAATGCTAAAAAATTACTTCCTCTTTGTCTCAACTCCCAATCTTATTTCATCCGGAACTCCAACAAAACCACCTTTTTTGTTTTAGGTATATACCACCGGATCTTGTTTTTTTGTTTGAGATATGGCCCGATTTCAACCTTCTAGCTAACCATAATCGAAAATCGCGATGAATGTTGTTACGATTTTGATTATTGAGTTTATATAAAATATATGAGTTTATAATGGCACTCTCAAACGAGAACCAAAACATCTAGAATCAACACACTTTCGAGTTGTTAATAGTTTAGTAGGTACCTACCTGAATATCAAAAATACGTATACCTACTGACAAATTATGTCGAGAAATGTTTACCACCCACATTTTATATTTCGATAAATGACCGTGAGTAAATCCTAAGTAAACCCGTGGCAAAAACATAGTATAAAATAAAGATTTTGATTCACCGGGCAATAGACATAATGACACCCACAATAATTAGACATTCACAGGCTTTGGGTATACGGTTCTCCACGTGTTTTATTTCGTTATTAAAACACGATATTGTTACGAATGGACCTTATGTCGATGGCATAAGGTTCAATATCGCGTGACATGCAATGTGTCACTTTTAAGTCCTATTTCTCCAGATCTAGACATTTTCTAGGCACAATGTAAAAACGCATTACTAGACTTAGGATGGCCTATCGAATGGTACAGGTCTCAACAGTTTTGTCAATAAAGTGTCGACATCGAAATTTCAAGAAACCCGTTTCCGGGAATTATCGTAGGTACTTACTTGGCCGGTGACCTCGAAGTTATGCAGTATTATTATTACGCCTAGAGGATTCTGGAATGTTCGATCAGCTGGACTATATAAAGCGCCGTGACGCCGGCACAGAGTCATAGCCGGATTGTCACGCGCGCATCTATTGTTTACGCTCACGTCGCTAAAATTATTACCGAACACCTACACACTATTAAAAAAAAAGTGAAAGTGCATCATCAGTGCAGTGAAGTGGGAAGCAGTCGCACGGACCCTCTCACCTGCACCCGGCGTTCCTAACGCCAGGGTCGCGACAACCGCGCGTTCCCAGCGGGATGCCCCAGCCGGGGATTCCGCCCAAACCCCCTCCCCGTGAACAACACCATAGCGGGGGGGAAGAAAATGCGAGAACCAGGCGGACTACGGTGGCACACCTGGCCTCACCAGCATCACCGTCACCCAAGACTCCAGCGACAAAGCTCCGGACACCAGGAGCCCCGCAGACCTCAATCCATTCTGTGAAGTACCCGACGTCATCAAGTGCGGGTACTTCGAAAAATACAGCCCATCCGCAGAGCGGGCCTGTAAAGCGGACACCACCGCCCTCACCGAAGTCCTACGCATCCCCCCTCGCCCCTCGGAGCTCAGCACCGGCGTCACCGTCGTCGAGGTCGCTGGTTTCACCCGGGACGAGCGAATCGGAGGCGTCGTCGGACGGGAGCAGCGACGACGACGACAACGACAACACGCACCGTGAGGTAAGGGATGCCGTCATTCCCCGGACAACCCGAGCAAGCCTCGAACGCCGAGCACCCAGCGCGTCGCTACCGGACCTGTCCACGGCCGGAAGCATAGAGGTAAGCACTTTGTTACCTAAAGTCGCCCCCCCTGCCCGCGCAGCTCAACGCGCAGCTCAACGCCGACAGCGCAGCCCGGACGAGCAAGAAGAAGCGCCGAAGCGACGTTGCAAAGGTGAGTCGCCCCCCAAGACCTTCTCGGAAGCGACGCGCAACCCTGTAGGAGCAACAGGCGCCGCAGCCCCCCCTCCCTCAGCCCCTCCTGGCCGAGCGGAGGAAAAAAATAATCCGACGGTAGACGCAAAATCTACCGACGGAACGGATAAGACAGCGACGAAAAAAAAGTTGCGCTACCCTCCACTGGTGGTGGAGAAACTCCCACAGTGGGCGCACCACTTCCGCGTCCTTAAGGGAAAACTGGGGCGTGCCCCAAGTGCCAGACCGTTCGGGGAGGGGGTGAAGTTCACCCCCCAAACGGACACCGAGTACCGTCTGATACAAAAGTATCTGACGGTACTCGAAAAAGAGGAAAACATCCCCTGGTTTTCCTACTCCCTACCAGCGGAGCGGAGCCACAAGGTGGCCATAAGGGGGCTGCCTGCGGACACGGCGCCGGCAGATATAGAGGAGGACCTACGCGCGCTGGGGTTCCAGCCGGAGTATGTTCGCGTCAGCAAGGCGCGACAAGGACGACCCGGCTGTATATTCCACGCCGTGCTGAAGAAGACTCCGAATCTTCTGCCGGGCATCTATGAGGTAAGGGAGATCCTCTGCATGCCCGGTGTTAGGATCGAGGCGTGGCGTGGCAAGAGGGGGCCTGCACAATGCCACAGATGTCAGCAGTTCAGGCACTCCTCTGAACAGTGCCACAGACCGCTCGCTTGCGTCAGGTGCGGCGGGAGTCACGTGGCCAGAGAGTGCCCGCGGCCAAGGGAGGAGCCCGCCACCTGCATCAACTGCGGGGGGGCGCACCCCGCAAACCACACCAAATGCCCCGTAATGCGCAAGGAGGTGCGCAACAAGCGAGCGGGCACGGTCGCCATCACCGGTAACACGCGCCGGTCAAACACGGCCACAGAGAGGCCGTTACAGCCGACGCCGCTAGGGGAAACCCAGTCGGCGACCCTGATGGCGGCCGCCAACGACCCACCAGCGCGCAACGCGGCCACCACCTCCTCAGGACGGAGGAGGAAAGGACGCGGCGGCAAGAGGGGAAAGGTCAAACACCTCGCAAAATACGGTGAGTCGGATGGTTCGCGGCCCCGCGCCGAGCAGCTCCGCTCAGGAGAGGCGTAGTCGGCCGCCGCCATCAAAACAACAAACCGCCATGTCGGCGGGCGCACCCGGGGAAAGACACCCCGGGTCCACAATAATAGAGGCCGCTCTCCGGGTCCTCCAGGACATCCTGCTGGCGCTCAGCAGGGGTCAGGACCCGGTGCCAGTTGTTCTCACCGGCATAACAGACCTGATCATGTTGAACAGACATATCTAGGCCGGTGAGAATACTCCACTGGAATGCCCGCGGCCTCAGGGAGAAGGTCGTGCTCCTCCGTCCCCTCCTACAGGAACAGGACATCGACGTGGCGCTCATCAGCGAGACGCTCCTGAGACCTGGGGACACGGTCAAGTTCCCAGGTTATCACGTCTACCAAAAGGATGGGCAATACAATGAAACCAATAGCCAGCGACACCGGATTTCCCAAGGCCTGGTGGTGCTGGTGAAGCGAAGAGTCGTCCACCAGGAGCTACCGCCCCCAACACTCAGCAGCATCTCAGCGCTGGGTGTGCAGCTGCATGTCGCCGGTAGGCACGTGTGTATGTACGCAGCATACAAGCAGCCTCAGAAACCACTCAACACTAGCGACATACACACGCTGCTAGCCTCACCACATCCCACCATCATCGCCGGCGACCTTAATTGTAAGCACCCGGCGTGGAACAGCGGAACCAGCAACCAGGGGGGCCGACGACTCTTCGCCGACGCGGAGGCCAAAGGGTACGACGTGTCCGGACCGGAGACGCCGACCCACTACCCAGACAACATAGCACACACACCCGAGGTGCTGGACATCGTCGTACACAAGGGCCTCACCTGCCAGATCGCGCAGGAGGTGCTGGACGACGAGCTGAAGTCCGACCACCAGCCAGTGCTCGTCCGCCTGACTGACCCCACCACCAGAGTTGCCCATCCGGCGCCACGTCGACACACGGACTGGGACAAATTCAGGAAGGTAATGGAGGCCACCACGCCCACTCGGCCCGTCGCCGACGCCTTGGACGTGAACGAGTTGGCTGAGGGACTCACCGCCTGCATCAAGAGCGCCTTGGAAGCGGCGACATGCACATCCACCGCGTCTCAGGGGCGCTACCAGAAGCTCCCCGCTCACATCGCCAACATGATCGCCGACAAGAGGCGTCTGCGCAGGCGGTGGCAACAAACAAGATGCCCCACCATCAAGAACCAGCTCAACCGTGTCACGGACAAGGTCAAGGCCGAGCTACACGCGCACGCATCGGAGAGCTGGGAGTACATCATAGACTCGGCAGACGGCGACTGGGCGTTGGTACACCGGCTGTGCCGACGCCTAAAGAATACCCCAGCCCCGGTGGGCCCGCTACGCAACAGCGACGGGGCGCTACGCTACACGGCGGCCGACCGGGCCGAAATATTCGCCGAACACCTGGAGCGTCAGTTCACGCCGAACCCGACAGACGCCCTGGACCATGTCGCAGCAGTGGAGCAACACCTTGGAGAGTACTTCAAGACGCCGGTAGCTCCAGACGAAGACCCCATATTCTTCTCCCCGGGCCAAGTACTGGGGGCAATAAGGCGCACCAAGCCCAGAAAGGCACCCGGTGCGGACGGAATTACCAACACCGCCCTCCGACACCTGCCACCGAAATCGGTGGCGGCAATAGCGCGCCTATATAACGGCATACTCCGCACCGGAACCTTCCCCAACTGCTGGAAGCAGGGGAAATGAAATGAAATGAAATGAAATGAAATGAAATGAAATCGTTTATTAAGCAAGTAGGATCACTGATCACTTTTACACGTCATGTTTATTTTTTATTTAATTTTTTAACTAGATGAAGCCGGCATTTCCTAACTGACTACCTCTGAGAAGAAATGGCCGAAACAAACTCAGGGATCATCGTCTTTTTTCAAGTCCAGACATTAAAAATGAAAATGTTTACAATAATTTACCTTATAATTACGCATATTGCTTAATAAAAATTAACAATGCTTAACAGAGCGAGCAGCTCAATCCCAAGCTTTTTTGTCTTCTAAATAATCTGTGATTTTATGTGTATGGCTTTTGCTGAGGAACAGGCTCTTTTAAAAGTTTTTGAATAATTTTTAACAAAATCTTGAAAAGCTTCATCATGGTTAAATGTTTTTTCCTGATATAATTCATACATTTTTTCCCTGCTTTTATAAATACCTGGGGTTGCCCAGTCACTAAATATAACACGGTCGCTAACAGGCAATGTTTTTTTTGTGAAAACTTTCATAAATTCACAATTAATGAGGTTAAATAGTACACTATACGCATGATCCGGATTGGCGTGATAAGGCAAGTCCGGTAGCTTTTCAATTAAATTATTTTTAAATTGTCCTAAACGATTTTCATTTATAGGAACAAAACTCACAAGTTTTCTTTGAGCTCTGACTTCACTTTTCTGAGTAAAAGCAACTAACTGGCCACAGTGATCAGAGTCTAACTCGTTTATAATTAAATGGTCAGAAGGTCTTGAGTTAGTAAAGATGTTGTCTAAACAGGTGGCACTCGTGGCAGTTATTCTAGTCGGCTCAAAGAATCTTGCGTACAAGTTATAAGACTTAAATAATGACATAAATTTATTAACTGTAGCTGATTTCTCTAGAACATTAATGTTGAAGTCTGGAAGTCTGGAAGGTGATCATGTTGCCCAAGCCCGGGAAGAACGTCTCAAAGCCGGAAAGCTACCGGCCGATCACGCTCCTCCCCACAACCTCCAAGGTGTTTGAGGCACTACTGCTGCAACACCTGCTGCCGCACACCACGCCCCGCCCGGAACAATTTGGCTTCCGGGCGGAACACAGTACGACGCTCCAGTTGTCGAGGGTACTGCACACACTCACCGCGGCCATGAACAAGAGGGAGTACGCCGCTGCAGTATTCCTCGACATGGAAAAGGCATTCGACCGGGTCTGGCACGCCGGCCTTATTTACAAGCTGACCAAGACCACCGCGCCCCGTCGCTTGATACAGGTGGTCTCCTCCTTCCTGAAAGACAGGACTTTCAAGGTATCGGTGGAGGACGTGACATCGAGCGCGCGCCCCATTGGAGCGGGCGTGCCGCAGGGAAGCTGCGTCTCGCCTGCGTTGTACTCGGTATACACCGACGACATCCCCGCCACGCACACTGCAACCCTCGCGCTGTACGCAGATGACGCCGCGTACATCACCACGTCGCTGTCGGCTGACCACGCGGCCATCAAAATGCAGCGCGTTCTGGACGACCTCCCCGACTGGCCCAGCAAGTGGAGACTGTCGGTGAACGCAGGTAAGACGCAGGCTATAATCGTCACGGCACGAGGCGGACGTCATCCACCGAAACTTCAGCTCATGGGGACCGAGGTCGAGTGGACCAAGACCGCCAAATACCTGGGGGTCACACTCGACAACCGGCTCACCATGGGCCCGCACGTCTGCGACACCGTCGCGCGGGTTAAGGTAAGCCGGAACCTATTGCGACCGGTGCTCTCGTCACACCTCTCCACGCGAGTCAAGCTGGGGATCTACAAAACCTACGTGCGACCGCAGCTCACCTACGCTGCCCCGGCTTGGCTCGCCCTCACGGCCGAGACGCACAGGAAGAAGCTCCGGACGCAGCAGAACATCACGCTGCGTCAAATCGTCAAAGCTCCCCGGTACGTGAGGAACTCTGTAATCAGCAGGGACCTGCGTGTCGAGAGCATCGATGACTTCGTCGTCCGCCTGGCGAAGGGGATGTTCTCGCGTGCCAGCACCTCCGAGTTCCACCACATTAAAGACATTGCGCCCTGGCACGCGAGGCCTCCCGACAAAAAGAGATTCCCGCGCGACCTCATAGCAGACGTCGCGCTACCGGATTCGACACCCGGGTAGGTCACAAACACAAATACACGTGACCTACTCAGACAAGGATAGACACTATTCATTCGCAATACGACGCCGCCGTGCGCATTTGCGGACTGTATTTATATAGGCGCTATGCGCACGACGAACACACATGCACTACTCCACATGCAGGTACACACTCAGAATACCACACGAGCGGTGAATACACACCTACAAACCGCTCGTAACACACACTACCCCCCGTACCCTCGCAGCCTACCGTACATAGCTGGTTGAGCTGTTAGGGGGTCGGGGTAATCACCCGCTGTAGCAGAGCGCCAACCAAAGCCGACGCCCGGTCGCTGATCGACTCTTGCTGGGCCTTCACGGGGGCAACCCGTGATCCAACCTGGTAGGGGTCTGATCGCACGGGCGTCGTGAAACACTTCAGGCGCTCCTACAGCCACACACAACAAAGCACACCGTCCACCGCCGGAGGGAAGGCACACCCTCGCGGCGTCGACTTAGGTGTGCGAAGAGTGTAGAGTAGCACCCCTAGGGTGCACCCCAAGGACGGGTCTCCATTTTTGGAGGCCGAGAGACCGAACCCACGGTCATGGGGCCATCAAGGAGCCCCCAAACCGTCTCCTCGCGCCCCCAACTCGGGGTCGCAGAGAGGACCCGAGCAGCCGCACAGTCAGTCTACACTCGACTAGCGATACGAAAACAGCGACAGTTAAGAAGCGAGCCTAAAGAAGATCTACTGCGACAATTGTAACGAGAACTTCTAGTACTACGTGAAGTAACATCTGTAGTGTTATTGTGTGCTTACAACACGGACTTCGTGGACCTAAGGGAAGACTTCGGTGCGACATCAGCTACGTTCTACTTGTCATTGTCTACAATCGACTGTACCTTCGTTGCCAATAAACTTCGTAACCCTTAACCGGCGTTTTAGTACCCCTAGCCCGTAACAATATTTTTTAAATTTTTACTTATATTTTATGCACAATCATCATATAAAAACTCAAAATCTCGAATATATCAAATAATTGTACGACTTACCTTTCTCCGATTCGCCATAATGTTTAAAAATACGATCAAAAATGTACGTTCAACGGCCGGGCCGCCGGCGGCGGCGCCGGCCCCAAAGAGTATAATAATAATAGGGTAGTCGGCCCAATAGTATATCATCTATGCGCCGGCCATAGATCAAATGCGTGATCGATCAAAGGTGACATTTGCGTTCCGTCACACTTTTATTTTGTGTTACCATAAGTAATATTTCTTATGTCAGCGTTTCTAACAGATTGTGGAAGATTCTTTATCAAAACCTGGTAAAAACTTTAGAAAATACTATGTGGGAAATGCTCAAGCCATAGCTTTGTTAAGGGTTAAGACGATCGGCGCAGCACACGTTCTCCGAGTGTGTAGCTTGGGAGGAGCAGCGCCGTGTCCTCACAAATGAAGTAGGAGGCGACCTGACGCTGCCGGCAGTAGTGCGGAGGATGGTCGGTAGCGCAGAGTCGTGGGACGCAGTGGTGTCCTTCTGCGAGGACGTGATGTCGCAGAAGGAAGCTGCGGAACGCCCTTCCCGGGCCGCAGAAGACGCACCGGGCGCCGAAGAAGAGCGGATAACGCCCTCTTCTGCCCCCCATGAATGGGTCCAGGGGCGAGGGACATGGGGAAATCCCCGCCCCCTATTCGATGGACCCCGAGGCGGAGGCGCGCGCGAGTGTCGACGCACACTCCTGAGGCGATGCACGGGGTAGTTTAACACCCCACTACCCCGTGCAGGAGACGGGGCCCGGATAAACCGGGCTAGCACGAGGGTGTGGGGCTGTGGAAGAATTTAGACTCCCGCGGCCTCACGCGTTTGCTCGTGATAGAAGAGACACCGGGGTGGTTTTAGTCAGTAAAAGTCTCACAGACCCCGTCGCCCAACCCAGGGCCGCGGACATCCTATGAGGATTTCCACCCCGAAAAAAAAAACGGGTTAAGACGATACCCTGGGCAAATGACCTTGAGCATTTGTTCCCTCTTCACCACGCCCCACCTCTACAATACTTTGTAAAATTTTACTAGCGCCGTCTGGCGGACGAAGTACTTACAAATACAAGTTAGAAACATAGACCACAGAAGTAACAGTCCTGGCACTTTTATTTATGTTTATTGGTGCGCCCAAATACTTTTGGTTATTATGAACTCAAACAAATGTTGACGATACTTCATAATAAAAATTCTGCGGTGTTTATTTTTAACCGACTTCCCAAAAAGGTGATTCTCAGTTCTATTTATGTGTGTTCGCTGATAACTTTATCGTTTATGAACCGATTTTGACCATTCTTTTTTTATATGAAAGGGTATGCTGCCGAGGTAATCCCATTGCTACCACGTCAGTATCGATGATGGAAATTCTGAGAAATATAGGGCAATTCTCGAAAATTGTAGGCACGCTTCGGGTGAAAACTTGATACTGGTGTGTATATCGAGTGATACTATAAAACCGTGAAGGTTTGGGCCTGACCTAATGATGGAGAATCAAGGGTCAATCAACTCCACATTGAAAGCAACTGCCACGTGTTTAGGCTTATTTAATTTGTATTGATCAGACCTTTACAACTAAATATGTAATGACTATAACTTCTGGGTTGTAAGTTAGTTTTGTAGATTGGACGGTAGCTAAGTCAGGACGGTGGTCAAAGGGGTAGAAAAATCTACACTAACATTATAAAGAGGAAAGATTTGTATTTTTATGTAACGAGTGAACTGAATAAGTACTGGATCGATTTTAATCAATCTTTTTTCGTTAGAAAGCTACATTATCACTGAGTAACATAGACTAAATTTAATTAAAAAAAAAAATAGAGTTCCATAAGGTATATTCCGTAAGGTATATTTTTCTCGGTGGTAGGCAACAACATCAGCCGCCGGCATAAGTTACCACCCACCAGACAAAGTCTTGCCGCCAAGCGATTCGTGTTCCGGCATGATGTCTGGTGAAGCCGTACGGAGAACGGGTCTGAGCAGTTGTGTTGCGATGTGTGCCGGGTACGATGTGCCTAATGTTGTTGTGTCGGGAGTTTGGTCGTGAAGGCTCTCCAGATCGGGCTGTTCCCAGTAGTCTTACCCAGTAGTCTTACCAGTAGTACTAATGGGAGTTTTCTTCCCAATAGACTTACTAGTAAGACTACAGGGAACTTTGTTCCCAGTAGATTTACCAGTAAAACAAAACAATATTATAATGTAGACCTAAAAATTTATAGATGTTCCTTATGGTTACGGTCTCGTGTCTCCCCTGATGGCTCCCCTAGGGGAGACATCAGGATTTTAAATCCTATTGTCTCCCCTAGGCGGGGGAGACATCAGAACTTGCTAATAAATTATATTATTTCGGTCTCGTGTCTCCCCTGGCGGCTCCCCTCGGGGAGACATCAGGATTTTAAATCTTCTTGTCTCTCCTAGGTGGGGGACAGATTCGCTTTACGGCAGAAGTACAGTCAACTGGTAGTTGTGAAATTTTTCACACCTCAGAATTGTCAGGAGGCAAAATAACTTAGACTTTTTTCACAAATTCCAACAAAAACATGCATATTTTATTTCTGAAACTTATCTTCAACTATTTATTTCTTTCATAAATAAAAATAAAGTACCAGGACAGCATAAATCAAACGAGTATACCGAGTTTTTACCAGAACTAGTATAACCTAGCCTATCGCCCCGTGCCCGCTTGACGTTGAGTTTCGGGACACTCTGTATATTGTTACATATTTCGTTGTTCTATGTTTTATTTACAATTTTCTTACAGCTAAAATATACATACAATTCTTGCCGACGGCAATGGCAACATTGGCTGTGCCGCTCACCTAGTTTGGTTTCGGTCTATGGCTATTTTAGCGATTTTGAGGCAGAACCGCATCAGATACGGCCTGGAGTGCTTGTCTGCCATAATTCCGGCAATGGTCGTTTCCGACAAATTGGTTCCTGTACTTACTTCCAGGTCGTATCTGTCGCAGCTATGCCTCGGGCATTCGAACAAAAGATGTTGTATCGTTTCTAATGCCTGTGTATCACACACACACAGGCTGGACTACTTTTCAACTTAAACTTGTGCAGGTACGCGGCGAAGCCGCCGTGACCCATCAGAATTTGTGCCCAGATAGACGTCCTGTCGAGGCTCTTCAGGAACTTGCGCGCGCACCACGTCGGGGAAGAACATCCGCGTGACCTCAGGCGTGGCCCCGCCGGTGTACCTCCCATTCCAGACAGCTACTGTCAAACGTCGCTTGACGTATGAGACTGGACACCTGTCATACGCTGGGGCGACCCTGGACTGAGTCGCCGCCTGCCTTGCCAACTAGTCGGCGCGCTCATTGCCAGGGATCCCGACATGAGCTTTCACCCAAAAGAACCGGAGGATTTTACCTCTCCCCTCTTGCTCCCAAATATTCTTACGAATATGGGTAGCAAGGGGATGGTGCGTTTCCGGGTTTCGGATCAAGTCGAGCGAGGACCGGGAGTCGCTGAGCACCGCCGCGCAGTCGAAGCCTCTCAGGACAACCAGGTCCGTAGCCCTGGCTATCGCGAGCAGCTCCGCCTGAAAGACGGTACACATCGACTTCTCAGTCCGAATCTCGGACCCATCCCGCCTGTATGAATATACATACCCCTTCATCCGATTTACTACCGTCAGTGTAAATCAGATGAGCGGGGAGCTGTAGCTGGGCCACAGTTTCGGGTAGCATATTCTCCGGACACTGGTATTCAACATCTGGCTCACTCCACTGGGGTGAGGGGCCTCCGTAAAGGCCCTACGCTCCTCCAGTTCGCGGGATTCCAGCTCTTCGATCGGACGTCCCCGTTTGCACTCAAACAGCCGGGCGACTTCCAACACTCGAAGATCGAGCGGGAGGAGACCCGACAGCGTGAGCGTTGCATTGTGCGAGACGAGCGATCGACTGTGCAAAGCCCCGCTGGACGGTAGCAAAAGTTCTTTGCACAGAGATCTTCTCGGCGGCCTTCGTCCAGGAGCTCGCGCCGTACAGGATCGTCGGTTCGACGACAGCGTTGTATATCGTCCTGATGATCTCCGGACACAAGTCCCAATCCACCCGAGCCATCGGCGACAGTTTCCTATAAAGGTTAGTTGCCTTGCAACAAGCATATGAGATATGCTTGTTGAAGGTCAACTTACTGTCGACGATGACTCCGAGGATCTTGAGCTCGGTCACCATCGAGATGTCAACGCCACCCATCTGCACGACCGGAGTGTCATATTTAAGTTTAAGCTTGCGCGTAACAACCATCGCCTGGGTTTTTTCCGGCGGAGGTAGGTTGTATTTCAAGACTAAGTAACTACTTATTACATTCGATATTATGGTTTTTATTAAAAATGAACCTATTAATAATATTTCTTTATTTCGGGCAATTAGGTAATAATATAAATTAATTACTACATTATAATTATACAAATAGAAATTAATTACTCATACAATTACTATTTTTGGTTTTTCTGTTCTCATAACTTTTTAATTTTTACTGTCGGTAAACTCCGAGGTCTATGTGTTATTGTTACTTTTTACAGTAGTACTACTGGGAAAAATTGGCCCCAATATGACAACCGCGAAGTCTTACTATGAGTAAGTCTATTGGGAAGAAAACTCCCATTAGTACTACTAGTAAGACTACTGGGTAAAACTACTGGGAACAGCCCTCCAGATCATCCTCTGGCGCAGCATCGTTGGTCGTGTTGTTGGGTTAAACATTGCATCACCTCGCTCAACTGCCGTCTTCCTTCCTATTCACTCAGTTTTTTTTGAGTGAATAGGCTTAATAAGCTAGTGTGCTTTACCATCAACGATTGCATCACTGCTTACCATCAGGCGGGATTGCAGTCAAGCACTAGTTTATACATGACGTGTAAAAGTGATCAGTGATCCTACTTGCTTAATAAACGATTTCATTTCATTTCATATAACCATTAAAAAAAAAAATATTGATTTTTTGAACAAAAGGTGTAAAAAATCAACCAGAAAAGTTACTTATTTTGCGTACGCTGCCTAAACTATAAAAGATATAACCATCATATGTTCTAATTAGTTATAGACTTTATAAATATATACAAAAAAGTCCACGACACACTAAACCTATCTATGTCGAGTGAGGCACAACAACCTTTTTTTTATTTAAAAATTTTGATTTTTTTTTTTTTTGACTACATTAAAACGCATATAAATTATTTCATCACTAGGTACAGTTTACGTAGATAATATTTGGTCATTGAATGATTAAAATTGGACGTCTGGCTTTGAAGTTATGGCGAAATTAAAATATTATTTTTTAATTTATTAATAGTCAGGGGAGTTTAGGGTCCGTATTACAGAACGTTACTCAAGCATTGATCTCTGCTACTTAAAACTAGTTTCAACCAATCAAAAGGCTTGAAACGAGACTTAAGTAGAGCTTGAGTTTGAGTGACGTTCTGTAATACGGACCTAGATCTATAAGTAAGGACCCCGCGCGGCTCAAACTCGAGGTCGGCTCCCTACGCAGAAGTGGTGCGCGAAGTCTAATATAATTTTCGTGCGATTTTTTTTTAGATTTCGTTGTTAAAACTACACCTACGCAAAAGTTTTTCTCAGAACTAAAAAACAGTTCTTCTCATGGCTAATTAACAGTAATTAGCTATGAGATTCTCATAGCTTCTCATAATGAGAAGAACTGCTTTTTAGTTCTGAGAAAAACTTTAAATGAACTTTTGGTTAGCCCTGTAAAGAACTGTTTCTTTACAGGGCTAACCAAAAGTTCAATTTCAGGGGTATCCAACCGTTCTTTTTAGGGCTAATCAACAGTTCTTTTCAGAACTAAACAACGGTCCTTTTCAGAGCTAGAATATTACACGCTATTAACATTTTCTTAAACATTTGAAAATGCCTAAGTGAGCAAGGTCTCAACTTTCTAGTTCTCAAGCACGGCAGCAAGAATACGTCGTATGGGAGAAAGGACCTCGACCGCTATGTAGTATAAAACAAAGGCGCTTCCTCTGTCCCTATATCCTTATATATGCTTAAATCTTTAAAACTACGCAACTGATTAAAATGCGATTTTTTAAAATATATATATTGATTCAAGAGAGTAAGGTTTGTATGTATAATACATGCACCCGTGCGAAGCCGGGGCGAGTCGCTAGTGATATAATAAAGTTTAATTTCTCATTATTTATTATTTTAAGGTTTTTTCTCGATAACATCAGCCGCCGGCATAAGTTACCACCCACCAGACAAAGTCTTGCCGCCAAGCGATTTGTCGTGTTCCGGTATGATGTCTGGTGAAGCCGTACGGAGGACGGGTCTGAGCAGTTGTGTTGCGATGTGTACCGGGTACGATGTGCCTAATGTTGTTGTGTCGGGAGTTTGGTCGTGGAGGGTTTCCAGATCATCCTCTGGCGCAGCATCGTTGGTCGTGTTGTTGGGTTAAACATTGCATCACCTCGCTCAACTGCCGTCTTCCTTCCTATTCATTCAGTTTTTTTGAGTGAATAGGCTTAATAAGCTAGTGCGTTTTACCATCAACGATTGCATCACTGCTTACCATCAGGCGGGATTGCAGTCAAGCACTAGTTTATAATTAATAAAAAAAAGGTATAACGTAATCTAGGTCAAATAAATTACTCAAGAACTGATACCTACATAAAAAAAAGATATGATTTGAGTGTTGTAAATTGTTGAGGAATTCCCTCGACTATCTATGGTCTTCATCATCAGATGTACTTCAGACCTGCATTGTTACCCATATGGGTGCAAGGTTCTCATCCATATAAATGAATTAAGTCCAACCACAAATTAGCTACTGTTAAACTTTGAGGAGTTCCTTCAACTGTCCTTCGTCTTCATTTTCAGCCTCCTAATGACTTTTTCAAGCTCTTATCAATACAAATTAATCAAGACATCACACAATGTAGCTGCAGTGAATCGTTGAAGAGTTCCCTCGAATTTCTCTCGGCTCCATCATCAGATCTACTGCAGACCTTCATTTTAACCCATATGGGTGCAAAGTTTTCATCAATATAAATGAAGTAAGTCCAAACACAAGGTAACTATTGTAAACCTTTGAGGAGTTCCCTTTACTGGCCTTTGTCTTCATCATTAAAGCTTTAATGGCAGTCACAACTCATTTAGGTGTAAAGTTCTTATCAATACAAATTTATCGAGCACAAACACGAGGCAGCTGATGTGAATCGTTAAGGAGTTCCGTCGGTTTCTCCTGGCTCGGATCATCAACTCCGAACTTTACTAAATTGTAGTACGTCAAAACACTTATTGAAAAAACTTAGAAATGCCCTAGGCGCCCCTATGATTTTTTTAAATTTCTCCTAGATTTCCATCATCAAACCTTAATTTCCTTAACATGAGACAGATGAGACTACCTTGAAGATATCATTCTAATAATAAAAAAAAAAAAGTATGGCACTCGGGGACTGCCTCGATAAAGCTATTGCATAGCATTTTTTTAATCAACTTATGCAAATAAAATTATTTATATTTTATACTAGCGGCTGCCAGCGACTTCATTTGCGTGGAGTTAGTTATGCTCCGCTCCTATTACTCGCAGCGCGATGTTATATAGCCTTTCTGGATTAATGGGCTATCCAAAGCAAAAAGAATTTTTCAAATCGGACCCGCAGTTCCTGAGATTAGCGTGTTCAAACAAACAAACAAACAAACTCTTCAGCTTTATATATTAGTATAGATGTTCGCAAGTACCAAATTTTGTATGGAAAAACGCATAGTACTATACACTGAAGCTGCGCTCACGCGCAGGGCTGCAGATATACATGATAATGCAGTTAAAAAACGCAATCCTGCGCGTGGCTGTGGAGTAAATCGCACAGGCGTGCACACCAAGTTCCGCAGTATGCAGTTAGTAGGTAATTTTTAATTCGTTATTTATGAAATGATATTTTTTATTCCGCCAATTAACATATACATTTGTATAAGTATGTATTTTCTTTTTTGTAGTTTAATTATTTATTTATTTTTACCAGTGACGTCATCGAAAGAGCGCGAAAAATGGTGGTGATTTATCGACTAAACTATATTTAATGTTTTATTTTTGACTTTGATAAAGAAATAGAAGCTATGCCATAGCTTATAATTGACGTAATTTTCGTGATCAGCACTCCCGGAAACCCCTGTCACGACACCCATGTCAAAATATCATAAAATTGTTGTCGGCCATCTTGGATTTCAAAAATGACGTCATTTTCGTGAGCAGCACCCCCAAAAACCCGTTTCACTAATTGAGCAACCTCCTCCTTTTTGAAATCGGTTGAAAAAACCACCAAAATAAGCATCAATAAAAAAGACACTTTAAAATAGTATCTAGTAGCTCTATGCGACATGCGGTGCGTGAGCGACCAAGCAGATGCTTTCTCGCTCACGCGCCGCCCTCTATGCGAGTGGACCGCGCGTTGACGAACGACACGGGTTCCACCTTCGACAGCTTGTGGCATACTGAATCTCAATAGCCCGGGCATGAGAAATGATGGCGAATACGCTCAGATTGTTGAATAAAATTTTGATTTCGGTCGTTTTAAAAAAATATTTCTACAATAATGTTCGTCATGAAATTGCCTATCCATTAGTGCAAGAACGCAATCTAAATAATGCTTACTTTCCGAGGAGATGCACGTTTATGATAATTATTTCTCTTGTCAGTGGTTTCGTTGTGAAGGAATTATTTAAACATTAACTTAGTAAAAAAAAAAAAAAACTACAATTTTGGAGCCAAGATTATGGAGAAAATTTATGTATTTTTAATAAGTTGATATTTTTTTTTGGATAAAGAGTAGATATTTCCGAAAAACTACATAAAAACGGCTTGCGCTGTGTTTTGCCCATGGAAGCGCCTTAATATATTTTGTGTAGACGCGCCGCACACTTGTACCCGGTGGCGGCCACTCGCTGCAGTCATAGAATAAACTTTATACTATGCTGCAGTCACAGTCTAAAAAAAATTTATAATGTGCTACAGTAGTGTCCGCGACGCGCCAGTAGTGGGGCGTCACTCGTGCCACACAAAATGCCGACAGCCGCCACCGTCGCATTGCTATTATTGTTGTATTTTGCCGTATTAATCCATCTTGTAACAGCAGTTCTTGAAATGTAGTCAAACTCATTCGAAAATGTTTAAAACTTTTTTGGATGTCTTTGTAGATTTATCGAAATGTAAGTTATGTTTCACTGTAGGACCAGTTAAAATTGGATGCACCATATACAGGCGGCGATAAAATAAATAAAAGAAATACATTTACAAATTGTTGTAGTGCGGTAACCGAGCGCATAACACAGCTTACTATATCTAGGTAAGTACCAGGCGCGTGAGACAGGGCCCATCCGCGCCACGCGTCTGTAGGCACGGGCGGGCAAGCGCTGCGTTGACCATATTTTTGTTGGGCCAACCAAGTAAGATAAGAAGCCCATAACTTTGTGTTTTTTTATGATATCTTTTTGAAATTTTGTACATAGATACTTGAAAATATTGGACACGTGTTTCAGGTTTTGCGTAAACAAAAACTAACGTTGTATAACCTGGATTAACACAAAGAATACTTTTTTACCAATATTTCCGGAGGATCAAAACGTATACGGTTGGAACTGCGAGGCGCATCTAGTTAATTTGAGTATCGCTGGTATTTCTTGCTTCAAAACTCACCAAATATCTCAAGGAGACTTGCGGCACAGTCTTGTTATATTTGTTTGCGATCTCCACAAGTGCAGGGTCATCGACCCTCGGGGGCGGAGCGCCGTCTTTTGCTTTGTTGTAGAACAGCGAGCCGAACGGAGTGTAGCCCATGACGCGGATGTCCTGGCGGGCGCAGTAGGATAGCAGGCCTGGCTGTTGTAGGTTTAAGTTGAGCTGTCGAAGAACATAATGAAGGTATTATCACAACCGTCTTTGTTGGAGATAGCAGAGGTGGGAAGATCACCTGCAGTTCACTCTTGTTTTATTGGACGCTGTACCATTTTCCAGTTAGGTATACATGAACGCGAAGCCAAAATGAAAACGAGTGCTGCCATCTTATTTTGGCAATAAAATTTCTGTAGGTAGGTACACATGATTTTTTACCTAATGGTGATTCCCTTCAGGCCGTGTACCGTCAGCGTTATCGACTTCAGACTTTCATTAAGTAGACATGATACCGCCTGCGGGCACTTCCCGCATGCATACAGCATCGCCCGAGTATTATGAAAATGAGCGATAACAGATTTTTTATTTTACCTCTACTTGATCCACAGTAGGTTTCTCCAGGCCCAGTTCTAGAAGCCTGTCTATCTGCTGCTGGTTGAAGTTGGAGACACCGATAGACTTGGCCAGCCCCAGGCTCATGGCTTCCATCATACCGCGCCAGGTATCCGCGTAATCTGTGTAGTCGAATGTGCCGTTGTTCTGGAATATAGGTACATGAGTTTGTTACAGGCAACAGAAATAGAAAAATGATTGAAGAACTTCTGCCTGAATGAAGAGGCCAGGGATTGGAATTAGAATACCATATGGATATGGTGCAAATAAAAACAATAAAATTGTTTGTTTTGCAAGAGACGTTGCCTGTGGTGGATCCATTGATAACATTGTAACTTCAACTCTAGACTATTAGTGACTTTTGTGGAAAAGTTGCCACGATGTACCACTACCGCGTCTTATGATAGACCAAAATTCTCTTGATGCCTGTCATGTCACTGAAACCAATATTGTTCTTTTTTTTTAAGACACCCGTCCTCACAGGGCCTTATCGCCTTATCTTCTTGCGTGGCAAGAAACTGTTTTTAATTATTTTTTTTAATTTTAGCAGCTTTTTGTTTTCCTTTTTCCGCTTTCGCGGCTTGGCTTTGTTTTTTTAAAGGGTCGCTCTTTTCCCGTTTGCATTTTTTTTTTGTCATCTTATATTTATTTTTATTTACATGATTGTCATCTTATTTTTGTTTGCATAATTTTGTCATCTTATGTCTATTTATAACCGATATTGTGCATACCTATAGGTATCTATAATTGTCGCTTGGCAATTGAAATGTTATGGCTGTCGGTGGTACGGACGATAGCAGGTCAAGTTACTCGAAACTGTCAAATATTCCCATTCAACCTTAAGACTTAATGTTTTAGTTATAAATTTGAAAATGTAATAAATAAATAAATTTGACAGATTGTACTTAGTAGCTTGATGTGTTGTCGTCCGGACAAGGTCCTTCTGTTAAGATAATCATTATCAGCCTAAGTTTTCCCAGCTTTGTTAGGGTTGGGTTTGTTTAGATAATACACACCTAAAAAACTGGATCCATCAGATATACTTACAAATTGTCCAACGGGCCAGTGCACCAGGTATAAGTCCACATAATCCAGTCCGAGCCTGCTGAGTGAGGACCGCAGTGCTGGCACTACAGCTTCTTTAGCGTGTTCACTGTTCCATAGCTGTGAGTGCAGAATGAAACAGGGTTAGATTAATACTCGCCTTTCATACTTCCGAAGGTCTTTTGTGCTTCTCACAACCAGCTGATTCTACATCTACCGCATCAGCTCGTCTCAGCTTCATATTTGTTCCAACTTATTGACCAACAAGGATTTAATCCATACTAATATTATAAATGCGAAAGTAACTCTGTCTGTCTGTCTGTCTCTCTGTCTGTCTGTCTGTTACGCTTTCCCGCTTAAACCTCTCAACCGATTTTGATGAAATTTGTCACAGACAATCTTTAGACCCTGAGAAAGAACATAGGCTACCTTTTATCCCGGAAAAATTTGATGTTCCCGAGGGAAATCTAAAAAGCGCGATATAACCGAACTCCACGCGGGCGAAGCCACGGGCGGAAAGCTAATTAGAAAATAAAAAGGTTTGATAATTTAGTAGTACTAAAAATAGAAATATAAAATGTCCGAACTCTTGCAAACATTCGAAACTTTGCGGTTTCCCGAATGCCACCATTGTCACCGATGTCACCAATCGGGAAACCGCAAAGAAGAAGGAAAGAGAAAGGAGAAGCGTGGATAACTTATTATAAAAATTCTCGAACCAACCTTTGTAGTAATAAAAAGTTCCTCCCTCTTGATTCCTTCCCCGATCTTCTTGGCTATAGCACTGCCGACTTGGTCCTCAACCCCGTAGATGAAGGCGGTGTCAATGTGCCGGTAACCCGCATCGATGGCCCAGGAGACGGCCTGCTCTACCTCGCTCAACCCGGGCTCCACGCGACCATGTTGTGGGGAAAAACGTCAACATTATTTGTCTGTTCCACAATTATTCTTTCTATAGGTAGTAACTACCTCAAGGGAACAAAATCAGAATCAAAATTGTTTATTTCAAATTAACCATCCGTTGGTGCTTTTGAATAGTCAATGTCGGTCAGTGAAGAAAAGTGAAACTAAATTGCACGTTCCAAAGCGTAGATCTCTATGGAGAAGAACGTACAAGAAACTCCATGGACACTCTTTTAAAATCATAATATGGGTTACATTTCTTTGTTACATATTTCTGTTGCTTCTATCATGTGAGCACAATGTATGAATATAAAAAATAATTAAAGATAGAAAATGAATTAAGCCCACTGGCAGCTAAGAGATGACCAGTCTCCACTGACGGCCCCCGTTTACGAGCATGACGCGCGCATCAGCCCCACTTAGCTCAACCATTTTGAAGGGAACCAAATGACCCAACAACACGCGCCACCATCAGCAAAACATTTGAGTGAGCATGACAAACTCTCAACTGCCATGCTCGTAATGTCAAAAAAGTTATAGGTATATAAAAAAAAACAAACCATAGTCCATGGTGCCTCCCATTCACAAACATGAAAAGTGCTTTTACATTATACAATACTATATTACTTGCAAAATCATGGTAGCAAAATATTATGCACAGGGCGTGAGTGGTTGTATAACACTTGATAGTCTAAAGACGAAAGTTAGTGATTGAGTGTATGTGTGTTACTACCTCACGCTCATACATCATCATCATCATCATCAACCTTCTTATCGTCCCACTGCTGGGCACAGGTCTCCTCTCATACAGAGAAGGATTGAGCGTAATCACCACGCTTGCTCAATGCGGGTTGGCGATTTCAGACTTCAAGTCCAGGTTTCCTCAAGATGTTTTCTTTCACCTTTCACCAATGAGTCATTGGTGTCCAAGATATACTTAGAAAGTACATTTAGCTTGAAAAGTTACATTGGTATTTGCCTGACCTGGAATCGAACCCGTACACTCATACTTGAGAGGCTGGTGTTTTAACCACCTCACACAAACGTATTTCTATAACACTATCTACGTCGTGCGTATTAAAGTGCTGAGCGTGGTGGTGGTCAGGTGGTGGCCTACCACCTGACCACCACCGTTTTTGCGGGTGAAACCGCACGACGTAGATATTGTTATATATATTCGTTTGTGTACAAGACTTACCATCAGGTCTGTTTCCTCCAAAGGGTAAGCAGAGGTATATTCTATAGTAGGTATGTTCATCCAAATTTCGCTAGTTAAGATTAAGCATGTACGGACGACAGCAAGTCAAGCTACCCCAAACTGTCAGATATTCCCAGTCAACCTTGATCCTTAATGCCTTAGAGATAAAGTTGAAAATCTAATAATAAAATCTGACAGATTGTAGTAGCTTGATGTGCTGTTGTCTATAATTAACACCGTATCCAGATGATGGCAACATGTTCACTCCGAGCATGTTGCAATCATATGGGTACAAAATCAACCACTAGACGGCTACAGATGATTCCTACTGTAAAAACCTAATAACTCTGCCCGACCTAGGAATCAAATCCAGAACCTCACGTATAGCAGCACTAAACCAAATAGACTAATCTCTACCAGAGAAAATGCTACTTGCAAGAAAAACTAGCTGTGCGATTTAACAGACGGTTGTTGGCTAGATTTTATTTTTATCTATACTTTACTAATATATAAAGCTGAAGAGTTTGTTTGAACACGCTAATCTCAGGAACTACTGGTCCGATTTGAAAAATTCTTATTGCGTTGGATAGCCCATTAATCTGCGCTGCCAGCAATAAGGGCGGAGCATAACTAACTCCACCTGGACGAAGTAGCTGGCGGCCGCTAGTAAATTATAATCTAGTGGTTGACCGCAATCCCGCCTGATGGTAAGGACTGACGCAATCGTTGATGGATGATTCGGTCTATTGGTCATACAGGAAATGTAAATACTGGTCGAAAGTCACGTAAAATTCTGCATCTCGCAAGCAGTAATTACCGCACAACTAGAATTTATACAACGGCCCGACGTTAATCGTGGGGCAGTTGCTCGCAAGACAACACCAGTCTGGGAGATGTATGGAGCATACTCCGATCAGACTGGTGTTGTGTTTTCTATGAAGGAGGAGTGTACAGACGACAGCACATCAAGCTACTACAATCTGACACATTTCCTTATTAGATTTACCACTTTATCTCTAAAGCAATAAGACTCAAGGTTCATTGGGAATATCTCACAGTTTGGGGTAGCTTGACCTGCTGTCGTCCGTACTTTACACCTTCACACTAGTTCTGAAAAAAATATCTTTGTGTTGTTTCCCAGCCAGGTCCCTAGAGCGAGTGCCGGAATGTCTTTTAATAAATACCTTTGTGTTGTTTCCCAGCCAGGTCCCTAGAGCGAGTGCCGGAATGTCTTTTAATAAATACCTTTGTGTTGTTTCCCAGCCAGGTCCCTAGAGCGAGTGCCGGAATGTCTTTTAATAAATACCTTTGTGTTGTTTCCCAGCCAGGTCCCTAGAGCGAGTGCCGGAATGTCTTTTAATAAATACCTTTGTGTTGTTTCCCAGCCAGGTCCCTAGAGCGAGTGCCGGAATGTCTTTTAATAAATACCTTTGTGTTGTTTCCCACCAGGTCCCTAGAGCGAGTGCCGGAATGTCTTTTAATAAATACCTTTGTGTTGTTTCCCAGCCAGGTCCCTAGAGCGAGTGCCGGAATGTCTTTTAATAAATACCTTTGTGTTGTTTCCCAGCCAGGTCCCTAGAGCGAGTGCCGGAATGTCTTTTAATAAATACCTTTGTGTTGTTTCCCAGCCAGGTCCCTAGAGCGAGTGCCGGAATGTCTTTTAATAAATACCTTTGTGTTGTTTCCCAGCCAGGTCCCTAGAGCGAGTGCCGGAATGTCTTTTAATAAATACCTTTGTGTTGTTTCCCACCCAGGTCCCTAGAGCGAGTGCCGGAATGTCTTTTAATAAATACCTTTGTGTTGTTTCCCACCCAGGTCCCTAGAGCGAGTGCCGGAATGTCTTTTAATAAATACCTTTGTGTTGTTTCCCAGCCAGGTCCCTAGAGCGAGTGCCGGAATGTCTTTTAATAAATACCTTTGTGTTGTTTCCCACCCAGGTCCCTAGAGCGAGTGCCGGAATGTCTTTTAATAAATACCTTTGTGTTGTTTCCCAGCCAGGTCCCTAGAGCGAGTGCCGGAATGTCTTCTAATAAATACCTTTGTGTTGTTTCCCAGCCAGGTCCCTAGAGCGAGTGCCGGAATGTCTTTTCCATTGTGAAGTTTAAGTCTTGGCACTGTCGCCAACACGAGCTAGAAATATATAAAATTAATATAAGCAACGGTTAGGAGACCCTAAGAAGAGAATCCTATAGAAATCGAAAATTCTCAAAATAGCCTTATTGCCACCACATGTGCCCAGACAGGGCTGGTGGAGGTCACAAGTCTTCGAATTTTGACCTGAATGTTATTTGCCAACACTTTATTAGTGAAGTGTTATTTGTCAAGGTTAAATGTTGGTGTTGGTTTTGACTTAAAATTGACACAATATTACGATTTTTCAATATGCAGTCATGGATGCAACTGTGATGATTTGGATCATTACCTAATTCATTTAGTAATTTTGTAAACACAATACAATGATGTAAAGATGGTCCATTCCATCGTATGATCAGCTCAAAGTCATATAATAAAGTCACGCTTAAGCGCTGCTAAACTCAAAATTTAGAAAATTTAAACTAACTAGAAAATTACAAAATCGTATAAAATACAATGCAGCAATTAAACAACAGTGAAAAAAAGAAAACCGCACGGAAAATAAAATACTAAAAGACGATTAGTAAAATATTCGTCATTATGAGAAGCATACCTAAATAACAAACTCAAACCGGTCATTCAAGTAAACCTCACAAGTTTAGAAACAAAAGCAACAACTAAGTCACTTTATACACATCACGCGTACTGCCGTCATAAGGAAAAAAGACGCATCTAACATTTTTTTTTATGCAAAATATAAATATACTATTGTATGCTATTTCTTTTACTGATTTAGAATATGCATTTAACTCAATTTGAAAAAAAGATGTTAGATGCGTCTTTTTTCCTTACGGCGGCAGCGTAGGTTCAGTGCAAAGTGAACAAAATATAAGTAGGTATAAGAAAATAATTGTGCAACTTAGATGTTGACCTTTTACAAAGATTCTTGGTCCTTTTGAACCTTGTTGGGCACACGAAAGTACATTTTTTTATAGGAGAGAGGAGGAGGGCTTTAATTTTACAAATTACTCTTTACTTACCGAATTAAACGCGAAAATTAACACAAACGCACTACTAAAAGTCCCCATGACCACTTCTTATTGACAGATGACTCTGTTTGATGTTATAAACACAATTTTTTGATAAAAGTTGTGTTGTTTGCTTGACCCCTCGATAGCCGGCCGCACACAAGCACCGTGCATACGTGTCGGTACTAAGGTAATCATAAGGGGGGATACTGACTTCTCTAGCTTCATTAACTTATTATGTAAGTCCATACCTCAGTGGTACGTCAACTTAGATGTTATACTTATGATTGTTTCTGATGGTGGATGTTCATATTCTATCGAATACCTACTGCTAATGATAACTATAGGGTTTCCTTTTAAACTACGATTACACAGTCTTCCTGTCTTCGAGAGGGAGTTGGCTATAATAGAAAAAAGAAAGAAATAGAAAATGTATTTATTTAGAACAGACTAAAAGACCCACAACACACCTAAAATAAATAAGTAAGTATACAGCAGGTAGTAAATGCAACTGGCAACTTTGGATTCGGTGGAGAGACGGTCGAAGATGCTAATTGGCGACCCAGATTTAGTTCAAAACGGTCTCCAAAGCCTGGAGCACAGGCGAAGAGTATATCACACATTAAGGTTGGAAAGAAAAAAAAGACATCAAATACGTGTACGGGACCCTTCTATCACAATTTTTTTTTTTACTTTTACTGTCACTGAGATTATCCGCGGACGAACAGACATACAGACTTGCCCAAACTATAAGGATTCCTAGTTTAATACGGAACCCTGAAAATAGTAACTTATATGTATAAAAATGTGATATCGAGTAGCTAAAAAGGAACTAATTAAATCGGATGGCCGCATGATAGAGGTTCTTATGCAAGTAAAAAAAAACCTTAAAACGAGTCAGAACAAAAAACTTAAACTAATGCTTGACCTCGATCCCGCCTGATGGTTAGCAGTGATGCAATTGTTGATGGTAAAGGGCACTAGTTTATTCACTCTAACATGAAATGCCTCGTCGGGATCATGGCGGTGTCAGCAACGTAAGGGGTATTAAGGGGATACTCGTCATACGACGGGCCGTCCGATGATGACCTAGATTTGGCCGAATTGGTGACCTAGATTTGGTTCAAAACGGTTTCTTTGGAAACCGTTCCAGTCTTTGGGCTGGACACAAGCGGAGAGTAGCCAGCCTGTCGGTGTTCTATAACCTGCAATTTGGAGAGTGTGCGCACTACTTAATTCCTTTATGACTATAAAAAATAATTAATACCTAGTATCTGATGGCTACACTAACAATGTAGGTTGGTCATTTTTTCACTTCAAATTGTCCATTGTTCTCTGTTAAGCGAAAATTCTGAAATATTGTTAAGTTTATGTGTAATGTTTTTTTTCCTAGCCGTTTGTAAAGTTTGCTGCCTTTACATTACAGCAGACGTGATTATTATAATTTATTATAAATAATGATACGGAGCTCTTCGTAAGCGAATCTCACTCGCACTAGGCCGTTTATTCAAGGAGCTAACTTCGCAGCTCAAACCCATGATAATTAATTTATTATTATAATGTATTAGAACTACTGTCATTAATCTACATAATTGCCTATAATAGAATATGGAGAAAAACTTGTTCTAGGAGTTTGCTTAGTTTCAAGGGTCAATGAAAGGTCGACGGTCTTATAGTTTTTCTAATGATGAGGCGCGACACATAGCAACCTCGGAGATTAAAAAACAAATCATTTATGTATGTATATTCTTTTTGATATTTTAAGAGTATAGGAAGACTCAAGCAAACGATGGGTGGACTGTGCGACAGATGATTTTGTTAGAAATAATGGATTTAGAGAAGAAAAAATATATCCGATTTATGATTTACCAACTACCGACCCCACCCAAATAAACTGAAGCAAGAGGAGAAGAATGATCAATGAAGGACAACTGCGGATGGTGGACTGTCAATAGCGCCGTCAGGACGGAACCTGGTGTGGACAAAAGTACAGCATGCAAGTAAAGCAAGGAGAGATTGTCGAATCCGTGGGCACCTAACTCTCGGGTTCCAACCTTAAGAGGCTTCTCCGCATGTGAAACCTATAAGTATTTGGGTATGTCGGAAGCGTTGGGTATCAATGTTAATGATATAAAGTAATCGTCGAAAGAATATATAAAATATTTAATAGTCTTCTATCAGACGGGTACAAGAAGCGCACCTCTAACGGTTGGGTCATGCCGGTATTGATGTGCTCTGCGGCATACTCAAATGACCTCAGACTTAACTTGACGCCCTGGACAGGAGGGTCCGTTCGCTGCTGACTGCAAATCAAATGGAAAGAAGCTGCCGCGCTTTTTAGATTTCCCTCGGGAACATCAAATTTTTCCGGGATAAAAGGTAGCCTATGTTCTTTCTCAGCATTTAAAGATTGTCTGTGCCAAATTTCATCAAAATCGGTTGAGAGGTTTAAGCGGGAAAGCGTAACAGACAGACAGACAGAGTTACTTTCGCATTTATAGTATTAGTATGGATGGATGACTTTGCACATAACATACATATAGACAAAGCTTCATTAAACTTTTGTTTTTTCCCGCATTAGCTACATTTCATTTATAATTTTGAAGTACCTATTCGGCATTCATGTTAAGGCGTGTCTTCTTTTTTTTTACTTTCCACATTTTGGCAAATAACTAAAAACGGCATGAAACTGTCAAAATGGCTTGGTGTAGAAGTAGGTATTCATTTAATGGTAACATAGTATAATATATAACTCAGCAGATAAAATGCCTACTAAAGTTAAATTATTCAGCCCAAACCAGAATGGCTTTGTAGCATCTGACTAATAGGCTAAAATTAATCTGTATCCAGCATATATATAGCACTAAGTAAATCTTTTCTAAACAACTTCACAAAACTAATTCTCTTTTTTAATATGATTTTAAACTAGTGCTTGACCGTAATCCCGCCTGATGGTAAGCAGTGATGCAATCGTTGATGGTAAAACGCGCTAGTTCATTAAGAGAAGACGGCACTTGAGCGAGGTGATGCAATGTTAAACCCAAACAAACGACCAACGATGCCGCGCCGGAAGGAGATTGATCTGGAGACCCTCCACGACCGAACTCCCTCGAACACTCCCGAACCCACAACGACCCGTCCTCCGTACGGCTTCACCAGACATCTTGCCGGAACACGACGAATCGCAAGACTTTGTCTGGTGGGTGGTAACTTCTCCCAGCAGCCGATGTTAAAACATAACCGTACCTATTATAGTAGAAGCTTGAGCTTTTATCCAGAAAACTCGATTATTTGTATTCACAAATATGCATTCCTGTAGCTGATGGTACACTACTGAACGCTGGACAACAGCGCCATCTGTGGCGTGTTTGTGGTGCGTAATAGATTTACAGTACAGATGATAGCGCTATAGTGAGCCTCGTTTGCCTGCCAGGGTGAACTCTGATAAGTCGGTATAAATGCCTAGATTACCGCTGTCGACCTTATTTGGTTTATACTGCAGTTTTAAGCAACTAAAGTAGGTACCTGTAACGATTGTCAAAGATCTAAGAACTAAGTACAGCCAAACCAGATGGACCAATAGCTCAACTTGCTTTCGAAGATACGGCGAGGTCTCCGGTATGTAAAGATGGTCACCCTTCCAACGACCGACCTCAGCAAGCGTAGAATGACCTGTGCAGCAGTTTGTACTTAGCTTTAGGGTCCTTTAGTTTTGAACCATAGACCATAGAATTCTTACGACATATTTTTTGTTTGTACATAGCAAAGGCATTTCAGGTTTCTATTGATGTATAAGTAGATATACATAAGGCGTAATACAATGAAGTTTGTTTTGGATAAGTAACCATTTAAGGAGACCTCTACTGTGAACCAAAATGTACACAAGTCTAGGTGTCACCTGTTTGTTCCTATAGTCAATAGAAAAGACCCATGTGTTATTGTGCTTCCTACGGTGGTTTGGATCGTAAGTGATCGGTCTATATGTAACTACTTACCCTTGTAAAACCAGTTTTCTATAGCAATTGTGTTATGTATTACGAAAACGTGTCGTCAAAGATTATTTTCGTAGAAGTACCACGTAGTGTGCGTTTGTGGATTTTTCTTCTCAAAAATAATATTTTTTTAGTGATGTCCAAAATTTTGGCGCCAAAGCCTAAAATGAGTGTAATGTTTTTAGTTTTGAGTGATACGCTTCAGTAAAAGAAACCTGTAAGGAAAACAATTTTATAAATGAGATTGCACCCGATTAGGGAGTGAGTTATAGTCAACTACGCGGGGCCAGTGCCGACGCAGACGGTGGACGTTTCATAAGTTGTTTTTTTTTTTTATTTCTACCTAGGTAATTTAATTTAGTAAACAATAGTTTGGGTGGAGACCAGCTAGATGGACAGATGAGCTAACACGTAGCTGAGACAGACTGGACGCAAATTGAGAAGGACAGTGTGTTTTGGGTGTATGTGAGATAGGTTTTTTTTTTTGTTTGGGATGGGAAATCATCAAATGACCTCTCCCGCTCTGGGCGGAGCGGAAGGGCGTGTCGGACTTTTACTGACTAAAACACACCCGTGTTCCTTCACTTGCCTGTGCGAAGGCCAGGGCCACGGTTTCTTTCTTAACTAACCCGCAACCCTGGCCCAAATTACGATAGGTTGAATTGGTAAGGTCAAAACCAACCTCAGAACCCATCCCATTGGGCTCTCCCTTTTTTTTCTTTTTGCGGATGGAAAATCATCTATGGTCTGAGCAGAGTGGAGGGGGTGTCAGACTTTTACTGACACAAACCCACCCGTGTTCTTTCATTTGTCTGTGCACCAGGGGTCACAGTATCACCTTAGAGATTTTTGTTTAATAATTATAAAGTAGAGCTTGACAGCAATCCCGCCTGATGGTAAGCAGTGATGCAATCGTGGCCATCCACGCTCGCGCGCTTTACCATTAAAGCGCGCTAGTTTATTAAGCCTATTTACAAAAAAAAAAAAAAAAACTGAGTGAATAGGAAGGAAGACAGCAGTTGAGCGAGGTGATGCAATATTAAACCCCACAACACCACCAACGATACTGCGCCAGAGGCAGGTTGTTCTAAAAAGATACCGTGGATACTGGTGCCCAATCTGGGCTCTCGACCAGAGACTAGGCCAGATTGGGCTTTCGCTTGAGCCAGACTGCGCTGTACCATCTTCTTTCTTTTGTCACATATTGTGCCTACTGCCGCCTCTACACGTTCAGTTCAGTTCACCCTAGGTTCGTGATACAAATATCAAAGTTGTGCTTACCATCGCTCAGTGTCGCTCCGTCTGTGTAGTCATCATGACTCTTCTCAAGTTTATATTTGTAGTGTCGTTGGCTGCGCTCTCCGTAAGTATATAGACTTATTTAGATAATGAACAATCCGTGTACGCATAATTATATTAGACATACGTAGAGACTTCAGCAGGTCAAGCTACTCGAAACTGTCAAATTTTCCCATTCAACCTTGAACCATAAAATTTTGAAAATAAGTTTGAAAATCGAAAAGATTGTAGTAGCTTGATATGGAGGCATGTTTACGTCACGGTCACAATTTTGTAATTTGAAATAACGATTTTTTGGCGAAAGTTTTCCTTCTTTTCTAAACGGTTTAATCCTCTTTCAAACGCATATATGAGATCAATTTTCTAAATTTCTTCCTTAGATTTCACTTTTTTGTTAATGTAACTCTTGTGTAATAAAAAAAGAATATCAAACTAAAAAGTTAAAAATAATTATAAAATTTAATTTATGACAGTACTTAAACAATAATAGTAAGTATAAATGAGAAAAAAGCGTGACGCGCTTTGTGCCATAATTTTTGTATAGGTATTTACTTATTTAGCGCCCCACGCTTTTTATTAGTAGATTGTTAGCCGAGGGTGGAAAGAATCAATTCCCGAGGTATTTAGACTATAGTCCAAGTAGGAATTGATTCATGAGGAAAATAACTATTTTTTTAATTCCGTTACAGATACATAACAGATTGGTATCCCGCTAATTTATGTCGAATTTTTAAATTTTAAATATGGAAATAACCACGTTATTGTTGCGACCATAGAATTAATAAGTAGGTACTATCGTACTTCTTAATTCTATGGTTGCGACCTATTTCGCTCAATGAAGTTTGCGCTAAGAGCCTGTCCAGAAAGCGCGATTTACGGGCGAGTCCACTCGCGCGTTTTGATTTGTATTGCGTCCAGATGCGGCGAAATCACGCGCGTATGTGATGAGACGGATTTGGTCAGTTATAAAAATGGACTCGGATACTGTGGTTGTGTTGTGCCTTGCATACCGTCGATGGAAACGTCGTAAACGAAGAGAAAGTCGACGATTTAACGTGCATCCCATTCTACGTGACAGAATGACCTACAAGTTTTTTTTTCTCCTCGGAATCACCAGCTTCACAAAAAAAATCTACTATTTCTTCCTAGTTCTACGCGTAATGGTTCTATTAGAATAATCTGACGATTCCATATCCCATATAGCTACCCTTTTCTCAATTTCGTCAATAAAAAGTTCCGTGTCAAAGTTTTCACGCTCCATTTTTATAAACGAATACGTCCACTCGCCACGGACACGCGCGTAGTACTGGACGCTGCAACGGCGCCGGAGTATCTCGACTCGCGCGGCGCTCGCGCGTAATACGCGCGAGTCGAGAGTCCCGCTCATTGCAAGCGTTTTACGCGCGAGTGCGGTAACGCGCGAGAGCATCTGGACGGAATGTATGCAGCTCTAGTAACTCGAGAACGTGCGAGTGCCCACGCGCGAGTGGACTCGCGCGTAAATCGCGCTTTCTGGACAGGCTCTAAGTTCACACTGGCTGTTTAGAAACTCACATTGCCGCTGCATTTTTTTTTATTAGTTTTTGTTACACAAATTTCTTCACAGCTGACAGCAGTTCTATTTTTAAAGTTCATTCCGACCCTTTGTGGAAAGTAATTTGTATGAGTTTTTTCCGCTCTATGGAGGGAAATAGCACTTTCTACCCAATAATCAGATCAAGAAAATACTACTTTCCGAATATGAGAAATGAAAAATTATTTTCAACTTTTTAGTTCGATATTCTTTTTTTAAATAATATACGGATAACACGAACGCTTAAGTGGTGCTCATTTATTTTTACCAAACTTTTCCTGATCTCCAACAGACAGAATAGGAAGTGCTAAAGTTCGTAATGATGTGTTACCCAAGTAACTAAATCTAAACTAATTACTTTGTCTGCACAAATTAATACCGCTCGGCCAACGAACGTATTGAAAACGGTGGGACATTTTACAGTAATGAGCCGCTCACTCGTAGTCCAAAGAGTTAGAGACGGACAAACAAACAAGCAAACATACAAGTGAAGCTAATAAAAAGCATGTAATAATGCCCAGTTACTATAAACTAAACCGTATCGTTTTATTTACCAATGATAGCATTTTTATTGCTAATCTGGTCGTTATAGATTCTAGAGTAAGCTGTGTTAATCATATGTGAAGGTCCTATTATGTAGAGTTGCGAATTTTTTTGCTTCAAATTGGTGAAGATACAAGCCCACTAAATTTAGGTAATCGGGCTGCGCGTTGTCCGTCAGTGAGTTTGTATAAGTATACTTAATTAGAATTCCGTACCCAAACAACGGAACCTTAGACTGTCTGTTTGTCCGACACCTGCACCATTAGGTACTACTAATTTGAATCACTTTGAAGCAAACTGCTAATCCATTGCTCTATGTGTTCCAAAAATGTGTCTGTTCTACAACGTGAAAGACGCAATGAATGTTGTTGAACTGTCAAAATAAAACCCATTGCTACTGATAGTGAGTTTCACAATTACCCTGTAGGCTGTAGGTATATCATGAACCATGATACCCAAAATTTTGTGCAAGATTTTTTTGTACTTGTAGCCGATATAGCAACAAATATTTAGAATAGATGATTTTTTTTTTGTTTAATGTCTTTTACTATTAATTTTTTTTTTTTATTTCAATTTTTGTATATTTTTTTTTTTGTTTAATACGGAACCACTAATGCGTGAGTTAGATTCCGATTTCGTTGGTGTAGTGGTTGCTAGCGACACCGCTGAGGTACCGCGTTTAATAATAATAATATAGCCCTTTATTCCGAACATTTACAGTGTTTGTGTTGCTTTTATAAAATGTCCCTCAGTTCGGTGTGTCTTTTGACATAGGCCTCCTCCAACTGCTTCCATTGCACTCTATCTGTTGCTACTCTGGTCCAGAAAGGTCCCAAGGCTAAACGAAAGTCATCTTCCCATCTTCTTGTTGGACGTGTTGGACGTCAGCAGAAATAAGGTACCGCGTTTACTGTCAATAAATAATATAATTTAATTCTGAACTTAACTTTGAAGTAAGTATTTGTACGCCGTGATTAGCAAAACATGAACGCTCACAGCCGTCACAGCAGTCAAATCAGTTAATGTAAACGCATGTTTGACAAATACCTAAATGATCTTTATCTTTACATAATTATATATTAATCACTAAATTTATAAGTACTAAAACACCTTACAATTAACATGATAACTTATAATTGATATTTACGTTCATGTGAGGTTTACCTTTATGTAATTGTTGCTCTGTGTAGAGTTGAGACGCATGAGTTATTTTGGTCAGTAGATTAGTGTAAATAATTGTTGTAGAACTAATAAATAGAATAAAATGTATCGATACGTCACGCCTTCAATGTTTTGCAAATTAATATTGCCAGTCTAATTACAAATAGGTGAGTAGAGATAGTCGTGGTGGCCTAGTGGTTAAAACACCAGCCTCTCAAGTATGAGTGGGCGGGTTCGATTCCAGGTCAGGCAAGTATCAATGTAACTTTTCTAAAAGTTATATGTACTTTCTAAGTATATCGTAGACACCAATGACTGAAGGTGAAGGAAAACATCTTGAGGAAACCTGGACTTTATAAGTCTGAAATCGCCAACCCGCATTGAGCAAGCGTGGTGATTACGCTCAATCCTTCTCAGTATGAGAGGAAACCTATGCCCAGCAGTGGGACGATAAAAAAAAAGGTTGATGATGATGATGAAGTAGAGATAGGTCCTTACTCCTTACTTACTTAGGTACTTTTGGGGGGGACTGTCTTATGTAATGTTGACGTTCTAAAAGTGCTGATTCTTAGCCTAATTAGAATTAATTTGTCTTTTATATCATATTTATGTTTATCATCCGACTTGACCTTGGGACGGGGTCAATGGACCTAGTGACCGCGGCGGATTTATAACTTACAGTCAAGGAATGTTATGTTATGCAAGAAAAAGTTTGTTTTTACATGCCCCTTCATCTTCTTTTTCTTCAGCCTATAGATGTCCACTGCTGGACAAAGGCCACCCCCAAGGCTTTCCACGTTGACCAGTCTTGTGCTGCCCGCATCCATCGGCTTCCCGCGACCTTCACCAGGTCATCGGTCCACCTTGTTGGGGGCCTCGCTACGCTGCGTCTTTCAGTACGTGCCACCACTCCAGAACCTTACTGCCCCATCGGCCATCGGTTCTACGAGCAATATGCCCTGCCCACTGCCACTTAAGTTTAGCGACTCGCAGAGCTATGTCGGTGACTTTGGTTCTTCTGCGGATCTCCTCATTTCTGATTCGATCGCGCAGAGAAACTCCGAGCATAGCTCTTTCCCCCGTGGGCCCCTTCATCATTGTCCTTCAATTATTTTGATATTATTAACACTTTGAATGAAAATTACAAATCGAAAACGGGACATGTAGACAAAGAAGTAAGTAGGTATATAATTTTATTATCTTTGTAAGTAGGTAACTTAGTATTTGACTGGCATGTATGACACAATTATTGTAGACACTGAAATAAAGTACATGTTAATTACATAAAACGTAACAACGATTGTGAAGTAAAATTTTCAAAGAATTTCTATAATTTGTTACACGTGTTATTGGCAAAATTGTGGTGTGGTATTTATTCCACAGAGGCCATTGATCAAGAGTTGAGGTTGAATCTCACCTTGAAAAAAGACGAAGAAGAAAACGTAACAACAGTTTTAAAATAGTTAATTTAAATTTAGGATATTTACCTACATGCGCCAGCTATGCGGGAAGATACTGTTTTACATGTGCCCGCTATGTGGGAAGGTTTGTTTTTGCTTACATTGGAGCCAAATTCGATAAATAATAGAGGTCCAACCCCCTGAATTCGTTTTTTGTAACGACCTTTCGCTAAAATTAATGTCGACTTTGTAATGGTTTTTCGAAATAGCAAGTTAATAATAGGTATGCATGTATTATTCGAGGTTTGTAAAACGTGACTTGTGATAACCCTAAATTGGTTTATTTACCTACCTGTATTCTTTACCGAATTTGGCACAAGTATAGGTAAGTCGTGGTGGCCTAGTGGTTAAAACACCAACCTCTCAAGTATGAGTGTGCGGGTTCGATTCCAGGCCAGGCAAGTACTAAAGTAACCTTTCTAAAGTTATATGTACTTTCTAAGTATATCTTGGACATCAATGACTGAAGTTGAAGGAAAACATCTTGAGGAAACCTGGACTTTATAAGTCTGAAATCGCCAACCCGCATTGAGCAAGCGTGATTACGCTCAATCCTTCTCTGTATGAGAGGAGACCTGTGCCCAGCAGTGGGACGATCAAAGGTTGATGATGATAGGTAGGTATTTCATTAACAAAAAGAAATAATGAAAAAGGGAATTTTAAATAATATGCAAAATAAATGGAACCTATGAATTATCCGTGTGTGTAAGTATACCCACGTGTGTCAAGTGTGTGTGTGTGTGTGTTTTCGTGTGTTTGTGTGAAACATAGATAATCTTTCGTATATCCTACTAATATTATAAAGGCGAAAGTTTGTAAGTATGGATGTATGGATGTTTGTTACTCTTTCACGTAAAAACTACTGAATGGATTTGGTTGAAATTTGGCACAGGGGTAGATAATAGTCTGGAATAACACATAGGCTACTTTTTATCCCGGAAAAATATGCAGTTCCCGTGGGATACGAAAAATATTAGTCCACGCGGGCGGAGCCGCGGGCGAAAGCTAGTTAGTTATAATGTTAAGGTACAGTATCCAGGCTTTAGTTAATATAATATATATCTTCTGTCATTTCCTTCGGTAATTCAGGCGTTTTATAATGTTCAAAGAATTACATAATAAGTTTATTGTAATAAATGGAAATGCAATTAAAATCAGTTTAATTACAGTGTGCAGTTGTCCTTGAAGGAATCTTCCGCTTGTATTGACATGCAATCCATCCATACTAATATTATAAATGCGAAAGTAACTCTGTCTGTCGGTCTGTCTGTCTGTCTGTTACGCTTTCCCGCCTAAACCTCTAGACCGATTTTGATGAAATTGGGCACAAACAATCTTTAGACCCTGAGAAAGAACATAGGCTACCTTTTATCCCGGAAAAATTTGATATTCCTCAGGGAAATCTAAAAAGCGCGATATAACCTAACTCTACGCGGGCGAAGCCGCGGGCGGAAAGCTAGTACTAACATAAATGCGAAAGTAACTCTGTCTATCTGTCTGTCTGTCTGTTACGCTTTCCTGCTTAAACCTCTCAACCGGTTTTGATGAAATTTGGCACAGACAATCCTTAGACCCTGAGATAGAACATAGGCTACCTTTTATCCCGAAAAAATTTGATATACCCGAGGGAAATCTAAAAAGCGCGATATAAGCGAACTCCACGCGGGCGAAGCCGCGGGCGGAAAGCTAGTCTAAATATAAACATATTTTGATCGTACGAAGCGACTCGTGCCTTAGTTGTGGTAAACTGGTATCCATGGCCATGCTTACACAACACGCTGTGAATGCATGCACGAAGATGAGTAGCGTCAGCACACAACACTGTATGTTTGGTGCGCTGACGCTACTCATACGCACACACACACAGAGACACAGATTAGTACATTTTTATTTTGTTCTAGATTATTAGGATAGTCTCCGTGGCGTAGCGGTAGCGAACGCGGCCGCTGCGCATGGAGGCGTGGGTTCGATCCCCGTGTAGTGCAAATATTTGTATGCATGAATGTGAATAACTATTCATATTCTTTCGTTACGTTCAGCCGTTGGACCCGGTTGCCATACGAACATCTAATGGCAGTTGTTACGGGTTGTTGGAGCCCTCAAAACTCCAACTGCAATGTTTCGATATCGACTTCGGATTGTGGGGGTCAGACGGCAGTCGCTTCACGGAAAATATCGAAGTTAAGTCATAATCAGCAGTTAGACTGGTAAAGCGGACCCGAGACTCCAAAGCTGAAAAGCTTCGGATGCGACTGGGATTAACGCTGAGATGATGATGAACCTCATCTCATTTATTAGTTTTTAGTCAGTGTGTAAAATTTATTATTACTGACTAATTCGGTTCTGTTCGCTAGCGATAGATAAACCAGTGTCCCACTAACCACTAACCATTGGAGTTTTCCGTATAAATACTTATTTCACAAAACTATTTTGTCAATAGCTCAATCCAAACAATTTAAATGTATCAATTTCTCGTTTTTATAAAAACTAACCTACGTGTGGAAATATGAAAATACTCTAAAACAGAGATTATAATGAAAACTAAAACAGTGAATTCGCAAAAGAGCACAAGACAATCATGAAAGAAAAAGAATGTAAATAACAAGTTTGTTATAGCATTCAAATCGAAACATGCCAAGATTACCAAACCGAACTCTCGAAGAATTCGTGAAAGACTTCGAAAGGACGCACCAGATCCTTCGTCCAAACCCCGACTGGGAGGAAGACTTGCGACGGACGGTGGAGGTGACTCCTGAGATCCAAGAGAGAGTTCGGAGTTATACTAAATTTAAGAAAAGGAAGCCCAAAATTGAGTGTTGTTGTCAGGTTACTGTTTCTAACATTTAGTAGCAACAAAAACTCGTGCATTTTTCCCTCAGTGGTAGACAGACACTATCATAGGCGTACCCAGGGGGGAAACCCTTGGAAATCTCGCAGGAGAAAAGTATGAACGAGGATCTCTAACTTTAAAATATACCACGCAGTAAACACTGACAAAATGTGCGGTGTAATGGCCAAAAAACTTGACTTGCCCCCTTAGGCCTGACTTGTCACCCCCTAAGCCTGACTTGCCCCCCTCTAAGTCAGAAGCTGAGTACGCCCATGGACACTACAAAACACCAACTGCTACGACTTACTTAACCTTTTGTCTCGTTTTTACGTTCACACAGAGAGATTTAGTAAATAATTTTTATGTCTTTACGTTCACCAATCTAGTCTATGGCGGCTGTGAGTACAACGCGCCAGACCTTTCCTATTAAGGACATCATCAATAAGGTCACTACAAGTTCTAGACTGTCTCGGTATTTCTCAAAGGTTCTATTTCACTTAATCCGTTAAGAAGTCCAGCCACTTCTAAATTGTTGGAGATCGATTCTTTAAAACTAGAATAGTTGCCCACTCTTAAGCGTAGGTCCTTAATAGTTGCATATGAAGAATACCGGGCCAAAACTTCACAACAGTGCATGTGGTGCCAACGAGCATTATAACTGGGTTGTAGAAGTCAAAGAGGTGGTTGCTTTTTTTTTTTTAATTATAAACTAATGCTTGATCGCAATCCCGCCTGATCGTAAGCAGTGATGCAATCGTTGAGGTAAAAAAAAAAAATTAGGCATGCATTTAAATTAAAACAAACACAGTTAAAATAAATAAAATTAAACTTAAAACTAGTCAGTCCACATAACAGTGTGACGCTCGATGCATCGTCATCCAGTGCCACATTATTGGGCTGTCCCTCCTGCCGGCTATCACAGAGACTAGGCTGTTGGAGCTATCACGAACTCGCCGCATCAAGAATGCTATGCGTGTACGGATCAGTGCATAAAAATCAGGCACACCTGCCTCCGCGAACATCCCCGACGCGCTGCAAAATCGCGGTAGCCCCAACATTACCCTGAAGGCGTTATTGTACTGGATACGCAGGGCACTATACGAACTTTTTGTATAATTGACCCATAGGGCACATGTGTACAGAGATTGGCAATATGCTCTAAAAAGCGTAAGTTTGACCTCCCTCGCACAACGCGCAAACCTACGAGCCAGCATATTACACTTAACTGCCAATGCCCTGCGTTCCCTCTCTAAGTCTAAATCGTCAGATACACTATCAGTGACCCAATGTCCCAGGTACTTAAACTTCGTCACTCTGGTAAGCGGAGCGTCCCCTAAGGTAACAGGTGGGACCGAGTCATAACATTTGTTCCCCGCTTTAAAAACCAGGAGTTCGCTCTTGACAGCGTTATACCTGAGACCGTGGGCCACCGCATACTCCTCACAAATACGAATCAGCCTTCTAAGTGCGCCGATAGATGGGCTCAGCAACACCATATCATCTGCGTAGCTGATATTATTGATTGGCACAATGCCCATCAATGAAACAACCAATATTGGTGTTGTTAAGCTCACAGATTAACTGGTTAACGTACAGGTTGAAAAGCTTGGGCGAGCTGAGTCCCCCCTGCCTCACCCCGCAGTCCAACCTATATGCGTCCGACAGGACACCCGCCCACTTAACGTGATTGTATTGGTTGTTATACCAATACTTAAGCACCTCCATGAGATCCCTAGGCAGGCCAGTGTCAGACAGCTTCCTCCATAGGCAGTCGTAAGACACCAGGTCGAAAGCCCTGGAGAGGTCCAGAAAACACGCATAGACCGGTGTCTTCCTACCAGTGTAGTATTGGACAGTTTGCTTGAGACAGAGAATAGCTGTTTCCGTGGACAAATGCGGCTTAAAACCAAACTGGGCATCATGTGACGATAGATGCTTATCCAGCTGCCGGTCAATCAAACCGTCCAACACCTTCGCAACAATAGTAGCCAGGGATATAGGCCTATAATTCCTCTTGTCACTCGCATCACCGGTCTTATTTTTAACTATGGGTACTACAATTGTTTTCACCAGGTCAGCCGGAAGATAAGAGACTCAAACAGAAACTGAACAACATCGCCAGAACGCGCGGTAAATGATTACCTGCATAGCGTAGATGTTCTACGCTCAAGCCGTCATGACCCGGTGACTTCCCCCCCTTTCATGTTTTTGATCACAGTACCTATTTCCCTAGCCGTGAACCTCATAAGCACAGGCAGGTCACTAGTTAAAAGATGATAAGATTGATACATCGGTAAACTCAAGATAAATAATTCAGAAAGACTTCAGGCTTGATCTTTCATTAACCCTTGAAACTAAGCAAACTCAACAAAGTCGTTTTCTCCTTATTCTATTAAAGCAGTTATTTTTTTTTTTATTGGGGTGTTTACATACTCGTACCTACATGTTAGGGTTCCAGAGATATTCATAGAAGACTTGGGGCTAAATGGGTGTAATTGAGTGACCGGTAGGTAACAGCACATTAAGCCGTTGGTCTTGTCTGGCAGTCATTCGTAAATCTTTGTCACCCAGTAGTCAAGTAATCAGCCTTACTTATAGGTATCGTGATACCCAGTAAATGAGTTGTGGTGGTAAAATATTGATGTTCAGCAGCATTCATACTGCAACATAGTTGGAAAGGCTAGGCAGATTGATTAATACGACATTGATCTTGTCCACAGGAAGCAGTAACGAGGCCGGGTGTGGCGCCTCGGGTTGAGCTGAACGACGGCAACACAATCCCCAGCCTTGGTCTCGGTACCTGGCTCGGATTTGCAAAATCTGTAAGTTTAGGGCTACGCCATCTATTGGTGAGTGGCTGTACTGCTTAGGTTTAGTTGTAAGTTCCCATATTAACCGCTTTTCTTGGGCGCTGTATCACTGGTAATTTCAGTAGTTTCATTCAATACATTCCGTTATGAAGCGTATTTCGGAAAATTTCGAAACTTCCATTTAAAAATTGGGTGTAAACATGTAATGTCAAATCGAACTCAATGTATATTTGTTCTTTATTTAAAAAAAAAGTCCATTGTTAAAATAATAGTCCTGTCTCGTGGGTGCCGTTACAAACATTTAAACACAGACGTTTGTGTAAGTGAGTTTATAACCAGACCGGGAACACAACTACCCGAAGTGATACAAATATCACCCGCGATACACAGTGCAGCAGTCGATCGCTCAGACACTACACCTGTGTTTTAGTGTGTATTGATAAAATTATTTAATTTATATCCACAGGGTGGGCATGCACCGGCTGATGATGATTCGGTCCAGAAGGCGGTGGAAGTAGCCATCGACGCAGGATACAGACATATCGACACAGCAGCAATCTACAGCACGGAGAAACAGGTACACACATATAAAACATTTGATGGTTTAGCTGACCTCGCAACATGCAGGCTTTTCGTGCAACAGATTTTTTTATTAAAAACTGACTTCCCATTGTACTGACATATCCTTGGGGGTACCTATCAACCACTGCAACAACGGAGCAACAATCGAGCAACAATCCTCGAGCTCGTGGCAGAAATTGGAACTAACCACGCCATCACATTAATTCAATGTACATAATTCAATCTTCACAACAAATTCTGTGACTTTATTAAATTTTATTCTTACTTATGTAAATATTTTGAAAGGGTGTGTGTCTTGTGTATGTGTGAGTGTGTTGCATTCGATTCCTGCTTAAATATAACTAAACAAGAGTTTTAAGTTCGATTACATTATAAACATTGTTTACAGATTGGCGTCGCGATAAAGAATAAGATAGCTGAAGGCGCCATATCTCGAGAAGATCTGTTCATTACAAGCAAGGTAACATAATTATGCTAGTCACTTATTCCAAATTATATTGTCATTTTAGCCTTAAGTGTAAAATTCTGGAAGGACGCCCGGTAGTGGAAGATTCTAGATTGAAAAGATGACGATGACAGGAATGAAATTCTTTGTGTTTATCAATATTTGTTTGCGAACAGGTCGGTCGGGTTGTTTTATAATATTTTGACGTTATTTCCAGCTATGGAACGACCGCCACGCCAAGGACGCCGTGGTCCCGGCGCTCAAGGAGTCACTCGCACGATTGGACCTCACATACCTGGACCTCTATCTTATACATTGGCCGGTGGCACAGTTTGTAAGTATGAGTTGAGCCGGTATTGTGTGGAGTTACGCGGAACGACCGCATCAGGAACTCCCACATCCGTGACAGTCATCGTGTTCGTGACATAGCAGACAAACTGCAGGAGGGTCGCCTACGTTGGTACGGCCACGTCTTACGAAAATCGGCATGTTAAATGGGTAACAAATGTCTTACCATGGCGCCACCGCGGAGCCGGAACAAACGGGGTAGACCGAAGAAAAGCTGGCTTGACGTTGTCAGAGATGACATGCGTGCCAACATTTGACACCACAGGATGCTAAAGATCGCGCGAAATGGAGACCGCGACTTTCGCGTTGGACCTCGGGCTCCAACGCCAAAGTCGCGGATGCAGCCGGGATAAACGCTAAGATGATGATCAGTTTAGCCGGTATTCGTTTTGTTTTAACGATATAAGCGTTTTTGAAGAAGTAGCTTTATGGTGCTCTGCACAATCGTTTCTAAAAAAAATGCATTTGTAATCATATTTAATATTTTCACTGCTAAATGTACTTGAACTTTAAACAAACCACCGCCATATAATATTTTAACATAATCCTAGCAAATAAAGTATTAGTAAGTAGAAGTATTAATTCATCCATTCTTTCATATTTTGTTTGCAACATAGGAGAACGGTACCTACCCCGATATAGACTACGTGGAGACGTGGCAGGGTATGATCGATGCTCAGGCCGCCGGGCTGGTGAAGTCCATCGGAGTGTCCAACTTCAACATCAACCAGCTCGACAGACTTATCTCCATGACCAAGGTCAAGCCTGCCGCTCTGCAGATTGAGGTACCTAAGAATGCTGTGCTTTCCCCTCACTCGTATGGGAATGCTAAATAAAAAGCACTAGTTTTCAAGTTTTCAATACACTGTTTTATTACTATAAAAGATATGCAATAAGTTTAAATTTTATACTCTAATAGTAAAGTGAGAACGTTAAATTATACAATCCGTTTTAATATATAAAACTTAGGTATATAATGTAAGATATAAACGATTTATATCTACAGATCGTTTAATATCACATTGGCAAGTAACATGTCGTGATCTACGTAGTGGTGACACTTTTGTTATGATTTGAATTTAAGAAATCGTTAAACCGAAAATTTTGTATTAACACTTTTTCGAATTGAGACAGATTGCAGATTAAAAACATCGTTTTATACATCTCGTTTTATACAGATGTATTAAACGATCATTTTAATCATTTAGTACTAAATTTTAAATAAGTATAACTATTTTTAACAATTGGATGTGTTTAACTATGGATAATTAAACCAGCCCTAAATGATAAATAATTTTATTTTATAAGTAGGTCCATTCTATATTAAAAACTATATGAGAGCGGCATTTACTGTCTGACGACTTACAAACAACAAGAAGTCTTTTATAAAGTCAAGATATAATCTAAGTCAATCAAAACATGGTGTAAGTAACGGAAAGGTTAGTTATAAGTGCACAGCTTCTTTAGATGATATCAAACTGTCAGGCACATCATCAGACAATCAGATATTGAAACGGTTTCAATTCGAAATAGTGTTGATACTAAATTGTCGATTTCCTTGGTTTCTTAAATTCAAATCATAACAAAAGCGTCACCACTACGTAGATCACGACATGTTACTTGCCAATATCACGATAAATTTCTTCTGTAATTCTACGCTCCTAGTAACATAGTAGCCCTACCACAGGTAGTGAGTGGTCTTTCTCATAACTTCCGAATATGTAGTGATATGATTAAAAAGTCCGTATGATGTGTGGGTATGTATATACCCTTTTCATTAGACCCTGTATAAACACTACACATATTAATGGCTGGGATGATGTCTTTTGACGATTAAACCAACCACACAGTTGAGAGGAGTTGTCAAGTCAGTACACGCATTTATCAGTAATCGTGCAGCTCAACTCAAAACTTAAGACGCTCTATGATTCGTCGAACAATACCAAAGAATGGATATTTTCGGTAGGCCACATACATTACTCAACCTTGATAAAACTAACAGAACACAAAGAAAAATAGGTCAGTCCTGGAAAACTGGTATGCAAATAAAAAGGTAAATTTATAAAATAATAATGTATTTATTATTATTGCAGGTGAACCTAAACTTGCAACAATCAGAGCTGATAAAGTTCTGCAAGACGCACAATATAGCCGTCATCGGGTACACACCCTTCGGATCTATCTTCCACAACAAGGCAGTCGAGAACGCCCCACCTCCCAGGACTGATGATCAAGAGTTGTTGAAGATTGCTAACAACCACCACAAGACTGTCCCGCAGATCAATTTGAGATATATCGTAAGTAAAGAATCCTGATGGCATTGTCTTAGAGCTGTATTAGGATAAGGATTAAAAGTTCACTCATCGTTCATAGAAAAAGGAGGATCCTCCAACCAGATGGGTGTTGGTTGCGGGTGGCTACTGGCCGACGATTATAATCAGTTCGTTTACATGTGGCGATGTAAATGCCGCCACTGTCTAGTGGTTGCAATCGACCTGTGTTTGATCCCAAGCCGAATACTATTATTAGAATCTTCTCAGTATCAGCCTGAAGTCTAGACTTGTGACTGGCTGATGTCTAGCCCAGATGATGTCTAACAGATTACACGGGACTTGGTTCTGGTCTTCTCTGTCTTACCAGTTGAGGAAAACCAACGTGATGATTAATGGTTGCTTTTCAAATATTTTGTTCGGTACTTATTTTTTTTTTTTTTTTTATAAATTGACTAGTGCTTGACCGCAATCCCGCCTAGCGGTAAGTAGTGATGCGACCGTTGATGGTATAGCGCGCTAGCTTATTAAAAGCCTATTCACTCTAGCCTTGAAGACACTCAAATTGTAGTCTGACGGAAACACCGCCGCTGGCCGCTGGCTCCGGTCCCTCGATGTACGCTGTATAAAAGAGGAGGCGAAACGCTTCGTCCGGATAAATGTTACATATATCAAAATAGCAATACAAAAAAAAAAAAACAAGGAAAAAGCAAAGAAATGCTTTGAAAAGCAATCATGTGATTATAGTATGACTATTCAACGCTAGGGGGAGCTCCTGAGTAGTTATTTTGCCTTAATGTATGTCTTAATGCTGAGCATTGTGTAAAGATTATTTTTCATAGAATTGTAATTTAATATACTGTTATTTAAATAGAATAATTTACTTACTAATATGTTAACTATTCAGGATTTAGTATGCCTACTCGTTAACAGATGGCTCTTATTCCAATTTTATTTTTTAATAACAGATCGAATTAGGAGTGATTCCGATCCCGAAATCAGTTACGAAGAAACGCATCGAAGCCAACATTGAAGTATTCGACTTCCAACTGAACCAGCAGGAGAGAGAAGTCCTGAAGTCGTTCGATAGGAACTACCGAACCATCCCAGTCACCATGTGGAAGGACTCGCCCTATTATCCCTTCCATAAATAAAAGTAAAATGATAAAATAAAGTATTCACACACAAATAGCTACTTATTATTTCATCCATGATTAACAATCTTGTTTGATTTTTAAATATTTTACCAAGCAACGGATAAAGGGACCTCTCCTATTAAAGAATATAAATCCGCCTTCAAACGCAGTAATTCGATAAACACACATGGAGTAGGTATTTCAAAACTTGCTTTATCCATCGACTGGCGACCGAAAAGAAATAGTTACCACAATGCGATGTATAGGCACAAACGACAAATCACCACGGAATATATAATTGTCTTATATCTAAGTATTCTGTGGATGTCACGAGTGATGCTTAGAGTAGATAGTCTGCAAAGGCTGACGTACTTCTAACAGATACAGGTACAGTCTGCATGATGCACTTCCCGTCTGGTAGAAGAAAAGGCCGACCCCAAACCATATTTACCGCTTTACCAGTCTAACTGCTGATTTTGGCTAAACTTCGATATTTTCCGTGAAGCGACTGCCGTCTGACCTCCACAACCCGAAGGCGATATCTAAGCATTGCAGTTAGACCAATTGTTAGGATTTTGAGGGCTCCAACAACCCGTAACGACTGTCACTAGATGTTTCTATGGCAACCGGGACCAACGACTTAACGTGCTTTCCGAGGCCCGACCAACGGCGCAACGGCCGTGTTCGCTACCGCTACGCCACGGAGGCTGTCATATAGATAAAAATAAAAATATATACTTAGTTTCAAAATTCCGCGGTTGTTTTTGTAATGATGCGTAAAATCAACAATTAATTAGGTATGACTCTTCTCTAATCATCTTCTTCTCTATACGTATAGATTCCGGTAGGTAAGTCTAGCTGCGTTTTCCCACAACAACAGTGACTGCCCACATATGTATAGCTTCCGCTATGTACCGGTGAATGATGTCACTGATCACATCACCTTATCTATAAGTGTAAGTTGGTGTGTTTTCCTAGACAGCGTTTTGACGCCGTGAAAACAATCTAATAACAAAAAATTAAAATTAAAAGGCTTTTAAAATCGACTTTAAAATCGAATTAATTAAAAGTCTCAAATTCAGAGGATAGATTCAAATATGTTGATGTAAATATAAAAGTTCGTATATAAGTTGATTATAATAAGTTCAGCATCCATGTTAACTGTAACAAAGCACAATATACATAAATTATACTTGTATTACAAAGTGTACCCTTAAAACAACCTTTTTTAAACTTCTGTAGGTATAATGGCTATCGCCAATGGAGTACAGTTACGAGAATAAGTGTGTTTCAACGACAAGTCCACGTAGTCAAATATAATACAATGGAATGGAAATAATGCAAGTAAAACAAGAAGTAAATAGATTGAAATTGTTTCGAAATGAGATGAAAAGAATCGGATGCGCCGATTACTGAGCAATAATATCTTAGTGTTGCTACTAACAATTATTAAAACTCATCATCATCATCATCAGCCCCTACTCGTCCACTGCTGGACATAGGCCTCCTTCATGGCACGCCAACAAGCCCGATCCTGAGCTCTTTATTTTCTTTTTAGTTTATAATATATAACATTTATCTATACTAATATATAAAGCTGAAGAGTTTGTTTGTTTGTTTGTTTGTGCGCGCTAATCTCGGGAACTACTGGTCAGATTTGAAAAATTATTTTTGCGTTGGATAGCCCATTAATCCAGGAAGGCTATATAAAATCACGCTGCGACCAATAGGAGCGGAGCATATTAACTAACTCTACGCGAACGAAGTCGCTGGCGGCCACTAGTTTAAGAATAAATATAATAGTAATGCTTGAGTTTTGAACTTTTGAGCGAGATAACAAAACCTCGCTCAAAACTCAAGCATTATATTACAGAGGATGCAAAAAAAAAAAGACAGGAAACCATGGTTAAACTGTAATACAAGACACAATACAATACAAAAACAAAAATCACGTATCAAAAACAAAAAAAATTGTTAAAAAAACATATCGAGCGGGAGAAAGAGATAGTTACATAGTAGGTTTCAGTGAGGGAGACGACGCTCTACAAAGAAAAACTGTTTCTAGAACTCGATGTGCTTTACTGGGTAGTGGGTAGGTACCTTCTCTTATATCCCTTTTGCCTAATCTATGTTTGAAGCCTTTATAGACGTATAATCAATCAATCCATCAGAAAGATGGTGACTTTAATACTATATTCCCCAAATCTAATTTTATTTTGAAAAACGAAGGCTTTCTAATCAGTATCAACTCGCCAAAAAATATGGATGCCTATAATGGACATATTTTTGACAAGTGTTTGAAATAGCGACAAACGACGCGTTCAAAATCGGAATAATATGGGAACTGCCCCCGGTCAGGGGTAGTAAACGAACCAGTAAGCCAGCAGGATGGTGACGAGGGTGTTGAAGGAAGCCTGCAGAATAGTCGCTCGGTTGCACCAGTTGGTGCTGCACACGCAGGCGTGGAACCGGGCGTACAGGGAAATACCGCGCGACACCGGCAGCAGAGTCGCCATCGGACTGATGATGCAGCCATTGTCAACGTTCTACGGAAAGAAAACACAACTTTACAACTGTAAAGTTAATAATCTTTAAAATTTAAATTTCTTAATGAACACGTATGTTGTCTGATTGCGTGCATAGAAACGTGTTAATAAGTATTTTCTTTTTTTTTTGTAAATTGTTATTGTTTAATGAATTGTATACAGTATGTTAACTAACAGAGGGCGTTCCCGTTAACCCGAAATAGTATAGCATACATACATGCTAAAAAAAATATTTCCATTCGAAAACAAAATGTTTTAAAATTTTTTCTAAAAAAATGTTAGAAAATATTCAATAAAATTTTTAAATTGACATGTAAAAGAAACACACTGTACACGCGAACATGAAAGACGGCAACGTCGCAATTTATTTATACATGACGACTACTATTTTGATTTAAAACAGGAGGTTTCAAATTTATTTCCAATTAGAATTTTTTTTAATTCGGATTTTTTTATGCTTATTTTTCTATGCTGATATTTTTTATTTTAATCTATTAATGATATATATTAACGAGTTTAAGGGAACGCCCTCTGTTATTTAACATACTGTATACAACGTGTAACAAAAAGGGTATATACATACCAAGGGCATGGCATCTTTAGATGGTATCAAATGATATCGGAAGGGTTTCAACTCAAAATAAAATACTCAAAAATTGGTAACAAATTTTCGGTTTCGTGTGTTTCTTAAAATCAAATCATAACAAACGTGGCAGCACACTACATACGTTAATAACTACTCGTTACCCGTCACGTTACTTGCCAAAATCCGATAAATGTCTTCAATATCTCTGTGTGACTAGTATGATAGTCGCCTATCACAGGCGGTGTTTTTCCTCATAACTTCCTAACATAAAGAGATAGGATTAAAAAACCCTTCCAATATAGTTTGATATCATGTAAAGATGCCATACCTTTGTTATGTATATACCCTTTATGTTACACGTTGTATAATTGTTATTGTGTAATGAATTGTATGTATGCCCTTAGGCAGATCACAGCAAAAACTCACCATGTATTGTAAGACCCATGATATAAGTATACCTGTGTATCACAAATAAACTATTTGATTTGATTTAATTTGACTCAGCATCGACCAGCCCACACTATTTGTCCTCATCACATCATCATCATCAACCTTTTTTATCGTCCCACTGCTGGGCACAGGTCTCCTACAGAGAAGAATTGAGCGTAATCACCACGCTTGCTCAATGCGGGTTAGCGGTTTCAGAATTATAAAGTCCAGGTTTCCTCAAGATGTTATCCTAGAATGATGAAATTAAAAACATACGAGATTTTGTTCCATGCTTTAAGGAATACCTATAAGACGGACAAAGCCGAGTGCAAATTGCCAGTTAGTTATAATAATTATCATCATTATTTCATAACAGACCAATGTTTGATATATCTACGTCTCCCCAACAGCCCTGCAAAGTTCGTCGTTCTACCTATGTAGCTTGAGTCGTCCGCTCGCCGATGTACGGTGCCCTCTAACCAAATAACAAGTATCTAATAACAATACTGGTTAGTCTATAATTCCACCATCATCCCTACTTTACAAACAGTGAAGGAAAATTTATGAGAGGAAACCGGACATATGACACCAAACCGGACAGTACCCGCGTTGGTATACACACTCACTCACAAAGAGGAGGCTGTGACTCCAGCTGGGAGAGTAATTACCACACGTGTGGGCTGATTATGTTTGGTCCCGTGCTTAGCGAAGTAAAATGGAAACTTTGAATGTTTACCACGAGCGCTAACTCCAATTTAGCCATCCGCTTACTGGCAAAGTGCTTGCCCAGCAGAGGCCTGAACCTAGACCGGCAGGTTCTTTGAGTGTAGACTCCGGTGACGTCTGTCCAGCGCACGGCGCACCCACCCGTGAACCGCCCGTATATAGCACGTGGCTCGTCTGGATTCTCTACGTAGTTCTGCCTAAAAATGAAGAAAATATAGGTAATTTATTTGATGAAGTAAAGTTGATGATGTTGATAAAATCCCGACCGATTTCAGCCACGGCGACCATCTTCAACTCCGGTTTTGCCGTTGATGTGCTCGCATGTGGCTTATGTAGCCAATTTTGTTTATAAAATTGTCGCACATTGCGGGCATGAGAGCATACCGTTCACAAAACTGTAATTGATAGCCGCAGTTGGTCGGGCTTTCAGCTCGTCGCGTCCTGCATCCAGCTCAAGGAGCCGCCGGTTTTCAAAGTCTTTGACGCTAGAATTAACAAGAGCTCAACAGTCCGGCCGTCTGGCAGCCTGCCGCTCCCACAACGAAGGATTGATGTCGGACTGCTTCATGTGTCGCGTCAGCACATTTTTGTACCTGAGGAGTTGTACGCCATGCTTCCGCTTGTCCTCCTCTTTCTCAGTTCTGAGTACGCTAAGCTATTCTTTCCTCCATCACACCCGATCGTCATCCATCCGATCATTATATTTTGGAAAGACTATGACTTCATGTTTTATTAGTGGTGGAGTTCTGATCAGTTCTGAGTGTTTGAGTAATATTTAATAAAACGTATTTTATTAACAGTGATAATTATGTTTATAGTGGAGTTAAGAGAGGTCTATGGTTATATAACAACAATCGCACAGATCGATCGATCAGGTTAAGCTACGCTTGCCGCGGTTGGTCTGTGGATGGGTGACCATCTTTACAGACTAAGACCCCTCCGTGTCTCGGAAAGCACATTAAACAGTTGGTCCCGGATGTCATTCGTAGATCTATACTAATATATAAAGCTGAAGAGTTTGTTTGTTTGTTCGCGCTAATCTCGGAAACTACTGGTCCGATGTGAAAAATTCTTTTTGCGTTGGATAGCCCATTAATCCAGGAAGGCTTTAGGTTATAGAACATCACGCTGCAACCAATAGGAGCGGAGCATAACTAACTCCACGCGAACGAAGTCGCTGGCGGCCGCTAGTCTTTCATATAAAGTACGGGTCGTCAGAAGCCCGAAAGTCACATGGCCAAGGCCTCGGTGGTAGGCCGTAACATCGGCTGCCGGCAGAAGACCCACCAGACAAAGTCTTGCCGCCAAGCGGTTCGTCGTGTTCCGGCATGATGTCTGGTGAAGCCGTGCGGAGGAGGTCTGAGCAGTTGTGTTGCGATGTGTGCCGAGTATGATGCGCCGAATGTTGTTGTGTCGGGAGTTTGGTCGTGGAGGGTCTCCAGACCAATCTCCCTCTGGAGTAGCATCGTTGGTCATGTTGTTGGGTTTAGTATAGCAACACCTCGCTCATCTGCCATCTTTCTTCCTACTTAGGTTTTTTTTTTTGAGTAAATAGGTTCTTAATAAACTAGCGCGTATCATTGCTTACTATCAGGCGGGATTGCAGTCAAGCACTACTTTTTAATAATTAAAATAAAATAAAAAAACATAATTTAGGGGATCACATCGCTGACAGAGTTGTTTTGCTCAACGCTGGTCCAACTCCACACGGACGGAATAAATTTAGCATTCGGTAAAATTGTTGGACTGGCTATACAATATCTAAAGAAAACCCTTTCCGATCCGTGAAGGTATTGTTAGGTATCGATAACCGATTCTGCTAGAGCCTACAAAACCGGACTCGAACTTAAAAAAAAATCCCCTAAAAAATAAATATTATTTCAAAAAGCGAGGTAACTTAATACATGTGCGGTAGGCAACACGGTAAGCATTAATGCGCGGGCGAAGGGGGGCAGGGCACGCGACATACGGTCGCATTGTTCATTCATAATACACAACACTGTATAAAACGGTGTTGTAACTTTTTAAAAATTACCAAATTTTGGGAAAGTTGGAATTAATTCGCGGAATTAAAAGATTATTTCAAAATTCATTAGTATTGTTACTATGATGATTATGTAAAATTTCATATTTTATATGGGCATGTGTATATTTAACCCCTATTATCCTTTTGGATCGGACGGGGTTTTCTTTACATATTGTATATTGGAAAAAACTATCTTTGCACTGTATAGATTCTATCAATTTCTTATTGTCTAATTGCATAGCACACGTGTGTGTCAACTGTCAAGTTACCTTTACTGGGTACGTCTTTCAGTGACTTGAATGAGTCCTGTTTGTACCCTTTTGAGCATTGAACCCCAAAAATAAGGAAACAAAAAAAAAAAAATAACAACAAAAGGTTTTGGGTGAAAAGATTTTTCCTTTCATGAGGCTCACTCACGCGGTGGTGGACGTCGGCGGCGAAAAACAGAAATACTGAATTCTGAAAGTAAGTCTTTATATACGAATTTCACTATGTCAGTAGTTTGCTAACTGCCATGCATGACAGCCTCCGTGGCGTAGCGGTAGCGGACGCGGCCGCTGTGCAAGGTGGCGCGGGTTGGATCCCCGCACAGTGCAAGTATTTGTATGCATGAATATGAATATTTGCACTGGTCTGGTCGTGCCTCAGAAAGCACGTTAAGCCGCTGGTCCCGGTTGCCATACGAACATCTAGTGGCAGTCGTTACGGGTTGTTGGAGCCCTCAAAAGTCCAAAAATTGGTCTAACTGCAATGCTTCGATGTCGCCTTCGGGTTGTGGAGGTCAGACGGCAGTCGCTTCACGGAAAATGTCGAAGTTTAGCCATATCAACAGTTGGACTGGTAAAGCGGACCGCAGACTCCAAAGCTGAAAAGGCTTCTGATGCGACTGGGATTAACGCTGTGATGATGATGATGAGTAGTTTGCTAACTGCAGTCTGTCACTGCGTCTGAACAACGCGACGTTGCCGATGGCGGTTGCAGTAGAGAGCAACTTAATACTTACGTATCCATATACCGGTAGTACTTCTTGAAACTGTCAGTAGTTTGCTAACTGCAGTCTGTCACTGCGTCTGAACAACGCGACGTTGCCGATGGCGGTTGCAGTAGAGAGCAACTTAATACTTACGTATCCATATACCGGTAGTACTTCTTGAAACTGTCAGTAGTTTGCTAACTGCAGTCTGTCACTGCGTCTGAACAACGCGACGTTGCCGATGGCGGTTGCAGTAGAGAGCAACTTAATACTTACGTATCCATATACCGGTAGTACTTCTTGAAACTGTCAGTAGTTTGCTAACTGCAGTCTGTCACTGCGTCTGAACAACGCGACGTTGCCGATGGCGGTTGCAGTAGAGAGCAACTTAATACTTACGTATCCATATACCGGTAGTACTTCTTGAAACTGTCAGTAGTTTGCTAACTGCAGTCTGTCACTGCGTCTGAACAACGCGACGTTGCCGATGGCGGTTGCAGTAGAGAGCAACTTAATACTTACGTATCCATATACCGGTAGTACTTCTTGAAACTGTCAGTAGTTTGCTAACTGCAGTCTGTCACTGCGTCTGAACAACGCGACGTTGCCGATGGCGGTTGCAGTAGAGAGCAACTTAATACTTACGTATCCATATACCGGCAGTACTTCTTGAAACTGTCAGTAGTTTGCTAACTGCAGTCTGTCACTGCGTCTGAACAACGCGACGTTGCCGATGGCGGTTGCAGTAGAGAGCAACTTAATACTTACGTATCCATATACCTGCAGTACTTCCTGAAACTTGCGATCTTCCCTCTGGACTGTGCGTCGATCGGCATCAGCGGCAGGAAGTCGCCAGCGAAGGCGTCCGCGCAATACGCATTGCGCGGGATCTCTGGCGTCCGCAGCCCGCACACGAAGCACTGTATACAATCTGCAGCTCAGTACTGATCATCATCTGTAGGCACTTTAGACGTACGTAGTTAATGTAGATACAGCTAGCTTTTCAATGTGGAGCGACTGACTTTAAAATTTTTATTGATTACTAGCTTTCCGCCAGCGGCTTCGCCCGCGTGGAATTCGGTTATATCGCGCTGTTTAGATATCCCTCTGGAATCCGGAGGAACCCTCGGGGAACCTGGTAGCCTATGTCCTTTCTCGGTGTCTAAAGATTGTCTGTGCCAAATTTCATCAAAATCGGTTGAGAGGTTTAAGCGGGAAAGTGTAACAGACAGACAGACAGACTGAGTTACTTTCGCATTTATAATATTACTAGCTTTCCGCCCGCGGCTTCGCCCGCGTGGAGTTCGGTTATATCGCGCTTTTTAGATTTCCCGCGGGAACATCAAATTTTTCCGGGATAAAAGGTAGCCTATGTTCTTTCTCAGGGTCTAAAGATTGTCTGTGCCAAATTTCATCAAAATTGGTTGAGAGGTTTAAGCGGGAAAGCGTAACAGACAGACAGACAGACAGACAGACAGAGTTACTTTCGCATTTATAATATTAGTATGGATATGGATTGTCAGTTTGCTAAATAGTAAATCATGCGTGACACAAATAAACAACATTATTTTGTTTAAGTATTCGAAACCCGAAACACGTGTCCAGTATTTTTAAGAATCTATGTACAAAATTTTAAAAAGATATCATGAAAAACCACAAAGTTATTTAACTTGTTATCCTACTTGGCTGTCCCAACAAAAACATGGTCCACGCTCCGCTAAGGCGGGTGAGCAGGGCATTGACCTCTGGCGTCAGCTGTTACGCGGGCGATGAATGACTTAAGCTGCGTACCGCGCTCGGTAACCATATTGTAACAGTTTCTAAATGCATTTGTGAAAAAATATAACATGGTGTAAAAATGATTGGAATCGATTCAGTTGCTTATTCTGAACAAACTATATTCAGGTTTCGTAAAAACAAAGAATAAGGTTGTATCGTGAGGGAGGTACTGGTAGTGCAATAAGGTTAGCCAATCGATGTCGCTAAAAGAAAACGATCGTTTTGCTTATCGTGGAGCCTGTTCATACATTTTAATAAATGTACTTATTATCATTTTAATAAATGTATATGAACATTTTAATTGCAAATCTATCCTATTTATTACAAGATCAAAACGCCATGATATCAATTGAGGTTTGAGTACAAGAAAAGTCAGAAATCGCATAAAAACTTCCCGAAAATTTCGAAGGAAATGAGATAAAGGTGAAAGAGAACAATATATCAGTGTACTAGCTGCGCCCCGCGGTTCCACCCGCGTAAATCTATCCCGGTATCCCGGGAATATCGTGATGAAAAGTAAGTATCCTATCTTTCTTTATTCCTGGTTATAAACCACATCTAATTAAATGCCTTTTTTGTTATTTTTGACTTTAATTTTCATAATTCGCTATATAAAATCCATTATGTACAAAGTAAAAATTACGACCAAAAATAAAATTTAATAAAAGACAAAAAATAATTAAAAATCTTTGATGCATCTTTTTAGGGCTCCGTAGCCAAATGGCAAAAAACATAATCCTTATACATTCGTCATGTCTGTCTGTCCGTCTGTCCGTCCATATGTCACAGCCATTTTCTTCCGAAACTATAAGACCTATACTGTTGAAACTTGGTAGGTAGATGTATTCTTTGAACCGCATTAAGACTGATGCAAAAATAAAAAATAATAATAAATATTGGAGGCTCCCCATACTTAGTACTGAAACTGAAAAAAAAATTTAATCAAACACATACGTGTAGGGTATCTATGGATAGGTCTTTAAAAATGATATCGAGGTTTCTAAAATATTATTTTTTCTAAACCAAATAGTTTGCGTGGCAGACGCTTCCAAAATGGAAAAAAGTTGCTCCCTCTAACTTCTAAAATAATAATAATAATAATAATAATTCATTTAATGCAGATTACTCCATATTTGTTAGTACAATTTTAAGCTTATAGACTAGTGTTAGTAACAATATGACAAAGATACATTTTTAACAATAAATGGCGGATCGAGTGGAGTCCCCGGTGATGCTGGAAAATCGCTATAAGACTGCGTGCAGTCTGATCCAGCGAGCCAGCATCGGAGAGTCCCAGCGGTCCACCAACACGCGCAGGATGGTATTGGGACTGTCGCGCGTGCGTCGTAAGATGGAAGCGCACCGTTTGCGCATGATGGCCGCAAAGCCGTCCGTACCAGCCTCCGCAAACATTGCCGAGGCGCTGCAGTAGCGCGGCAGTCCCATTAGCACCCGGAAAGCATTATTATACTGAATGCGCAGATCGCTGTATGTGCGCTGCGTAAAGTTGACCCACAGACAGCAGGTGTAAAAGGACTGACAGTACGCTTTAAATAGCGCAACTTTGACAGTCCCCGTGCACCGTGCAAACCTGCGGGCCAACATGTTGCATCGAACAGACAGCGACCTGCGTTCCCTTTCTATATCAATACCGTCCTTAAGGTTGTCGGTGACCCAATGGCCCAAATACTTAAATTGTTCGACTAGTTTTAGCTCTGTACCACATAAAGTGAATTTTGGAACAAATGTGTATCTCTTGTTGTCAGGTCTGAAAATCATAATTTCACTTTTGCTTGCATTGTATTTGAGCCCATGAGCCACCGCGTAGGACTCACAAATTTTCAGAAGCCTTCGTAAGGCTCCAATCGATGGGCTCAGCAGCACCATGTCATCTGCGTAACTGATGTTATTGACGCACACTCCGTCTATATGACACCCAACACCGGTGCTGGTGAGCTCATCGATCAGACGATTGACGTACAGATTAAAGAGCGTAGGTGAGGTCAGTCCCCCCTGCCTCACCCCGCACTCCAGTCTGTACTCCTCTGAGAAAGAACTTGCCCATTTTACATAGTTCTTTTGGTTTTTATACCAATGCATAAACAGTTGCACAACCTCCCCGGGCAGACTAGTGTCCTCCCTTAATTTCCTCCACAGAATATCGTACGATACAAGATCGAAGGCCCTCGATAAATCAAGATAGCACGCATATACTGGGGTCTTTCTGCTCGTGTAATACTGCACAGTCTGCTTGAGGCACAGGATAGCACTCTCGGTGGAATGGCCGGGCCTGAAGCCAAACTGTGCGTCGTTTAATAGGACGTGTTCACCCAGGTGCTGACCAAGCAGACTGTCCAGCACTTTAGCAACCACTGTAGCCAGTGAGATCGGTCTATAGTTCTTAACATCTGATGCATCACCAGTTTTATTTTTGATGATAGGCACCACTATAGTACGCATCAGATTATCGGGCAGGTGCGAATGACCCAAACAAAGAGTAAAAAACATGGACAACACTCTGGGTAAGTGTACACCCGCGTACTGCAAGTGCTCAATGCTAAGGCTGTCGTGACCAGGGGATTTACCCCTCACCATGCTTTTAATCACAGCACCTACTTGCTTCGCAGTAAAATAAACACTACGCTCACCACCTTCCTCAACATCGAGCACCTGCTGAGCTGGCCCCAGAGGAGAATCTACCCTGAAATGGTGGGAGAACATAGTGGCGATCTCACTGGGCTTATGCAAACCCGCCACGCTGACGGGAAGACCCGGTTTATGACCCATTTTATTGGTGTTCTTCCAAAACAGACCAAATTTCTTTTTGGAGTGAAGTTCAGCTATAATGTCCATTTTTATTTGTCGTTCCTTATTTTGACACCATTTCAATTTTGTTTTAAAAGCGCGCCTAGACTCGCACATATCTTTATAAAGACTGCCAGCCCTGGGCTTACCCCCAGAAAACCATGCCTGGAAACATAACCGGGCCCTCCCATGAGCGCCCCGGACATGCCTATTTCAACCAGTAATACATATACCTCCACGCCTTTTCACAACATCATAACTACATAAAGCTGCCTCTGACAGAATAGAAATAATATCGTTATACATGATATCTATTATGATTTTATGACTTTTATCACAACACATTTTATCGGAACAGTTCCTTAGTTCTGAAGGAAAATCTAATTCACGTAGTTTAGAGTGACAAATACTATTAAATTTCATTATTTGAGTCGTGTCACGTTCACCCCAAACTATTTTATTTATACCCGCAGTAGGTCTACAAATACTAGATTTAATTAAGTTAAAATTACATTGTATAGATACAGGGTAGTGATCAGACCAATAGGTATCATATAACACAGAGGCCGCGGACACTGAGTGACGTGCAGCACTAGTCAGAATACAGTGGTCGAGCCAGCGCCGACAGCCATGCGCATCACTGACAAACGTATAACTGTCCGGCGGCATTAGCTCTAAATCTACACAGGACCACGATTGTTCCGCACAAAAAGTTAAGAGTTCAGCAGCAAATGACTCTCCGGGATGCGCGTTGTAGTCACCTAACATAAACACTGACTCCACACTGAGACTGTCAATTATAGCTGTCATTTCACTGAGATACTCTGTGAATTCCACTAAATTATCATTACATTCAGTAGGCATGTATACAGAAAATATCAAAATAGACCGATCACTCAGCTCGATTTTTATCGCGGCGAGACGCACACTATTGCACTTCACTACTGATACCGTCGGAAACGCAGCCTTCCTCCACAGCAGAGCAACTCCACCATGGGGCCTGCCGCGTAAGACCCCTGCCGCAGTATCTACTGCAGAAGTACCCGTGCAGGCGAAGTCGTTGTCTATGGTGGCCAGGTACCCAAGGTCATGCTGCATAAGCCACGTTTCTTGCAGCGCCACAACATCCGCCGAATGACAGAGCTTTCGCACACATTCTACTGATCTCATCACATTTTTGCAATTAAAACTTATGAGTTTGACGTTGTTCATAGATTAGATTTGCCAATGTTCTCGCCAGTCACACGGACATCGTCCTTATTACGTCTTACTATGTTTATAAATCGACGATAAGCCACTCCTTTTGGCCAGAAGTCATCACTCAGGAAAGTTAGTAACGTGTGTTTGGGTACGAATATTTTATATGATTCGTAATCCTTCGCTAACTTCATCTCCATTTTTTCAATTTTAACATCAATGTTAACCTTCTTGATTATATAGGTACGTATGTCACACACTGACACGCCCTTCGCCACATTGTAAATGTACATAGGAACTTTTGTTTCCGCGGCCCTAAAATTACTTCCAGGCTCAGGAATCGCTTTTCCCCGCTTCCCAACGAAACGATTTCGTAATCTTTTGTTTTGAACTCGAACCCACTGGTCACTCGGAGGCTGTGTTTTCCACTTTCCTTCTCTAACAATATCCGCCAACGATTTTTGCTTCGACGCGATAAGTTCGGTTTCATTTTTGTTGACTGTGATTTCCATTACCGAGCCAGGTGTTGGTGGTACAGTCACGGGGGACGGCAATGTCGAGCGGAGCGGCAGCGCTGTTACGTCCGCCACACAGTGCACCTGTGGTGGTGGGGGTTCGGCCGCGATCAACTGCTCTATACGATGCGTCATCGTACCCGCACTGAGTACTTTAACGACCGGATCATCTTGTATATTTTGCGGCGATGATTCACTACTACCCTCCGATGTTCGATTCTCAGCATTATTGGGAATACTACATTTTGGTGTTGATTCTGATGTATTATGTTGTTGATTGCATTCACTAACACTTTCGTTACAGTCTAACGGTAATCCCCTGGGGCCACTATCATACTCGTAGCTTGAGAGTCTAGCAGAATAAGCACCTCTTCTTGGATTGACATTGCGCCAACCTGTTGACAGATGCTGTACCTCGCTTTTCAGCTGGTCTATCTGCTTAACTGTAGCATAGTCCTCCTTCATCATGTCGACATCTTGGCGTAGCTTAACAATGTCTTTTAAAAGCCTCGTTACGTCGACATGGTCAAACAGTACCGGTGGTAACTTCTCCAGATCACGGGCGACGAAGATAGTGATATTCTCGGAATCGGTATCGCGGATTACACAAATTATGTCTTCTATGTCTCGAACATTTTTCCCTGCTTTTCTCCGCGTTATCTTACGTTTTGCTGTCGGCAAGGATTCAAATAACAACTTTTTAGCCGTTACAATATCACTTTCGGTGAAAGCGGTCGCACAAATTCTGCTGATACTTTCATCGTCCATCACAGATATTTTATTATGAACGAAGGCTAAAACTTCGTTAATCACCACATTGCAGTTTGCACATTTAACCACAGAGGACATTTTAATTCCATTTTTTTTTCACACGGAGTACCTTCACAACGCCCAACACCGAGAGATGCGCGCGCGCGACGAAAATGTTAAAATAAGTGAAAATTAAAATAAGAAAATGAAAAGTCTAAAAAAAACATGATGTACATAACTATAAAAACTACCAACGAAAATTGTTTTGAACGAGATCTAGTAAGTAGTTTTTTTAATACCTCGTAAATCGTAAACCGCTTATTACCGCGTAATCTTTCATACAAATACTTAACTTAAATCATTTAATTTCATAAATCCGTAAGTGGTACGGAACCCTTTGTGCGTGAGTCCGACACGCACTTGGGCGGTTTTTTATATAACTATTGTAAGCATAAACCATAAAATAAACTATAATTTCATTTTTTTTTATCCCGATATTCCCATGGGGTCGGCACATCTGCGATTCAACCTTGGGGCGCTGCTTTAATAAAATAAATAAAGTCGATAAGACAGAGGGACAGACCAACTCTAGTAGCGATGTAGAGGCGGCAGAAGTAGAGCACAGATAGATTGTGACGATGTTACCATACCTTGCTGACCACAGAAGTGTTTTCGAAGTCCCAAGGAAGCGCTGTGGTGACGGTAGTGGTGGCGGTCCACGCACCACCTGGGCCCCATTTTTCCCAAGGACATGTTGGTACACCGTGTCTGGGGGAGGGACATCATACTTGTAGTCTCTGATGGATGATGTACATATATGTAGTCCTGTATAGTAGGGGGCGAGCCTATTGTCATCAACCAGCCCAAATCTAGACCGTTTTGAGATTTTCCACCTGGAAAGTGTCAGTAGTAACCCACGGGGTAGTTACGTAACACAGTATCAACCTCAATCTGAATCATTCTGAAGGATTGCCAGTCCATCAGAATGATTCAGATTGAGGTTGATACTGTGATGGATGATGTACATATATGTAGTCCTGTATAGTAGGGGGCGAGCCTATTGTCATCAACCAGCCCAAATCTAGACCGTTTTGAGATTTTCCACCTGGAAAGTGTCAGTAGTAACCCACGGGGTAGTTACGTAACACAGTATCAACCTCAATCTGAATCATTCTGAAGGATTGCCAGTCCATCAGAATGATTCAGATTGAGGTTGATACTGTGATGGATGATGTACATATATGTAGTCCTGTATAGTAGGGGGCGAGCCTATTGTCATCAACCAGCCCAAATCTAGACCGTTTTGAGATTTTCCACCTGGAAAGTGTCAGTAGTAACCCACGGGGTAGTTACGTAACACAGTATCAACCTCAATCTGAATCATTCTGAAGGATTGCCAGTCCATTGCTTCATATGTTCCAAGAAAGTCTCACTCAACAATATAAACAACGTAAAGCACATAATAATATCTACCCACACTTGACTAGGTCTTGCAAGTGGATGGAAAATGTTATCAATAGTTAATTACAATTAAGTACGAGTCCTAAAAACGGGTCCACGAAGGACGGTGATAACTAAAGAAAGAACTGTAGATTCCAATTACGTGTGGAAAGTTCGAAAAAATGTTGTCAATTGAGTCCCACTACAAGTAGTGAGCCAAGGGGTTGTGACATGGAGTAATGACAAGGCAAGGCAACTCGCAAGTTTCCACGACTAAATAAATGTCCATGACACAGGAATAATCTTAATAAGGCGAAATAACCTTAAGTTCAGCGCCATCTCTCGGGGAATTGGGTTATTTACTAATTTATACAAACTACAAAAGACGGGTTATATGATATATCAATTTTTCAGTGGTAATTTTGGATTGCGTGAACCGATTTTAATACCTCTTCTAAAATATGTAATCTAATAAAAAAAAATCCAAACGTATACGGTTAAAACATCAAATTGATCAAACCTAGTTCAGATATTATTTTGTAATTTTTTCAAAAAGCATTCATCCTATCACGTTCATAATAATTTTCCTGAAGTTCTACTTTTCAGTTTTTTCATTCGATTCAACCCGGACAGCAATCTCCTGGAGATTCAATATCATACAGGAGGTAAAACATTTTTTACACTTTTTATTTCAGCACATTGTCGGCGTGATTAATTTACACATTCTTACCAAATAGCCTTCTAGTGTTAACGGACTTTGAGATTATCCGCGGACCGACAAACAGACTTTGCGAAAATGTAAGGGTTCCTAGTTTACTACGGAACCCTAAAAAGAGCAATAAAGTGTTCCTCGCGGCTGGACCACAAAGGGCAGACAACTAGTATCTGCACTGGTTTTCAAACTTAACCTGATGTGTGAGGTGATGGATGTAAATCAGTTATAAACTTCAGCGTGACGTATGTATGCATACTTACATAAAATAAATATGTATTAGATAAAATATGTACTTAAATAGTGTGTCATTGATTAAGATGAACACTTACACAATTCACTATGAAGCTGCCACTGCTCTTGTAGGAAACCATAGCATCACACAACTTACTCAATAATTGTCTTGTTGAACTGCTCAGTGAGATTCCATTCGTAGTCGTACGTTAGGTTGGCGATGATAGCCATGATAGCGTCGATGTCCATTCTGTGGGTTGTCGTGGTTGTTGTCACTGTCGTCGTCTCCACCGTCGTCGTCGTCGTCGCCTCCACCGTCGTGTTCACCGACTTCGGCTCGACCGTAGTGTTCTCAGACTTCGCCTCCACCGTCGTCATCGCCGTCGGTGGGACAGTCTCCGTTAAATCATTCTTGTTGTGGGGCAGTGTGGTCAAAGCTGCCGACTCTTGCACTGTAGTCAAAGCTGCCGGCTCTTGCACTGTGGTCAAAGCTGCCGACTCTTGCACTGTGGTCAAAGCTGCCGATTCTTGCACTGTGGTCAAAATCGACGCCTCTTGCATTGTCGTGGCTGTGTCTTCTGTATCGCGCTGTAATTATAACAAGGTAAGAAAGAAGAATAGGTTTAATAAAAAGGAACTTCTCTATGGCGCATAGTTTCTATTTTTTCCTCCCTTTGCTGGAACAAAGGCCTGCCCATTTCGAAAGGGTTCATATGTTTTCTTTCATCGTTGTGAGAGTTTTCATTGATGAGTAAATAGCAGATCGATTTAAAATTTAAGACGGCTCCGAAGTAACTCCTCATTGTGCAGTATTGTCGCTGGCAGGCGGTTTTAGTTACTACACAGGGATCTCTTGTTCCGCCATAAAGTTTGAATCCGGTTGTATCAGTCAATTAATCAGTTAATTACCAGCATTCTCGGGGTTTTATACTTCGTATCCATATATGTCACAATATTGCTGGGCGGATTGGCTTCAGAGGCAAAGGGCTGGAACAAAATACGAAAGATAAGGTAAGTATATTATTTACATACATTTCATAACATATCTCCCGACCTATTTCGATCACGATGGCAATATCAACGGAGATAAGAAGCGACTTATGGTCCGTGATAATGGCCACGTAGGACCCCAAGAATACGGCGGAAATATTGTAGGTACACTTTCGTACAGCCAGCAACTTGCGTTAAAAAGCCGGTCACTCCGTTTGATGATTAGTTGCTTTCATGTTAAAGAAGGCAACAAGTTGTTGCAGACTCCTGTCTTTTTATATTCCTATTCTTAGAATATTTCTGTCTTATTGATATCACGTCGCCGCTCAAGGGTCGGAGCCTTTCAGACTCATACTGACTAAAAACCGTCCCGGTGTTCCACCTCATACCTTCGCCGGGGGATGCGAGAACGAACAATGCTTCCGCAATCCCCGATTGGTGCCGATCTGCCACTGTGTGTCTCATCGACAGTGGCGCTTAGTCGCCAAGTTTTGGATGGCGTGAACATCGTCCTGAAGGTTGCCACCAAATCAGGCAGTTTCACGCGCGAAAGGGTACGTTCACGCGCCCCCTGAAGGAGGCGGCTGACGACATCAAGGAGGTGGTTGGGTTGGTCCTTTTTAAATGATATTGCTATGTGCAACGGAGACGATCAGGAGCTCTGTCGGGCTACCAGAACGAATCATGTTCTCAAATTTCTTTTTGGGAGATGATAATTTTTCAGGTGCCAGATAGCGAGTATGCTAAGAAATAGGCTGTTCTTTCATAGCTTTGGCTAAACAAAAGCTGAACATCATCCGAAGTCAAGTCATCCGAAGAATTAAACACTAATAACTACTCAAAAAATAAAAAATAAAAAAAAATGTATCTCTAGCAAATAAACGTATGATTATGATTATGATTGTGATTACTTAATACTAGGATATTTATTCATAAGCGTCAAAATAGCTGATATGGGTAAACGGCCTCCGTGGGGTAGCGGTAGCGAACGCGGCCGTTGCGCAAGGAGGCGCGGGTTCGATCTCCGCACAGTGCAAATGTTTATATGCATGAATATGAATATTTGTACTGGTCTGGTCGTGCCTCGGAAAGCACGTTAAGCCGTTGGTCCCGGTTGCTATACGAACATCTAGTGGCAGTCGTGACGGGTTGTTAGAGCCCTCAAAAGTCCAACAATTGGTCTAACTACAATGCTTTGATATCGCCTTTGGGTTGTGGAGGTCAGACGGCAGTCGCTTCACGGAAAATGTCGAAGTTTAGCCATATCAGCAGTTGGACTGGTAAAGCGGACCCCAGACTCCAAAGCTGAAAAGGCTTCGGATGCGACTGGGATTAACGCTGGGATGATGATGAACTACTTAATACTAGGATATTTATTCATAAGCGTCAAAATAGCTGATATGGGTAAACGGTTCAACTTACTGAAGAAATATAAATAAATAATGGGGCTTATTCTGGTGCTTATTCTATTACTTACAAGATTTTCTGACATGGGGTTCCAGTGCTGTACTTTCACCGACGACTTCCGCTGCTGAACATGGTCAGAAGGGCTCCAACGATGAACATTCATAGAAAGATCCTGCAACGGAACATACATTAAAGGTTTCTGCCGTTGAAAATGGTTAGAAGGGATCCGGCCGTGAACATTGCTATAAGTACTCAAGTGTTGAGCATTGTCAGAAAAGCCCCAGTGCTGAACATTCACAAAAAGGTTTATGTTGCTGGTTCAACTACAAAATATTATAATAAATCATTTTCAGTTTTGAATGGTCTGTGAAACATATTGATAGCGACTGCAGCAAGCGTGGGTTATGGGCTTTGAGTGTTTATTGTATGTTCAACAGTTCTTCTCTGACTTCTTGGTGAAAGACGATATAAAAAAAGAAATAACAATTTTTAAATGGCAAATATGGCTGAATATAGGTTTTAAATACAATATACAGTGAAATTAAGAACTTCTTTCTTTTTGAAGCAAAGAAGATGAGGAAGTCAACTTTTGAAAAAATGATTCAAAATAAAGCAGGCATAAATATAGGTACATAGTTTAACATTTAGGCCGACATATATAAAAACACCTTTAAAACGTGAACAGTGACGATTTCTGTTAGACATTTCGGCCTTAATATTGTAGAATCATTAAAATGGTTGTATAAATACCAAGAGGTAGGTACACATTTTTTTTCATATTATTATTATTACATTGGTTACACACCTTGGCCACGGAGGGAGCCCGGTGCTGAACACTCTTCGTGTGGCTCTTTTGCTGAACACTGCGGCTAGGGTGCTGATCATTGGCACTCCAGTGATGGATCAACTGCTTCACATCATTTTGCATGGCAGCTTTGTTGTACAAAGCGGATGCTTGCTGGACAAAATCAATATACCGTAAATGACTATTTAAATGATAATAATAGCTGGTTGCTCTGATTAACACAAGACAATGTTTGTGTTTTTTCTCCGGAATTAGCTTACTGACATGTTATATGAGTTCATATAATTTGCTTTTTTACAATGCATAAATATGTGAGCTGTCACGCCCTTTTTACCTGGGGCTTTTACTTAGGTAATAAGTTTTTACTTAGGTATTTACATTTCCATTTTAATGATTTTGATTTTACCGATGAATCTTATGAACAGAAACAGAACAATATCATCAGAATTAATTCATTAAATCTTCTTTTATGTCTAAGATGTTCCCACTGGAATATGAGGCCTCTTCTCTGCGACAGGCAGTGCAGACTACCTTAGCTTACTAGCTTAGTGTTTCAATTTTTGGCTGGTGGCCCTGTAGGAGCTCGTTTTCTGGCCAGCGATTCCTGCATGTGGGCCACAACAGCGAGACAGAGAGCCCGCACTCTTTTAAACCATGGTAAGGAACAACTTCATATTTTGTGAAAAAAAAAAAACAAAATGGCAAACGCAAAAGCATTTGTTCCGATTTCAGTGCCAAAAGATTCTTGTGCAACTATTCTTACATTGATTGTGCTACTGGCGCTCCAGTGCTGAACCAACTTCCTCACTTCGGCTTGCATATCCGAGTTGCTGTACGTCGTGGATTCTAGCGGGTACATCTACAATATTTAGAAAGATGCATATTTATTTTATTTAAACGGCCAACTATGATCCAGAGTAGCTGTGGATCAATGTAGCTGGAAGTCAGGAAGGCTGTTACTTAGCAGTGGGATGATGTAAGTTCATGGTAACCAACGGTCTAAGAGTCGCCTAGAACTGGGCTTGCGGGCGATGTGGTAAGTCTATCGCCTGAATAGATACAGGCACGACATAGCCGCACGTCTCTCATAAAGAACTTTAGCCATAGGGTGATGACCTCAGTGTGGATAGTTCCGCTTGTGAATCAGCTGGAGTAATACCTAATGAAATAGTAACAGAAATTGCGTCAATGCTTCAACGCACCCCGGTCAAAGATAGTTGAACTGCAGTGATCTGTCAGTTCGGTTAAAGATCTGTTCGATTGAAAAGCGGTGCTCTGGGGTTTTAGTCAGTAAGTGTCGGATAACAACTCCATCATCCATGGAGTGGAAGCTATCCAACAATAAAAATAACATTTTTAGAAGTATTTAGCCGGCTTTGTCTAGTTATGACAAAGACAAAGACAATTTATTTTGCAAATATGGGTACAATAATGTTGTTACATAAATAAAGGTAGTAAGATCAGCCATATTTTACCAATCGGCATGCAATATATTATAATTGAGCGTTACAAACGTACATAAAAATTGTTGAGTATAAAAATAAGAATAAAGAATTACATTTTATTAGGAATATGTATTGTGGTTCTTCCCTTTGTTTGCAATCGGAACATTAAAATCTTTCTCATTAAGGAAATCTAAAATATTATAATATACTTTACGAAAAAGAAAGTTCTGCAGTATTTTTTTAAACAGTGGCAATGGCAGTTCTCTCCAGCTTTTAGGCAGTTTATTAAATATGGTCGGAGCCATACAGAACACACTTTTGCGCATAAGTGCTGTTCCCGCAGCCCGAAGGCATATCTTTCCATTGTCGCGTCTGTTTCGTGGAATTACTTCATTTAATAATTTGAAACGATGAGGATTACCTTTAACAAAAATCGCCATTTCTAAGATGTAAAGACATGGTAACGTAAGAATTTTATATCTTTCAAAGCAAGGAACGCAACTATCGGTAGGTTTTATTTTAAACATAGAACGTATGCATCTCTTTTGAGCCTTGAACACCGTTTCCCTTTCTGTTGAGTTGCCCCAGAAAATGACACCATAACGTAGATGAGTTTCTGCTAGACCATAGTAGGCTGTCAACAGTGCCTCAATACCTACTATAAATGACAATGTGTGCAAGGCGTAAGCAGCTTTACTCATTTTCTTACATAAGATTTCGGTATGTGGTTTCCAGTTTAGTTTTTTATCTATGTGAAGCCCTAAGAATTTTATTGCATCTACTTCTGCTATTGGTTGGTCATGGAAATTTATATTCAAATTGCTGTTGACGTTGATCCTTTGACTGAAGTGTATTAATTTAGTTTTAGAAAAGTTAATTTTTATGTTGTTCTCCTCTAGCCACTTTACCATTAAATTTATGGAATCATTTATTTCATTTTCATAAGTATCAATGTTTTTGTATGGTATCGTTATGGTGCTATCATCGGCAAATAGTGTCATACTTTGCGGGATGTTTCTCGGAAGGTCATTAATATATAATAAAAATAAAAGAGGGCCCAAAACGCTGCCCTGTGGCACACCATACGAAACCCTACGTTCAGTTGATTCAAAAACGATTTCATGTTTACTTTTCACGTTGATTTGATTTACATTGGTTATTTGAGTTCTGTTACTTAAGTAAGATTTAATGAGCTCATTGACATTACCTCTAATTCCATAACCTTCAAGCTTATTTATTAGTTTACCATGGTGTACATAGTCAAACGCTTGAGTCATGTCACAAAATACGCCACAGACCGGTTTCCTTTTATCCATGTTACACGTAATCTCTATATATATAAAAATGAATTGCTGTTCGTTAGTCTCGCTAAAACTCGAGAACGGCTGGGCCGATTGAGCTGATTTTGGTTTTAAAATGTTTGTCGTAGTCCAGGGTAGGTCTAAACGGTGAGAAAGTAAGGAAAAAATGATTTAATAATAATGATGTATGAGCTTCATTGTTTTTACTTCTTCTCTACACTTTAGTGCTGCCCTGGTACCCTGCACCTCCAAAAAGGAGACAAAATAAAACTCACTTACAAGAGCAATGGGAGAATGGCAATGATAAATGTCACAACAATACAATATTAGTTTGAAGTTGAAGTTGGCTTTGTGGCTTTTTATTAGAAACTTTAAACCAGCAGAGAGTATTTCTTGCTTTAAACGAATGCATCAACGGCTGAGACTTTTTTTTATGTACAGTGTATGGTACCAGGGTAGCACAAAAGTGTAGAGTCGAAACAATAAAGCTCATTCATCATTATTAATCTAATATTACATCGATGAAGTTATTTTGCCTACTTTGAGGAGTTACAAAGGTACCAGGATCGCAAAAAAGTGTAGGAGAAGTCGAAACAATGAAGTTCATTCATTCACACAGGAGCAACGGGAACGGGATAAAAAGGATATCCTATATCCTTTTCCCAGTTCTTAGCTACCTCCCTACCAATTTTCAGCCAAATCGGTTCAGCCGTTCTTAAGTTATAAATAGTGTAACTAACACGACTTTCTTCTATATATATACAGATTATCCTAATTTAAAATAGTAGTAGTAGTAAATAAGATCATGTCATATTGCCTTTAGGGCGGAACAAAGTTCGCCGGGACACTTTTGTGCTACCCTGGTACACAGCACCTCTACAAACTAGGCACAATAAAAGTTCTTTGATGTAATTATTATGGTTTAATGATGAATGAGCTTCACTGTTTCGGCTTCTCCTACACTTTTGTGCTGCCCTGGTACCTTACACCTCCACAAAGTAGAGAAAATCAAATTTATTCTATGTATTGATTTAATGATGAATGCAAAGCCGATTACAAAGTGAAGGAAAACATTTTAAGGAAACCTGGCCTTTTGTAAGTCTGAAATCGCCAACCCGCATTGAGCAAGCGTGGTGATTACGCTCAGTCGTTCTCCTCTCTAGCTATCCCCAGCAGGGGGACGATAAAAAAGGCTGATGATGATGATGATGATGATGAGCTTCATTGTTTCGATTTCGCCTACACTTTTGTGCTGCCCTAATTATCCTAATTTAAAAACTAAAAAATAAGATCATGTGATATTTATTGCCTTTAAGGCGGAACAAAGTTCGCCGGGTCAGCTAGCGGGTCTTCTAGCTGACCTTGCGAACTTTGTTCCGCCTTAAAAGCAATATGACATGATCTTATTTACTACTTTTTAAATTAGGATAATCTATATATATAAAAGAAGTCGTGTTAGTTACACTATTCATAACTCAAGAACGGCCGAACCGATTTGGCTGAAAATTGGTAGGGAGGTAGCTAAGAACTGGAAGAAGGACAGGATATCCTTTTTAAACCGTTCCAGTCATTCCTGTGTGAATGAATGAACTTCATTGTTTCGGCTTCTCCTACATTTTTGTGCTACCCTGGTACCTTGCACCTCCTCAAAGTAGGCAAAATATAACTTCATCCATGTAATATTAGATTAATAATGATGAATGAGCTTCATTGTTTCGGCTTCTCCTACACTTTTGTACTACCCTGGTACCATACACCGTACATCTTTAAAAAAAAAAAGTCTCACCCGTTGATTGATGCATTCGGTTAAAGCAAGAAATCCATACTAATATTATAAATGCGAAAGTAACTCTGTCTGTCTGTCTGTCTATCTGTCTGTCTGTCTGTCTGTCTGTCTACGCTTTCCCGCTTAAACCTCTCAACCGATTTTGATGAAATTTGGCACAGACAATCTTTAGACCCTGAGAAAGAACATAGGCTACCTTTTATCCCGGAAAAGTTTGATGTTCCCGAGGGAAATCTAAAAAGCGCGATATAACCGAACTCCACGCGGGCGAAGCCGCGGGCGGAAAGCTAGTATTATATAAAAAATCATAGATGGCCATAGTAATCGTTTTACCTATTTGGAATCCTTTCTGTTCCTCGCATATAATATTATGTTTTTGAATATATGAATTTAATTCCTTATATATATACTTCTCAAAAATTTTCGATATTATGGGAATGAGTGATATAGGCCGATAAAACTCCATTAGCTCCTTGTCTTCTTTCTTAAATAGCGGCTTGACGATAGCAACTTTCAGAGCATCAGGATACACTCCAGCACTGATGCTGAGGTTAATTATATAACTCAAGTGACCGCAAATTTCATCAGGAACATGTTTTATTATTTCAGTCGCAATACCGTCATATCCCACACTACTTGTATTATTTAAGGACATAATAATTCTTTTAATATCGTCTGGTATACTAGAAGCCATAAACATTGATTTGCTGCTACTACGGTCTAATATTCGCGTTTTAGTGTTGAAATTGTTAGACAGGTTTGGCTGTATTTTATCAACAAAATAATTATTAAAAGCTTCTGCAATACTTTTGGGATGAGATATGACGTCGTTACCTATTTTAATTCTACTTATATTAGATTTAGGTACATTATATTTTGCACGATTGATAATTTGCCACGCAGTTTTTGATTTTTGAGGGGACCTCTCGCTGCCCGCCATCGTCAGAGCGATGGTGGGGAGCGAGGAGGCCTGGGCGGCGATGGCTTCCTTCTGTGAGGTCGTGATGTCGCAGAAGGAGGCCGCGGAGCGCGAGCGGGAGGAGGATCCCCTCGCTCCGGCGCTCCACAGGCGGCGTAGAGGCAGGAGAAGGCGGGATTTCGCCCGCTTTCTCCCCCCCTGAGGTGAGCGGCGGGCGTGAGGCACGAGAAGGTGCCGACGCCCGCCTTACATCGCTCACCACGCGGGAGCCACGGTCCCTCCCTAGGAGGGGCAATTGAGGGCCCGCCTTTCTAGGCGGGTTTCGCCGGCGGGGGAGAGGTAGCTCAGGCTGCGCCAGTTTCCCACTCCCCCGCCACTATGGCGACACCGGAGTGCCGCTGTGGGTTTAGTGGGTATTCCCGGCTTTGACTGGGCGAGTCCCACACACGCCCTTCGGGGTACGGTGCGTAAAGGCATTCCCACAGCGTCAAAAAAAAAAGGTAGATAGTTCCCGTATTTTTTTTACATCCACGCGGACAAGTTTAAATCTAATAAACAGATCTGTACCACAGTATCATCCGTCTCCTCAGTTTCCACGGTAGAGGTCTGGACTTTCTTAGCAGGCTGCCAGTTATGGATATTATCGGACTGGCTCCCCACCGCCCTCAACGATAACATCTTCTTTACTTCAGAAACGACGTCACTGCTGTCGGCTGTGGAGGTATCCGGCTGGTACATCTGTCGAAATTAATAGGATCTTACATTCATCTGTCTAGGTTTTCCCCAACCTCGTCAGTTTCTAGTCTGAACATAACAAAACCACGCGCAACCAGTTGCCATGGATATGGGACTTGGATTCCAAGGCAGGCAATCTTACGTTCATTACTGTCGTAGCTATTAAATGTGTTATTGTTATGACCTCACCATTTTTTTTTAAATATTATAAACTAGTACTTGACCGCGATCCCGCCTGATGGTAGGTAAGCACTGATGCAAAGTTTGATTGTAAAGCGCACTACTTTCGCACACCTCTAGCCGCTGCAGGAGACGCCCTGGTCGGGACACAACATCGAACTCCCGGCCACCGTAGGCCTAAGAGGCACCATCATTATATTAATGATCAGTAATAATTTGTGCAGTCAAAATAAAACAGGTTCAATTAAATAGTACCTTTAAGTATAACATTTATAAATCTCAGTCATAGGAGCAAACTTACAAAACTCCAGTGTTGATCTGTGACACGGGTCTTGCTAGCGTCCAAATAATCAGAATCATCGTCGGCTGAGCTCCACTTGTGGACTCCACCTATAGGCTGCTGTTTCTGGGATACAAGTCCCTTTTGAGTATGGACCTTTAGTCTGCTAATAGAATTTTCGAGGTAGTCGTAAGATTGGGAGTAATCGCCCGCAGTTCGCCGTCCGCGCATAGTTTCGGGTTTTCCTTGAAGAATATTGTTTAGTACTCCTGGGAAATAAATGATAACATTCATTAATCTCCTATCCTTGCTATCGTCAGATTTGTTTCCTCCATACTTCTCCATTAGTTGCTATTTCTGTAATCAACCTTCACACATCAGTTGAAAACCAACATCAGACACTAGTTGTCTGGCATTTTTGCTGAACTGGTCATTTTTAGCGCAACTGGTAGGCACACATTTCTGTTAGTTTTCCACATTTGTTTTTTAACATATTTACATGATTCTATTATTACTATTTTTTTTTTAAATTCCTTATTGTCTTTATCTGATGTATTGTGTGTCTTTTAGTCTGTGCTAAAAAACGTATTATTTATTGCTGCTCTAATGGCAATTTTGTTATCATATAATTTATGTATTATAGTCTTAAGAGGCGACTCTAGAAACGAGGAATTTGAAAAATAGGTATTTGAAGAAACTATTGTCGACACGCCGCTTCCAACCTCTCTCGCGTAAAGTGCGAAAGTAACAGTTACAGCTCAGGCTAATTTTACCTACAAAAACGTTGACCAAAAGACGTTTCGTATTCCGCTATTTTCTTTTTGAAAAGACGATAGATCTCAATTGTTTTAAATCAAAATTTAGAGGAAAAGTGTATCTATGCTTCTAATATTTTCTTTTTTTTTTTTCAAAAACTTATCACATTTGTTTAATAGTCGTCTGAACATCGCTGTAAAAGTGAGTTATTTTTCGGGATTTTGAAATATCATATTTATTATATTAATTAAGTTTTGGAAAAAACCAAATGATAGGGGCATGTATAATCAAGGTGTAAAATAGTAGAAGAAAAATACTCTAAGGCGTTATCCATGAAGAAAACAGCGGAATATGTTTGTATAGAACGTGCTCAAAGAGCTATTCTAAAGGTGGCAACCTTCCGTCCTTTCAGATTTCCCACCCACCAGCTTTATGTGGAATGCAAGGTTCTAACCGTACGTCAACTATTTATCTTGCATACCGTACTTCATCAGCACTCTGAGCTTCCTTTTGACCCAGTACCTTCAACCAGGAGGAGAAAAGATATGGTTTGCACAAAACCACAGACGAGGCACGCTTATGCCTATAGATTTTATGTATTTTTAGGCCCTTTCTTATATAACAAGTTTAACAAACTATTAGATATATCCATACTAATATTATAAATGCGAAAGTAACTCTGTCTGTCTGTCTGTCTGTCGGTCTGTCTGTCTGTCTGTCTGTCTGTCTGTCTGTCTGTCTGTTACGCTTTCCCGCTTAAACCTCTCAACCGTTTTTGATGAAATTTGGCACAGACAATCTTTAGACCCTGAGAAAGAACATAGGCTACCTTTTATCCCGGAAAAATTTGATGTTCCCGAGGGAAATCTAAAAAGCGCGATATAACCAAACACCACGCGGGCGAAGCCGCGGGCGGAAAGCTAGTACAGTATAAATTATAAAAATTGTAGTCAAGTAATATCGGAATACCTATTGATTCTCAATTACACAGACACAGAAAAGCTTCTGGAAGTTATAGTGTGATAGTAAATAGTTTACAGATAAAAGTTAGATAAGATATAAAATTAAATAGTACATAAGATAGTATAATAAGTAACTAACGTTTTTGTTTATTGAATTCCTAGTCCATAACGTTGCATAATTGAATCTTACGGACTTATTGATATATTGTGATGTAAAGTGAGCGCCTGAAACACAGGTTTAATAAACCTAGCTCGGGCATGTCGCTAATTTTACATGATTCTCTGTATAATAATACGTTCTGTATGACCTTATGTATATTTTTAGTCACACATAATACCTAGCTGTTATTTAGGCAATAAGATATGTATGTACTTAATTGTAAAAGAATATTTTTGTAGTTTTGATTTTACAATGTTGTGTAAGTTTTATGAATAAAGATTATATGAAAGATTATATGAATAGAGAAAGCGTCACTAGAGTTAGGTCAAAAAAGAACGACCCGCGGTGCTCTAACGGGTGTAAAGTATACTCATCTATCTATTGGTGCGGATTTCCTTGTTCACAAACTAATTTTAAATTTTCATTCTATTTCATCAAGAAAAGGATGGAAGATAAAAAATATGGTTTAACCCTGTCAAATTAAGATATTCCATAGACAGTTTCATAGACATTTAAACTAATGGACATGCCGTACGCGTATAATCTGCAGTCATTTTTTGGTTTGAAAAGAGTGAGAGTGATGGCCTACGCTTTCGGTCTAGCACTATTTCTTTTCTCATAGATAGATGATTGATGATTTTAAGAGAGATAAAGATGGAAGAAACTTCGTTTCCTCTCTTTCTTTCGAAGTGCCACAATTTTCATCTCTAAGGCATGTCCATTAGTATATGTATGTCGATGGACAGTTTAGACGTGATTGAAAACATGGCGACCAAAAATACGTCAATTTACGTCTGACATTGTTTAATTTGATATTGGCGCCGATTCTATTGTTCACAAACTAAACAAATTTTAGGTTATGTGCATCTTTTTCTTTCCAATTCGTTAAGAAAAGGGTAGAAGATAACATTTAAATTTAATCCTGTCAAATTAAGATACTCCATAGACAGTTTAGACGCGATTATAAACATGGCGACTAATTAGACGGGTTTAAAATGACATTTTATCTTCTGTCCTTTTGTTAATGAAATATAAAGAAAGAGTTGCACTGAATTTAAATTTAGTTTAGTATTTAAACAAGAGAACCGGCTCCATTGTCAACACATCAAGATATCTGTGCTACTCGTATACATAATTATCTAACTTAAATATTATTGAATGATGTAGAAAAATCTTTGGTATCTCTGGAATAGTTTCTCTGAATAATGGTTATAACAAACGAAGAGGTAACCTTTTACATCGATGATTTCTTCAGGGTTGAAAGTTCTTATGTCGCCAAGGTTCCCTCTTATCAGGCGGGTGGGGTCCATGACAGTAAACATCTTTTGAGAAAATTTGATTTCTACACGAAATAAGAGAAATATCGTTAAAAACCGTCTAAATCCGTGACGGATAAAGCATTGTGGACGGTTCTGTACCTACTTATGATGAATATTTACGCATGATACAGTATTGCTTTTACCGACCGTTTTACTTTTACAGTCGGTAAAATCAATACTGTACAGTTTGACATTCACAGTGTAAGTAAAGCAAAGTTATTTCTGCAGTCTCCTTCGTCGGATAGCACAACAATAAATTAAATATAGTTTGTTCAGAACTCCGGCATTTTTACGGCAGCATAGAGGTAATCCCATATCCCACAAACTAAGTAAAAAATCACTTAGAAACTACATCAGCTTTTATTTATGGGAGTTCCAGCAGTGTATAATATCTAAAAAAATCGCAGCTCTTTGAATTAAGCCTCTAGAATCCTTTTACAAAAAGAGCTAAACAAAACTACGCTATGAACAATCGAAAGATCCTGATTGGTTGTTCATGACATACAACGCAGCTTATCACACCCCTGGGGAAGAGCAGCATTAAATTATAGCTACTTGTACCCCGTCTCTACTTCAGACGATTTGAATAATTTGACCAAATGATGAAATTTTAAAAAATTCATCAAAATCGCAGTTTAAAAGAAAAAGGCGGACGAACAATAGACACGTAGAGCTACTTTAATTTATATGATATCATCACGCATAGTTTCAAGGGTTAAGGCACAATTGTATGTTTATCTACTGCACCCACATTTCCCCAGTTACGTTTAAATTTATCATGTAAAGAGGTGGGTCTATTGGAGAAAAATCCAAACTCCGGGCTGCTGCTGCTAATTTCTAATGGAAAAACTCAATAACTAACACTTTTCCAGACCCTCGACGAAGACATTCGGACCCAGGACTTCATGTTCTGCAGTAGGTACCACTGGACCAACGAAGCAATTACTATATGTATAATAATAGATCTCAATCTAGGTCTTATAGGCACTCACCATCGTTATAACTATCATAAAAATCAGCATTTTGAATGTCTCCATTTGCATCATAGTACCCCGAATAGTCAGCCCCCTCCGACTCCTTAGCCCCTCGACACACGGGCACGCCGGCCAGCAGGAAAACCAGCACGCTAGCCAACATTGCCCCGAACACAAACAATATATTTACAACAAAAATTTAGAAACATCATCCTAATTTTATAACACCATGGTTCTAAGTCTAATGGAACTTATATTGAATAAATGACTGCGAAATAACTCTTCATTCAGGCTTTTGTGAAGAGTTATTACAATTTTCATGGCAGAACAATGTTTCGGTGAAAAGACATTGATGTTTATCATAGAGTTATGATATTATGTCATAGAATTTCGATTAAAAGAAGGATTCTTAAATTTCTTCTGAAAAGTCTCGTTTATGCTTTCTGGTTTTCTCGTTTTTTCTTTCATTCGCTATATAACCTTCGGCGGCTTTTGTTTCAACAATAAATCAAAATCAAAAGCCGTTTATTTAAAATAAGCTGAGAATTAACACATTTTAAACGACAAAATTAATTAAGACAGTCCTCAGACCGGCCGATTTGGGGAGTGGAAAACCCACTTCCTAGTTCTATCCTCTAACTCTTCTAATTCCTTCCTCTTTAGCAGGGAAAAAATAATTCAACATGAGTTCTAAACATCAATCACTTAAACTAAGTGATCAAGGGTTCTAAAGTAGAATTTCCACAATGTGCCAGAGACGCCTTTTCAGAAGTTCAATTCTTTAGAGAAAATCTTTCAAACTGTAAGTAGTTACAATCTTTTTTTTCAGCGACACTTTCAATGTTAATAATTTATTAAAAATTATAGGTACTCTACGCGAACGGAGTCGCTGGCGGTCGCTAGTCTATTAATATATTTATTTATATTAATAGGATATTTATGAGAGACCAGCGGCCGCCAGCGACTCCGTTCGCGTGGAGTTAGTTATGTTCCGCTCCTATTGGTCGCAGCGTGATGTTATATAGCCTAAAGCCTTCAACACGCGAACAAACATACAAACAAACTCTTCAGCTTTACATATTAGTATAGATGAGAGACTAGTAGAGGCTGGCGTTTGCATAAGCCCTACGTAATGGCCATTCCTACCGATTGACGATTCAAAAGTAACTATAAGATTAAAAGAAAATAAATACGAAACAAGAAAACTAAAGTCAAAGCATTTCCACTACGGTTAATGTTATAAGAATAGCCACAAATATCTTATTTGTAAAGTTAGACGGCCATAACAGTAAATTAGGTGGCATAATAGAGCGAAGGCGGAAGCTGGCTGAACAGGCTAATGTCTGTGCCTCCGTGGAAAACGAAATGCGGCAAGATGGCGGCGCCGGCCTGTCTGGCGCCACAATTTTCCCGTCTGCGACTTTGGAACGTCAGAACTCACGATTTTTTCTCCGGTCAATTTTGATTCTATTCCTTAAAGTTATGGTTCATTTTCGTGTAGCAAATTTATGCAGTTCCAGTATTGACTTTTCAATATAAGTGGTATGCGTTTCGTGCTACTATTTACTTTGATCAAACGATTTTCCACCTTAACGTTCACATAACAGAGTAAATATTTTATTATACAGTAAAATTTGTTACTTTAATATTTTTTTTCGTTGGCGTAGCTTTGTCTGGGTGGCGCCAAAACTACTTAGTTGTTACACAATGAGTATTGAGCTGTATTTCGAAGGAATAAGGTGAGTTTTCGTGTACTTGAGATTTAAAAGGGCTGCTGCTGCTTTGAAATTCGCGAAGTTACATTTACTAGCATGTACCTATTGGTATTTTATCTAGGTACTTACTAGAGATTTGTTTTCATCTTATATTCCGCTGTATAAGGGTAATTCTTAGCATAGTTTCGTAGAGTCCAAAAAATACTTACCTACCAATTTATTATGCAGGATCTGTACCCACAGAATAGTTTTATCTGCAGAACAGATAAAAGACGTCTTTTATGTTTTCTGTGATTTTATCTACAGCTGGTTCTATGGCCATTTGATGTCAGCCATTTTAAGATTTGTAACTGATCATATTCTTCTTTATATTCTATTCTAGAAATTTTCCTGTATGAAGTCGACCCCATTTTCATGTTGTTAAAATACATAATTTTGAATATATTCTCACTGATAAGTCTTTTTAAGAAAACCTCGCCTAGTAACTGACAAATAGGGTGCTAACTTTTAACTCATCTGGTCAGCGCCCTAATTGCGTAATTACACACTATCAATCTGAATCTGAATCATTTGAAGGATATTTTGCTAATACATCTACTGTTTCATAAGTTCGAAGCTGCTGAAAAGCGAAAATAACGCAAATGATAGTTGTTGAATTGTTAAACTGAAACCCAATATTGCTACAGATAATGTGTTGCGCATTAAAAGTAAAAGTAGGTAATAAAACACTATTTTAGTACCTACTGTTTATGTTAGACATTTAGTAAAGTCAAATACAACAAAGTCTAGCCTAAAGAAGGAAGAAGACGATTTGACCTTCTTTACACTACATTTTGTTATATTGTGTCATACTAATTGCACATTGCAGTTTCATCCAGATTCTATGAAAATATCCAAATAATATTATTCTTTGTCCTAATAAATGTACGTCTTGGTCTCCAAATCTCTTTAAATCTAATCAAATCAAAATTTTATAAATTGGTTGGTATTAGTTTAGAATAACTACTTAGTAAATTTTATTAAACCTTAGATATGCAATATGTACAACCTGCCCCCTAATCGGCGAACGCATTTTTATCAAATGATTGCGACTAGTTGGGATCGTTTGGACCGAACGGGCCAATGGACGCATTTTTTTAATAAATATAAACTAGTGCTTGACCGCAATTTTGCCTGATGGCAAGCAGTGATGCAATCGTTGATGGTAAAGCGCGCTAGTTTCATCATCATTATCAGCCTCTACTCGTCCACTGCTGGGTATAGGCCTCCTTCATGGCACGGAAACAAGATCGTTCCTGAGCAGTTCTCAAAGCCGCTCAGCGACCTATGGAGCGGTATATGTTGGGTGTCTCTCTTAAGGACCGCATCAGAAATGAGGTGATCCGACAGAGGACCAGAGTCACCGACATAGCTGAGAGGATTAGCAAGCTGAAGTGGCAATGGGCTGGTCACATATGCCGCAGGACCGACAACCGATGGGGTAAACGCGTCCTCGACTGGAGACCGCGCTAGTTTATTAAGAGTTAATTCCCAAAAAAAAAACCGAGTGAATAGGAAGGAAGACGGCACTTGAGCGAGGTGATGCAATGTTAAACCCAAAAACACGAACAACGATGCTGCTCCAGAGGGGGATTGATTTGGAGACCCTCCACGACTAAACTCCCGACACAACAACATTTGGCGCATCGTAGCCGGCACACATCGCAACACAACTGCTCAGACCCGTCCTCCGTACATATAAATGCTGCATAGTATCTTCATTTCTCATAAACCAAATAAGTATTCATCATTCTCCTGCCCTTAACACAATTTATAATATCATCTTTCATACAGTAAATCCATCGTTTCTTTGGTCTATTCTTATACGTACATGGAAAATTAATAAGTATCGGCCGCTAACTACATAAGTCATGTTGTTGTTCAACGAGCCAAACGCGCACAGAAAATAGATACATCCATTTCCCCCAAAAGAAAATGTTAACTTTTCAAAATGGCGTTTCGCGCCCACCTGTTTGACAGCTCTGTAATTGGTCGGCTGAATTCCGTGTTCGGATACACCCACTGGTGAGGTGTGCCGAGGGAAAATACTTATACAGCCAGATTGATATTATTTTAAGTAGTTTTGAAAGTGTGCGTATAAAATGGGGGAAAATTTGGAACTTTGTGGTTGTTATTTTAGAAGCTGAGGAGCATTTCATGTTCCTTATAGATTAAACAAACTCTGTAAAGTCATCAATATCCCTATCAATTTACTGTATTAAAATACAATCATAAGATTTTATCTGGCTCTACAGACTCGCTACTTTCACTGAAATCATAATCGTATAGAAATTTACACAACGAGTGGCTTGATTACATTTAACTTTATAACACAATCAGTCAATAATTCATTGAAAAGTGGCATATTATGCAAAAAAAAACTGCCTAATAATTTGATAGCTCATTGCGGTAGCTCATTGCAGCAAATCCCTCTAGTCTAATTATCATATTTTGTTTTACAACATCTCCCCACACTTTATATCTATGCATCACTGGACTTATTATAATTATTGTTGTTCAGAAATTGTGTTCACAAAATGTTGTTTTTAATGACTTTGTGTTTTAATGTTCGGGGGTAGTTTTATCGTTTATTGGCTGGAAGCATAGCTTTGTAGAATCATTTTAATATCACTACGTATTATAAAACTAAAGTCACTTTTACTTTCCCTATGTCCCTTTGTATGATTAAATCCAACGGATTTTGGTAGGGTTTTTTTAATGGATAGAGCGATTCAAGAGGAAGGTTCATATGTATAATAACATTCATTAAATAGTGGAGAAATACTATTATTTTTGAGGCTCATATTCGTTGCTGATGCAGGTCCAATTTGTAATATCGTCTTCAAATAATAGATATAGTTAAAAAAAAAGAACGCAAATGAACTAACATTATTATAACTATTGATGTTTCTCGGTGGTAGGCCATAACATCGGCTGCCGGCAGCAGTTACCACCCACTAGACAAATGCAGATGCGGGCAGCACTGGACCGGTCAGCGTGGAAAGCCTTGGGGGAGGCCTTTGTCCAGCAGTGGACATCTATAGGCTGAATAAGAAGAAGAAGAGAAAGATTTATGTTGTTGAGCAAACATTGTTTTGAACACATGGAGCAATGGATTAGCAATATGCTTCGAATTGATTACAATTGAGAGAAATAGTGCGGTAGGCAATAAGGCTGCAGGTTGTTAGATATCACAAGTAATAGTGCGGTAGGCAATAAGGCTGCAGGTTGTTAGATGTCACAAGTAATAGTGCGGTAGGCAATAAGGCTGCAGGTTGTTAAATGTCACAAGTAATAGTGCGGTAGGCAATAAGGCTGCAGGTTGTTAGATGTCACAAGTAATAGTGCGGTAGGCAATAAGGCTGCAGGTTGTTAGATGTCACAAGTATTCGAAGTTTTATATAAATACGACTGTTCTTTATACATAAGAAGCCTATAATGTTCCTAGGACACAGGAGCAAAGCCCAAAGCCGTAGAGCACAGCCGTAGAGTAGCCAGCCTTTCAGTGTTCTTTAGGATGCATTTTGGGGAGTGTGCGAGGGAATTGCATGATTTAATTCCGATATCTCCGTTCCACCATAGGACGACTCATATACGGCGAGTTTCCACTCTTACGTTGTTAACACCACTACGATCCGGACGAAGCGTTTCGCCTCATCCTTTATTCCTCGTATATCGAGGGACTGGAACAATTTTCCAGCGACGGTGTTTCCGTCGGACTACAATTTGAGTGTCTTCAATGCTAGAGTAAATAGGCTCTTAATGAACAAGTGCGTTTTACCATCAACGATTGCATCACTGCTTACCATCAGGCGGGATTGCGATCAAGCACTAGTTTATAATTAATAATAAAAATTTAAAAAGTCTACCACGCGGCCCAGTGCGGGTTGGTAGATGTCACATGTCTTCGAAGTTTTCCTCTTCACCGTTTTGAGAGGAGTGGAGATGAAATAATTTGTAATGTTGCCTCGGTGGTAGGCAACAACATCAGCCGCCGGCATGAGTTACCACCCACCAGACAAAGTCTTGCCGCCAAGCGATTCGTCGTGTTCCGGCATGATTTCTGGTGAAGCCGTACGGAGGACGGGTCTGAGCAGTCGTGTTGCGATGTGTACCGGGTACGATGTGCCTAATGTTGTTGTGTCGGGAGTTTGGTGGTGGAGGGTCTCCAGATCATCGTCTGGCGTAGCATCGTTGGTCGTGTTGTTGGGTTAAACATTGCATCACCTCGCTCAACTGCCGTCTTCCTTCCTATTCACGCAGTTTTTTTGAGTGAATAGGCTTAATAAGCTAGTGCGTTTTACCATCAACGATTGCATCACTGCTTACCATCAGGCGGGATTGCAGTCAAGCACTAGTTTATAACTAATAAAAAAAAAAAAAATTTACTTACACAAAAAACTTTTTTACAAAAAACAACCGACTTCCAAAAACCACTAGAAAGTGAAAAATAACTAATTTCGGAAGTCGGTGTCTTTGGTTTTGTATATTCGTTTTTTGACACCGACTTCCGAAATTAGTTATTTTTCACTTTGTAGTGGTTTTTGGAAGTCGGTTGTTTTTTTGTAAAAAGTTTTTATTTTACACTTTTTAGTTGTTAAAAGTACTATGCAGTTGCATCCGGTCAGACTGGAAGCTGACGCAAATATAGTTGGGAAACGACGTAATTTTGTTTACTTTAATTTTTACCCGTAAGTATTCCCTCAACTGCCTATGGTCTTCATCATCAAATTTACTGCAGACCATTATTTTAACTCAAAGGGTGCAAAGGTCTCATCAATATAAATGAATGCAGTCCAACCACAAAGTAGCTACTGTAAACCGTTGAGGAGTTTTTTTTTTTTTAAATATTATAAACCAGCGCTTGACCGCAATCCTGCCTGATGGTAAGCAGTGACGCAATCGTTGATGGTAAAGCGCACTAGTTTATTAAGAGCCTATTCACTCTAGCCTTGAAGACACTCAAATTGTAGTCCGACGGAAACACCGCCGCTGGCAAATTGTTCCAGTCCCTCGATGTACGCGGTATAAAGGAGGAGGCGAAACGCTTCGTCCGGATCGTACTGGTGTTAACAACGTAAGGGTGGAAACCAGCCGTACGACGGGTCGTCCGCTGGTGGAACGGAGATGGGGGAATTAAATCATGCAATTCCCTCGCACACTCCCCGAAATGCATCCTATAGAACACCGAAAGGCCGGCTACTCTACGCCTGTGCTCTAGGCTTTGGAGACCGACTCGAGTTAGATCAGGGTCACCAATCAGCCTCTTTGCACGTCTCTCCACTGAATCCAAAGTGGCCAGGTGACACTTGGCAGCACCAGCCCAAATGTGGCTGCAGTACTCCACACACGAACGGACCTGTGCTTTGTACAACATTAGAAGCTGCCCAGGTGTGAAGTACTGCCGGATCTTTGCGATAACGGAACCTTTTGCGGTAGTTCCCGGAACTGGCCTTTGTCTTCATCATCAGAGCTCTTATGAGAATCACAACCCATCTAGGTGTAAAGTTCTTATCAATACAAGTTAATCGAGCCCAAACACAAGGTAGCTGCTGTGAATTGTTGAGGAGTTCCTTCGACTGTCTCCCGGCTCCATCATCAGATCTACTTCAGACCTTTATTAAATTGTGGTGCTATCAAAAACTTAATGAAAATGCTAAGATATACACTAATCCCCCCTGCAATTTTTGAAATTTCCCCTTGTTGTCTCTGGTCTTCCACCATCAAACCCTGATATCCTTACCATGGGACTACCCTGGGAACGTCTTCTTTCCAACAGAAAAAGAATTATCAAAATCGGTTCATAAACGACAAAGTTATGCGCGAACAAACATAGAAAAAAAGAAAAAAGCATATAAGTACAATATGTTAAGAAAACCCTGTCCGACGCATAAGGATAGTAAAGGTTAGGTAAACACATGACTAAATAACATATTAAATTTTACATAATCATCATAGTAACAATACTAGTGAATTTTGAAATAACCTTTTTTTCTCGCGAATAAATTGCAACTTCCGCAAAATTTGGTAATTTTTAAAAAGTGACAACATTATTTTTGGCGGTATAATTCTGAGCGAATAGCGATGCGACCGCGTGCCGCGACTTATTCGTCAACTCGCGTGCGTCCGAGCGAAATGGCACCTTCTAAGTTCACCTGTTTTTTGTCGTCAACTCGCCAGCGTGTAGTACAGTCAAATAAAAACGGATTATAACCAATAACTATAAATAACTAGTTATAACTAGTAACAGCAGTAGCAACTAGTATCAGTTAAAGGTTTTACGTATAACACACTTCCATGTTTCACGATACGTTATGAAATGCAGTCACCTTCAGACACGCGTTCTAAATGATGAATGTTGATATGCAGAAAGTTTATTCACTATCAAGGACGCACGACGTTATTAACCGCGTTATTAACTGTCAATATACGCGACGTCCTCGGTGGCGGGGGCCATTCGCTTGTGCAAAATTGGTCAGGCTAATCTAGCAGGTACGAGGCGCGTGCCAAAAAAAACTAGATACTCAAAAATTATAAAATTTATTATTTATTACTCATGTCTATCTTTTCAAAGTATTCACCCTCGGCGTGTATACACTTATCCATACGTTTAAACCATCTTATCCACAGGTCCCTGTCACTTTGGTCGCTTGTTGCGCCATGCTGAAAAACGGTAGGGACACAAACTGACACATACCATTCAGAATTAACTATTTTTTTTTTCGAGCACAGCTGTTGTGGTATGACCGGTCTTACAAAAAACGAATCGATCATTTGTTTCTGCGTACTGTGTGCACGGTGACATTTTGTCGGCGTTCGTTCATTTTCAAAGCACCACACAATTGATTGTGGTTTTATTTCGGGATCATAATTATACAGCAATGTTTCGTCACCGGTAAGTATATCGTATACATTTTCTTTCTTGCCTCCGTCAAATTTCTCAATCATAAATCGGCACCAATCTACCCGGCGGTCTTTCTGGTCGTCGATCAGTTTGTGCGGCATCCATCTTGAACAACGCTTCCGAAGAGAAAAGTGATCATGAATAATAATGTTCTTTGTCGCCAAACAAAAATTCGTCTCTCTTTACACTGTGAATTGTATTCCAGAACTTCTTATCATTGGATAAGAAGTTCGACGATAAGACGAAAATTGATAGTACCTACCCTTATTGAAGGGTACTATCAATTTTCGTCTGTTGACAGTTTCTTCATAATGTAAATCCAGTAAAATCTGGTTCACCTCAGAAATCCTCTTGATAATCTCAAGTTTATCTATATCCTCTTTAATCAAATCTTTTGTTAGGTTTACAAGACCAGCTATGCCAGTGCCCAGTTGACCTTGGACTTTTTCTAATCGTTTGTCACGATTTCTCACTGATTCTGTTAAGACTGCTGCTACTTCTGGATTAAGTTTAGGTGCTCTGGCTAGTAAAAAGTTTTCAGGAATCAACATTTTTTCAGTGAGTGCCTCCTTCTGCTCTTTAGCCAACTCGTCTACTAAAATCTCTCCCCAACGTTTAGAGATCTCACATGGTAGTTTCCCACCTAAGACTTGATCAACTTTTTTAGCCTCGATCAGAATATTTAGTATTTCTTGTGGGACATCTGATGATATATATGAAGCAGGTACCTCATTATCGACCGCATCTGCGGGGGATATGGACGCCGGTTGGTCGGCATCTACTGACGTGTCCTGGCGCGAAGAAGAAGCCTTCCGCTCTTGTGAAGTGCAAACAGGTATCGGTGTCTTTGCCGAATTGTCAGCTACCATGGAGCGCATTCTTTTTTTGGTTGGTGAGTACTGGTCCTCGATAATTACATTATCGGATTGTTCTGTCTGATCAGAGTAATATTCCCTGCCTGATATGTCGTCAGAACGTGAATCATGCTGATCTGCCGAAGAATACGGCATTTCGGACCTTCGGTACCGATCTAAAAAGAGCAGAACGAAATATATTACTCTCAGGATGATATCGCGTTCACCACACTAAGAAAGTAAATAGGTATAGGTTCCGGGATGACATCACGTATTACCACGTCAGGGAACCATACATTTTCTGTCAGGATAACATCTCGTATTACCACATCAAGACAGTTCAAAGTGACGATGAATATTCACTATAAGACAAACAAAATACCCCATTAAATAAAATAGGTTACTGACCTTGATAACGTGGTTTGTAATACCGGTCACTTTGCCGGTCACGATCACGCCTATTTTCGCGTAATTTACGTTCCAGGCGGCGAATTTTATGATGAATATCTTCGTCACACTCTTTCCTTGTCCTTTTTCCCATGATGCACTACTACTACTACTATTATGCACTTTTCCGATAAAATGCGAACAGATAGATGTTGACGATGCTGCACACGAAAAAACGAATGAAACTCGAAGTGACACTGGACAGAGACAAGAACAAACGAATTTTTTTTTATGTTATTGTTATGTGGATATATATTAAATATCTATCTCCCAAACAATATTTGTTTTAATTTAAAGTAAAGTCGTTTAAAATGTTTTACGCATTTAAAGTTCTTAAACATTTTATGCATAAAACATGCAGCTGATATTACATAAATCTGTCAGAAGTTCACGTTCGAGCGAGTTGACGACGAAAAACAGGTAAAATTGGAAGGTGCTATTTCGCGAGCGCTCGAGCGAGTTTGACGCACGCGAGTTGACGAATAAGTCCGTGCCGCGTGTCCTGCCCCTCTCCGCCCGCGCCTGTATGGCCTATCGCACATGTATTAAGTTACCTCTTTTTGCGAAATAATATTTATTTTTTTAGGGGGATTTTTTTTTAAGTTTAGCCCGTCTTTGTAGGCATTAGTAGAATCAGTTATCGATACCTAACAATACCTTCACGGATCGGACAGGGTTTTCTTTACATATTGTATACGGTCGAATTGAGTAACCTCCTCCTTTTTGAAGTCGGTTAAAAAAGCGCCTGATGGGTTTCGAAGTTACGACCTACAACTTGTACATAAGTTGCGGCCGATACAACTTAACCTCTCCTCATAATACCTACTATCTTCTTTACAATTTTTTTTATTGGCTACCGTATTACTACAACCCACTCTCTAGCACTGGGAAACTTTAGGAACCGAACGTAAATCTATTCCATCGACGTCCCTACTGCTGACTTAATCAAGCGGAGTGGCTCCACTCCAGTTATGACAGTTGTAAGTAATACGGCTCAGTTCGAGGGCTATTTGTCACGACTACCCCCGCTCCGGTAAGCCGCGACGTAATGCTGAACAAACGTCATTTAGTAAAACGGTTTTAGTGCTGACGAAATTTTTGTTTGTTTTTGTTGCTGGTAGACTGTTGAACATGGACATGGATAAGACGAAGATCATGTCGAACTCTCATGTCGCACCCACTCCAATTGTAGTTGGTTGCTCTGCACTCGAAGTTGTTGACGAGTATGTTTACCTGGGACAAATAGTCCAACTAGGTAGGTCCAACTTCGAGAAAGAGGTGTCTCGGCGAATCCAGCTCGGTTGGGCAGCGTTCGGGAAGCTACGCTACATCTTCTCGTCGTCCAAGATACCACAGTGTCTCAAGACTAAAGTCTTTGACCAGTGTGTGTTGCCAGTGATGACTTACGGAACTGAAACGTGGTCGCTCACAATGGGCCTCATACGAAGGCTCAGAGTCACACAAAGGGCAATGGAAAGAGCTATGCTCGGAGTTTCTCTGCGTGATCGAATCAGAAATGAGGAGATCCGCAGAAGAACCAAAGTCACCGACATAGTTCTGCGAGTCGCTAAACTTAAGTGGCAGTGGGCAGGGCACATTGCTCGTAGGACCGATGGCCGATGGGGCAGTAAGGTTCTGGAGTGGCGGCCACGTACTGGGAGACGCAGCGTAGGGAGGCCCCCAACAAGGTGGACCGATGACCTGGTGAAGGTCGCGGGAAGCCGATGGATGCGGGCAGCACAAGACCGGTCAGCGTGGAGAGCCTTGGGGGAGGCCTTTGTCCAGCAGTGGACGTCTATAGGCTGAAGAAGAAGAAGACTGTTGATGTCTGGTGAAGTCGTACGGAGGACGGGTCTGAGCCTGAGCAGTTGTGTTGCCGGGTACGATGCACCAAATGTTGTTGTGTCGGGAGTTTGGTCGTGGAGGGTATCCAGATTAATCTCCCTCTGGCGCAGCATCGTTGGTCTTGTTGTTGGGTTTTTCTGTTCTGTGGGTTAAATATTGCATCATTTCGCTCAACTGCCGTTTTCCTTACCTATGTGTGAGTAGCGCGCTTTACCATAAACAATTGCATCACTGCTTACGATCAGGCAAGATTGCGGTCAAACACTAGCCACAAAAAATGGTCGCGAGTGGCACTATTTAGGACCCCGTCGTCCTAAGTTCAAATCCCAGGTCGAGCGCAGTTTAGGTCTTTCTATCGGAAGTTCTCAGGTGTGTAGTAGGTACTCGTAACCGGCGAGTGCTGTTGTGATCAGTAGTTTAAACGTATGAACGAGACAATAGGAGCATAAATGGGTTATAGCAGGTGGCTTTTCTGCCTACCCCCATGTAAACAAGATATGTTTGTACTAGCTGCGCCTCGCGGTTTCACCCGCATAAGTTTCGATTCCTTGGGAATATCGAGATAAAAGGTATCTAAACCTAAACATATACCTACCAGGTACATATTTACTTTTATTATGATAATTTATTTCAGCTAAATGTTTCGGTGAGATCTGACCAGTACAATTTGTGTATTCGTGCAAAAAGGAAAGCTTGAAATAACCAATCTATAATACTAATCTATACTAATATATAAAGCTGAAGAGTTTGTTTGTTTGTTTGTTCGCGCTAATCTCGGGAACTACTGGTCCGATTTGAAAATATTCTTTTTGCGTTGGATAGCCCATTAATCCAGGAAGGCTTTGGGCTACATAACATCACGCTGCGACCAATAGGAGCTGAGCATAACTAATTCCACGCGAACGAAGTCGCTGGCGGCCGCTAGTGTATAATAAAATCGACACTCTAAAAGGTATAAAACGCCTAGGTACATAGCAGACAGAAACTTATAAAATTACATGGTTTCTCGTTGATGCAATATACGACTATGATATAATTTAATGCAAGATCTTGGGAAATATGTGTATACCACGATCTTAAATTATTGTTCTTATAATATTTTGTAAACAAAACATACTTAATTACAATGACTCAACCACAAAAGACAGAAAAATCATAAGTAATTTTGCACTCAAGCCGTTAATAAACCCTCCCCTCGTTTCGCCCCCATTCGTCCCGGGTCCCGGCTCGCCCCGGGGACGTATAACATTTGTTATCACCAACATTAACAACTTTTTAATTGTTTATAGTTTGACATAGACAATGGTATTGTCTATGGGCCGACGTGACTGGCGCTAGGGGATCACTTTAGTTTATTAAGATGATGGTTTTTATGAATGTCTTTTATTTTACGACTTGATTAATGTTTATCTTGGGATCTATGATAATTAGCAGTTTGTCTTTATTGTTCCCTTGTTTTAGACAATCATCGTAATTTGAGAAGTCTTAGGAACATAACGGTATAATAGGCCTTGTAAATTTAAATCAAATCTGAATTCAGCGACTTTTCTGTTTTGTAGTTGTTTTTTATTTATAATTAGAAACTAGTGCTTGACTGCAGTCTCGCCTAATGGTAAGCAATGATGTAATCGTTGATGGTAAAGCGCGCCAATAAAAGAACTAACTCACACTGGACCTACTTGGCCAACCCGCATTGGACCCGCGTGGTAAATCCGTAGATTGTAGCCCTTTCCCTCTCAAAGTGAGGAAGCCTGTGTCCGAGTGAAACAAAAAACAAATCTTATAAAAATATCCCTTTCAAAATTTTGCTGAATTTAGCTTAAAGTGAACTCTCTTCAACTCCAAAAGCACTACGTCAATGACCATGCTGTCATTTTCCAGAACGTTCGTATAAGTTCGTAAAGTCAAAATATAGTGACTATCGCCAAAAATACTTCAAAAGAAAAATATGAATTTACAATCAATGATCCGTGTCTCCCACCATCGATGCTCATCAATCAATGTACAAAGAGCAGTGACTTGTATCCCTCGGCAGATCTCTATAGAGATATTAATATTATACATAGGCTATGTAAGTAACAATAAAACTTTACGAGCGTGTCTTACGGTTACAAATTGTTATTGGTAGGGCGACTATGCAGCTTCGTTTAATCGGAATTTTTGCCTTTTTTTAAGACTACTCAACTCAACTTTGTCTTGGTGCCCTAGTGGTTAAAACACTAGCCTCTCAAATATGAGTGTGAGGATTTGGTTCCAGTTCCGGCAAGTACCAATGTAACTTGTCTAAGTTATATGTACTTTCTAAGTATATCTTGGACACCAATGACTGATTATAAGGTGAAGGATAACATCTTGAGGAAACCTTTACTTTAAGTCTGAAATCGCCAACCCGCAATGAGCTAGCGTGGTGGTTACGCTCAATCCTTCTCTGTATGAGAATAGGGATGCAAACGATACATCGATGTTTTTCAAACATCGATATATCGTTCATTCTCAACCTTTAACATCGATGTAACATCGTTCTTCACGAACGATATTTTATGAACGATGTCAGCTACACACACAAACATAGGTATATACCTCTTAGTTGGAAGCTTATGTTATTTCTGTTAGTGTCTCGCTTGTTCGCTCTGCAATACAAACGTCCGCAAAACGAAGCAGTTGCTTCGCTCGCTCACACACAACTTCGGTACCTAGTGAGCAGTTATTTTCTGAAGCTGGAGCTACAATAACCCAGCAGAGAAATCGCTTACAAGGCACCAGGTTGTTAAAATTATTATTTTTAAATTCTTTGTTAAAAAAAATAAATACCTACTTGTTTTCTGCTAAGATTAAAAATTATAATTCTTTAAAAATAAACGTTAAAACAAATTAAGTGGTCTCTCATTTCTGCTAAAAAAAACGTCGATCAAAATATCGATATATCGTTCATAAACTTCGATATTTCTAACATCGATGTTTCACTTTTCAAAATATCGATGTTCTGATATCGATGTTTTTTTTTTTGAGCGATGTTACATCCCTTTATGAGAGGAGACCTTTGTCCAGCAGTGGGATGATAAAAAGGTGATGATGATGATGACACCAGCCTAAAGGCATATAAGTATTGATCACCACGCTTGCCGCGTTGGCGATTTCAGACTTAAACTAAAGGTTTCCTCAAGATGTTTTCCTTTACCTTATAATCAGTCATTGGTGTCCAAGTTAAACTTAGAAAGTACATATAACTTAGACAAATTACATTGGTACTTGCCGGACCTGGAATCGAACCCGCACATCCATACTTGAGAGGCTGGTGTTTTAACCACTAGGCCACCACGACTGACATTACAATAAACATTAATTGGCAATACAATTTGCTAATTACAAGCTTCCACATACATTTCTTGAAAAATATAACACAGTTCAAACTACAAGGTGAATTTTAAGATGGGACATCCAGGTGTATTTATAGGGCAAAGTCGTTAAAGGTCAGCTCCAATTGAAAATGGAGAAAACTAAAACCCCTTCCGGGTTTTTCCAAAGGCTCGTTTTTCATCCAGCTATCGATCATAGCCATTTATTTTGACAAAATGTTTATTGTGTTATAGAGCTGACACATTTTAAAACATTTTATCGTCGTCCTCCGTGACGCAGCGGTCAACACGCCTGCCTGCGACGTGGAGGCCCCAGGTTCGATCCCGGAGGGAAAACGATCTTTTCCTGATTGGCCGGGGTCTTGGATGTTTATCATTATATGTATCTATTATAAAATATAGTATCGTTGAGTTAGTATCACAATAACACAAGTCTCGAACTTATTTTGGGGCTAGCTCAATCTGTGTGATTTGTCCGTATTATATATATTTATTTATTTTAAAAAATATGATTTATTTTGATGAAATAAACTAGACGACTAGGGTATAGAAGTGAAAGCACGTTGTTTGCGCAGGGAAATTATAATCTACAATCTGAAGTTCAAAAGAAAACATGATCGAATATCGCCAGCGTCCATACCACGTTGAATACACCGGTTCTCGTCTGTCCATGATCGAATATCAATCTGAATATTGTGCTTAACTTTCAAAAGTTTCCACAATTTCCTTCCGACAAATACTTTTAATAAAATGTGTTCTTCAAAAAAATAAAAAATAATGGTCACTCTACCCGTGTTCGCCCCCCGGTAGTGACGTAACGGCCGGAAGTAGCGGAAGCAGCACGATCTGTTGACTGGCTTCTCTGAGCTTGCACATTTTACTTCGTCGTTGTCATTGTGCACAATGGCGAACTGACAGCTTCTAACATTTTGTTTTTCTTTGTATGATATGCTTTGTTTTTAGTTGCGTTTAGTTTTGGGATACTTATTTTTATTCTTTATTATTCTGTATTTTTATATACTTACCACTAATGTAATTATATATGCCTTTTTAGTATGATTTACTTTCTCAGTATGATTCACGAGAGGAACGGTGCTTGTAGCCGAAATACAGGCTTTGCCTAGTTCGGCTACAGACGCCAAATTCTTATATTTTAATTGAAATTGTTGCCACATGTCACGTATTGCGAAGCTTTTGGGAATCAATTATTATTATTGTTACTTTATTAATGTCTTGTGATGGCATGATTTTCGTCATGCTCAGCTCAAGCTCTAGGGTGTGGTGAAGGCCGATCGTCAAAATGTACTGATTTCCTGCTATTTGAATAAATGACTGTTGGTTTTAATTTTTGACCTCATTTTTACAACTAATCTATACTCCAAACTAATATATAAAGCTGAAGAGTTTGTTTATTTGAACGCACTAATCTCAGGAACTAGTGGTCCTATTTGAAAAATTCTCTTTGTGTTGGATAGCCCATTCATCCAGGAAGGCTTTAGGCAATATAACACCACGCTGCGACCAATAGGAGCGGAGCATAACTAACTCCACGCGAACGAAATCGCTGGCGGCCGCTAGTTTTAAATATTTTACGTGCGATTTATATCTACAAGTCATCAGCGTAAAGTGTCAGCAGTTTGGATCCCAGCCGAATGATTCTGAAAAAATATTTCCATTAAAAGTTCGGTCAAGTGAACTTTAAAGTAAAATAGTGTAAGACGCCTTTCATAATTATGATGCGGACATCAGACTTGAATTAAAATAATTAGGTTCGAATGAGGTTGGAGCCTGTAACAGTGTTTTGGCATTTCCCTTGTCTAGAAAAGTAAAGATGCTTTAAAAAATGGTTAAGGTTGGCTTGAGCCGACAGGCAAAGGCTCAGTAACCAAAGTAATGTTTTTGATGTTTTTGTATTTATTTTGTAGTTATGGTGTCACAGAGTGACCATGTCATGTCTGACAAAGCTCTCTAAATAACGATAAGAAAAACTTGAAGTTAAAGAGCTCTTAGCAACATTGTTGAAATGACAGCCCAGTCCACACTCACTTCTCCTAACAGTTCATGCTGATATGGGTACAGAATGCTGGACTGCTGGTTCGCAACCCACGTTGGACAATATTAGATTTTCCACTCACAATTTATGTAGTAGCCATCTTGGTACAGAAAAAAGTTCCTCGACAAGCAGTGAGATACCACAGGTCAATAAAAATAATTGTAGCAGCCCGGAGTATGTATTTCTGCTTGATAACCAGGAGGCTGACCCCCTGTTATAAGGAAAAAAATACTGAGGAAATGTGTCTAAATAGGGGTGTGGGGTAAAAAAAAATTATTCTATTTAGTCCGTCATTCAGATTATAGGAAAATATTGGATACGTATATAAATAAAAATTGACTAATATAAAAAGGTCACTCCTAGCTAAAAAAAAGAAGTGTAGGGAGGAGTGACGTCACACGAGTTTTCAGCGCACTGTATCGTCTTAATTTTTTGTTTATATGAAAAAAGAATAAATACGTGACAAGTTTTTTTTGGAAATCTGACCGACGGACTAAATAGTTTTTCTTTAGTCTACTACCCCATTCTGCTCAACAGCTCTGCTGAGCCTTTCGACGAATACATCCGTAATGTTATGTCAAACATCTTCAGCATAGCAACTATATAGGGGAGCATCCTCAGAGCTGCCAGACGGCAATAAATTCCGCTCCGCCCCCTCGATACTGCGGCGTCGCCTCATTGACCAACGATTTCCATACAGCTTCCAATGCATTCCGCACGGTGACTTGGTAGAAACTCTTCAATAAAAAAGGGGTCTGGATATTTGGGAATATGCATTTTTTGTTGTATGGTCCCTGGTTACAAAACAGACTCGCAAAAACATTAAGTGGTCAAATGACTATATTATAAACGAATACCCGTTGGCGAGAAGCACAAGACCAGTCGAAGTAATAATAATAATAAAGTTTTATTGACATGAAAAGGAGTTATATTTAACTAGCAGCTGTCAGCGACTTCGCATGAAATTAATTATGCTCCGCTCCTATTGGCCGCAGCGTGATTTTATATAGCCTAAAGCCTTCCTGGATTAATGGGCTATCCAACGCAAAAAGAACTTTTCAAATCGGACCAGTACTTTCCGAGATTAGCGCGTTCAAACAAACAAACAAACTCTTCAGCTTTATATATTAGTATAGATTTGACCCTGACTCCCGTTCTAGGTGGTACCTGTGTTACAGAAGTCAGTGTCTTTACCTGTTGTTTGGACAATACTTTTTGTGCTACTGCGAAATTGCGAAATGGAGGTGCTTTGCCCTAAATAAAGACATGTCAATATAAAATGGTGATGATGATAAACGAAAATACAAAACCAAATTAAACAGACTTGTTTTTATTTTTGACATTTTTTTTTTAGTTGTATAGTACATCATAGCGGAGTTTTGCTGAATTAATTTGACCATATCGACGACGGGGCATTGAAAAATCAGGCCTAAATAAAGCATTCACAATAACTACTGTACAGTAAAGCGAAGTGGACAGTAAAGTGAAGTGAAGCGAATCAGGAGAATAGTACGTTTAGGCTTTATTCAAAAGAAAACCTTCTTTATTTTTTAACCGACTTCAAAAAGGAGGAGGTTACTCAATTCGACCGTATATATGCTTTTTTTTTTTATGTTTGTTCGCGCATAACTTCGTCGTTTATGAACCGATTTTGATAATTCTTTTTCTGTTGGAAAGAAGACGTTCCCAAGGTGGTCCCATGATAAGGATATCAGGGTTTGATGGTGGAAGACCAGAGAAAACAAGGGGAACTTTCAAAAGTTGCAGGGGCGACTAGTGCATTTCTTAGCATTTTCATTAAGCATTATAAAGCACTACAATTTAATAAAGGTCTGGAGTAGATTTGATGATGAAGCCGGGAGACAGTCGAAGGAACTCCTCAACAATTCACAGCAGCTACCTTGTGTTTGGGCTCGATTAATTTGTATTGATAAGAACTTTACACCTAGATGGGTTGTGACTGTCATAAAAGCTCTGATGATGAAGACAAAGGCCAGTTCCGGGAACTCCTCAACGGTTTACAGTAGCTACTTTGTGGTTGGACTTCATTCTTTTATATTGATGAGACCTTTGCACCCATTGGGTTAAAATAATGGTCTGCAGTAAATTTGATGATGAAGACCATAGGCAGTTGAGGGAATACTTACGGGTAAAAATTAAAGTAAACAAAATTAGGTCGTTTCCCAACTATATTTGCGTCAGCTTCCAGTCTGAACGGATGCAACTGAATACATAGTACTTTTAACAACTAAAAAGTGTAAAATAAAAACTTTTTTACAAAAAAACAACCGACTTCTTAAAACCACTACAAAGTGAAAAATAACTAATTTCGGAAGTCGGTGTCAAAAAACGAATATACAAAACCAAAGACACCGACTTCCGAAATTAGTTATTTTTCACTTTGTAGTGGTTTTAAGAAGTCGGTTGTTTTTTTGTAAAAAAGTGTTTAATTGAATGAAATTTTATGGTTACGTACATGGTATTTTTGAACCCATTGTACCTGTAACCATTGTGTGTATGTCTTATTTCAATATTACATTCATTATTTCACGATAAAATCACAATTGAAAGTTGCCAAGTGAATACTACTTCAACTCTTCAATGGCCTCTGTGGTTAGATACCACCTTTTTGCCAATAACACGTAAATTCTTTAAAAAAATTATTGCACAATAATGGCGGATATCGCCAATGGTAGTCCAAGTTGGCAAGTGTTGATATATTGGTGTTCGTGACTGTACAAGTTACTGACGATCGCATCTCGTACGGTGGCGTCTCCGGCCCCCGCTCCACGCATGGCTGCCCTCGCGAGTCTTTGCTACTCCGTCCGTCTGTCTGTCGGAGGGTCGACGACCACACTAATTGTGATATATGGCTATAGAAGTATGGTTACCGATATGGTGAAGCATTTAAGTAGATTTGTATTTTTTTAAGCATATCAGTGCAGAACACATTAACAGTAGCAATGGGTTACATTTTGACAGTTCGACAACATTCATTGCGTATTTCAAGTCGCTGAGCAGACAAATTTTACAAACACATTGTACCTACTAAAAAAAAATAAACATGACGTGTACCTAAAAGTGATCAGTGATCCTACTTGCTTAATAAACGATTTCATTTCTACAAACGCGACAAATAAATGTCACGAATTATACATCTCGCAAGCAGAGTTTACCGTGCAATTAGCGTACAACTTCTCAAGTTCAACCGTTGGACAAGTGTCTGTTAGACATAACAACCGTCTGGTCGAAGGATCCTCCCTTTTCTATGGAGGTTGAGTGAACTTTACTCTCTGTTCCTCAAGTCTCCACACATATGAAGGATTATCAATACCTATCAAAATCATTCAGATTGTAAGAGAAAGCGCATTAGATAGATATGTTGTAGGTACACAATTCCAGCGCAGCCCTCTAATCATCAGTCTCTAAGCCAATGTTCTATAGCTATACAATCTATACTTTAATATAGAAATCTGAAGAGTTTGTTTGATTGTTTGTTTGAATCTCAGGAACTACTGGTCCGATTTGAAAATTTCTTTTTGTGTTGGATACCCCATTAATCCAGGAAGGCTTTAGGCTATATAACATCACGCTGCGACCAATAGGACCGAAGCATAACTAACTCCACGCGATCGAAGTCGCTGGCGGCCGCTAGTACAATATATACTTTAATATATAAATCTGAAGAGTTTGTTTGTTTGTTTGAACGTGCTAATCTCAGGAACTACGGGTCCGACTTAAAAATTCTTTTTGCCCTGGATAGCCCATTAATCCCGGAAGGCCTTAGGCTATATAACATCACGCTGCGACCAATAGCTCGGGTGTAACCGTGAGGCGCAACTAGTGTTCTATATTACGATTTTTCTTTTAACGTTCGGATACTCTACAAATCACTATTCTAACTTGTAATGTGAATAATAAAAGTACCGTATTCCAATTCAATTTAACTAAGTTATTTTTTGTTACCCATTGATCACAGCAGACCCTCCTATATAAATCGTTGAGTTGCAACACAACCACAGTGACTGAGAGCTCTCTCCAGTTAACTGATATTTATGTGCAGTTAGATTTGATTAAACTCACGACCAAAGTGATTTGATTGTCTTAAAATGTTTCGTCACTTAGGAATTAACTGGGTAATGGAAGAATAAGGAAATTGAAAGCAGTAGTAACGACCCTGAATTAATGTAGGTTTGCATGAACACTTTTACTCGGTATTATCATCATTATCATCAACCTTTTTATCGTCCCACTGCTGGGCACAGATCTCCTCTCATACAGAGAAGGATTGAGCGTAATCACCACGCTTGCTCAATGTGGGTTGGCGATTTGTGACTTAAAAGACCAGCTTTCCTCAAGCTGTTTTCCTTCACCTTTTAATCAGTCATTGGTGTACAAGATATACTTAGAAAGTACACATAACTTAAAAAAAGTTACATTGGTACTTGTCTGACCTGAAATCGAACCCGCACACTCATACTTGAGAGGTTGGTGTTTTTTTACATATTATAAACTAGCGCTTGACCGCAATCCTGCCTGATGGTAAGCAGTGACGCAATCGCTGATGGTAAAGCGCACTAGTTTATTAAGAGCCTATTCACTCTAGCCTTGAAGACACTCAAATTGTAGTCCGACGGAAACACCGCCGCTGGAAAATTGTTCCAATTCCTCGATGTACGCGGTATAAAGGAGGAGGCGAAACGCTTCGTCCGGATCGTAGTGGTGTTAACAACGTAAAGGTGGAAACCAGCCGTACGACGGGTCGTCCGCTGGTGGAACGGAGATGGGGGAATTAAATCATGCAATTCCCTTGCACACTCCCCGAAATGCATCCTATAGAACACCGAAAGGCTGGCTACTCTACGCCTGTGCTCTTGTGGCTTTCGTGTTTTAACCACTAGGCCACCACGACTTAATCATGTTTTAAATATTAAGGTTGTATATCGCTAGTGAAAAGGTCTATGACCGTAGCTAGGCTACCGACTGTTATTAATATGTAGGGTTAACTCGTTAGAAACTAAAATATTAATGTTCCATTAAATAGTTTATTATTTCGTAAACAGAAAAATACATGTTGTTAATTCTTATCCATTTCCAATCCACTACTGTAGCTCAATTACTAAATATCAAGTTACCTCCCACCAGACAAAGTGTTGCCGCCAAGCGATTCGTTGTGTTCTGGCATGATGTCTGGTGAAGCCGTACGGAGAACGGGTCTGAGCCAAATGTTGTTGTGTCGGGAGTTTGGTCGTGGAGGGTCTCCAGATCAATCTCCCTCTGACGCAGCATCGTTGGTCATGTTGTTGGGATTAGCATTGCATTACCACTACCGTTTTCCTTCCTATTCATACAGCTTTGAGCTTGAGTGAATAAGACTCTTAATAAATTAGCACGCTTTACTATCAACGATTGCATCACTGCTTGACATCATAATTTAAAAAAATAAAGTTCAGGTAAATATCACATTATTAAAAAGGTCGGCGTTTCCTATCTGACTTCTCTGAGAAGGGCCGAAATAAACTCAGAAGTCACAATTAAAATTCAGAGAAACCTAATCTAAGTCAAATCATGGGGAAATCAAATGTAAATAGATAGATGTGTGAGGTTTTTTGACCCACACAGATTGGTAGGACCTCGAATCGTTCAGATCAACTCAAAACTTAAAGAGCTCAACAGCTCCGCGAATAATATCAAAGAAAGGACATTTATACATAGAATAACACGCGCTTAGATACTTGTATATAATAGAAAGAGACAAGAGACTGTTGGACAGAGCGCGCATGTTCGTAACGACATTGTTTGTAACACTCAAAAGCCTTGCTACTGTAGAAATTATTGATATCCAAGTTAAAAAATCCGTTCCACAAAATATTTGTGATTTCTAAACTGTCTATCGATATTATTTGAGTTAAAAAATACCAACCTAATAGCATTTGAGACATACTTGCCAAAAATATTTACGAGAGTTTATGGAAAAATCACTTTTATTCCTGCTGAATAAAGGTCAGTTTGCGCTACAACTTCAAACAGTGTTTTCACTCTGAAATCAACTTAATTTTCATTGAAATAAAATTGATATTTGCTTAGCTTGAAATTGAGTGTGCCGCATTGCGCACTATAGTATGAAAACGCCCCGCTACGCCATGTGCTACGCCATGCGCTACGGCGTAGCTTTCACATATTTACCGCTACGCAGCGTCTAGGAGGGATGTAACGCATTTTTATATTACGATCAAAATTATATAATTTTGTATTGTGTAGATATTTTTGTGGTATTTCAGATTCTACTACAACCTCATCTATAATGTTACCACTACAATAATGGCGCCGATTCTGTTGTTCACAAACTAAACTAATTTTTAGTTAAATGAATCTTTTTGTTTCCATTTCGTTAAGAAAAGGATAGAAGATAACATTTTAGTTTAATCCTGTCAAATTAAGATACTACATAGCAAGGAATTTCTATCTAAACTGGAATGTGAACTATCGATCAAAACGCGGTCCGAGGGAGATAGCTTCACATGTAGCCCTCTGTCCTTGTTGTATAGGGTGACTATTATAATGGAATTTATAACAAATGTACGTAAAATAGTTTTTTTTTTTACTTATATTACCTGAGTTTTAATGAACATTTAGGCATGACTGCGAACTTTTTAATTTCATTATTGAATTTTAAAAATGGTTGAATAAATTGGTGATGTACGAATGAGAGCAAGTCAATCTATCCGAAACTGTACTTTTCTGTACTTTTCGATAAATAAAATATCTACAAGAAAGCAGAATTTAATGTCATTGTAAATACCCAATAAAAGTCACTTACTTATTAAGCACACAATGACTAAGTGCACATTTATTAATTTATGGTCACCCTACATACAAACAAAATAACTTGTATATGATTACCGCAAAAACCTAACTTAAAGAATGATATTCCGCATCCAGAGTCATCATCATCATCCCAGCGTCAATCCCAGTCGCATCCGAAGCCTTTTCAGCTTTGGAGTCTGGGGTCCGCTTTTAACAGTCCAACTGCTGATATGGCTAAACTTCGACATTTTCCGTGAAGCGACTGCCGTCTGACCTCCACAACCCGAAGGCGACATCGAAGCATTGCAGTTAGACCAATTGTTGGACTTTTGAGGGCTCCAACAACCCGTAACGACTGCCACTAGATATTCATATGACAACCGGGACCAACGGCTTAACGTGTAATGTTATGTACATATTCAGATATACTTACACTTATTATTTATACTCATATTCATACTTATATATGTATCATTCATTTCCACGGTCCATAATATGCATTCCATTATTATGAGGCTCTGTTTTGATCATATTCCACTACACCAGGACTCATTTTTCTGTTCACAGACTCAGTCCTCAACTTTACGCCTAAGTTTCGGTTACTTAGCGACCCCTTAGTGTAGGAAGCTGTACCTATGCAGGACTGTATCACTTTTTCCTATCAAACACAGCACTTTTTAATTTAATACCATTTATATTTACATTGTTACGGAACATTTTCATTATTTTGACATTTTTTTGACAACATTGTTGATGTTGTATCTATGACAACCTTCTCATCAAAATTCTTGTTGGTCTGCTATTTTTATTTCATAATTGTTATTCGAACTCTTTTATGGTAAAATTATTTACCGTTCCTCGTCCATATTTTCGAATATTTTAAATTTCGACCTCCGACCGTTCTGCGAGGTTTCTTTAGGAATCATCGCAGAGCAGTGGTCAGTCGAGCTCTGGCTTCCAAACAAGCCTCTTAAAAGTAGGTCTCCAGTAAACGTTGCCTCGAGAGCCCTTCTAGGGTTTTTCCTGCTGTGCCAGTCTCTATATAACTGGTGCGCCTGGAGCTGCCTGGCCCTTTGCCGCCGGAGCCTTCGACTGCTGCCGGCCTTGTGACGCCGGGGCAGTCCCTCCTCTGTAGCTGCCGCCGGTCTACCAGGGCCGCTCCTCTGTACCTGCAGCCGGTCCACCAGGGCCGTTCTTCCGTTGCTGCCGCCGGTCCACCAGGGCCGCTCCTCTGTAGCTGCCGCCGGTCTACCAGGGCCGCTCCTCTGTACCTGCCGCCGGTCCACCAGGGCCGTTCTTCCGTTGCTGCCGCCGGTCCACCAGGGCCGCTCCTCTGTAGCTGCCGCCGGTCTACCAGGGCCGCTCCTCTGTAGCTGCCGCCGGTCCACCAGGGCCGTTCTTCGTGTAGCTGCCGCCGGTCCACCAGGGCCGTTCTTCGTGTAGCTGCCGCCGGTCCACCAGGGCCGTTCTTCTGTAGCTGACGCCGGTCCACCAGGGCCGCTCCTCCGTAGCTGCCGCCGGTCCACCAGGGCCGCTCCTCTGCAGCTGCCGCCGGTCCACCAGGGCCGCTCCTCTGCAGCTGCCGCCGGTCCACCAGGGCCGCTCGTCCGTTGCTGTCGCCGGTCCACCAGGGCCGCTCGTCCGTTGCTGTCGCCGGTCCACCAGGGCCGCTCGTCCGTTGCTGTCGCCGGTCCACCAGGGCCGCTCGTCTGTTGCTGTCGCCGGTCCGCCAGGGGCCGCTCGTCTGTTGCTGTCGCCGGTCCGCCAGGGCCGCTCGTCTGTTGCTGTCGCCGGTCCGCCAGGGGCCGCCCTTCACCATCACCCATCAATCATTCATCTACATTATTCATTTTTATACTTCCATCTTGTCTTTTCTGTATACTTAATAAATACTGTCTCCCTCTAAAGTCTTTTCTTGTCGTTACACGACAAACGTGCTTTCCGAGGCACGACCAGACCAGTGCAAATATTCATATTCATGCATACAAGTACTTGCACTGTGCGGGGATCGAACCCGCGCCACCTTGCGCAGCGGCCGCGTCCGCTACCGCTACGCCACGGAGGCTGTGTTTATTCCGCATCCATAGTATGACTCACTATTGCAGACATTAATTGCACCCTTTTTCACTATCTTTTTGTTAATCGACTGAATGTCGACCTCCGTGGCGCAGCGGTCAACACGCCTGCCTGCGACGCGGAGGCCCCGGGTTCGATCCCCGGCCAGGTCATGATGGGAAACGATCTTTTCCTGATTGGCCTGGGTCTTGGATGTTTATCTATATATGTATCTATTATAAAATATAGTATCGTTAAGTTAGTATCCCATAACACAAGTCTCGAACTTACTTTGGGGCTAGCTCAATCTGTGAAAAAAAAAAAAAAAAAAAAAAAAAAAAAAAAAAAAAAAAAAAAAATCGAAATTATTGGTTTCAAAAAAAATTGAAAGAGACAGAGGGCTACTGCGACGCTTTCTCCCTCGGACTGTGTTCTCATCAAATAAAGTTTTATTTCCGATCGACCTTATTGCTGTTGCGATAGAGTCTTCTTTTAAATAAGAGACTTATGCAAGTTCACATTCCAGTTTAGATAGAATTTCCTTGCTGCATAGACAGTTTAGATGCGATTATAAACATGGCGACTCTAATTACGTCAGGAGCGCACTAATTTGACAGGTCTAAACTGACATTTTATCTTCTGTCCTTTTCTAATTTAAATGGAAAGAAAAAGGTGCACTAAACTTAAATTTAGTTTGTGAACAAGGGAGGCCAACAGCTACTGGATCTGACCTACGAGGAAATACCAAGTTTACTCTGTTACACTCTGATACAATCAATACCTACTCACGCCACACTTACCAACAGCTACTGGATCTGACCTACGAGGAAATACCAAGTTTACTCTGTTACACTCTGATACAATCAATACCTACTCACGCCACACTTACCAATAGCTACTGGATCTGACCTACGAGGAAATACCAAGTTTACTTTGTTACACTCACAATCAATACCTACTCACGCCACACTTACCAATAGCTACTGGATCTGACCTACGAGGAAATACCAAGTTTACTTTGTTACACTCTGATACAATCAATACCTACTCACGCCACACTTACCAATAGCTACTGGATCTGACCTACGAGGAAATACCAAGTTTACTTTGTTACAGTCATAATCAATACCTACTCACGCCACACTTACCAATAGCTACTGGATCTGACCTACGAGGAAATACCAAGTTTACTTTGTTACACTCACAATCAATACCTACTCACGCCACACTTACCAATAGCTACTGCATCTGACCTACGAGGAAATACTAAGTTTACTTTTTTACACTCTGATACAATCAATGCCTACTCACGCCACACTTACCCCCTAGTGTCTTTTTTTCCGCTGCCGAATTTGTGTTGTATCTCAACTACTAGCTGCCGCCAGCGACTTCGATCGCGTGGTATAGTTATGCTTCGCTCCTATTGGTCGCAGCGTAATGTTATATAGGCTAAAGCCTTCCTGGATTAATGGGCTATCCAACGCAAAAATAATTTTTCAAATCGGACCAGTAGTTCCCGAGATTAGCGCGAACAAACAAACATACAAACAAACTCTTCTGCTTTATATATTAGTATAGATTACAAGATTTGATTTTTGGAGTTTCGTACCCAAAAGCTATTGCAAATACTTCGCTGCCTTTTTTTAATGATATAAACTGGTGGTTTACTGCAATCCTGATGGTAAGCAGTGAAGCAATCGTTTATGGTAAACCGCACTAGTTTATTATAGACTCTAGCTTTAAGGACACTTAAATTTTAATCAGAAGGGATGTCTGCAAGTTGTCTGTCTGTCACCAGGATGTAGCTCGTAACAGTGATAACTAGACAGTTGTCAGCACGGAGCAAATATAGGTTGTCACATGATGTATTTCTGCAGGTTGTCTGTCTGTCACCAGGATGTAGCTCGTAACAGTGATAACTAGACAGTTGTCAGCACGGAGCAAATATAGGTTGTCACATGATGTATTTAATCAGAAGGGATGTCTGCAGGTTGTCTGTCTGTCACCAGCATGTAGCTCGTAACAGTGATAACTAGACAGTTGTCAGCACGGAGCAAATATAGGTTGTCACATGATGTATTTAATCAGAAGGGATGTCTGCAGGTTGTCTGTCTGTCACCAGCATGTAGCTCGTAACAGTGATAACTAGACAGTTGTCAGCACGGAGCAAATATAGGTTGTCACATGATGTATTTAATCAGAAGGGATGTCTGCAGGTTGTCTGTCTGTCACCAGCATGTAGCTCGTAACAGTGATAACTAGACAGTTGTCAGCACGGAGCAAATATAGGTTGTCACATGATGTA